>CAIGQQ010004837.1:18812548-18842407 GCA_903798035.1 Danio albolineatus | reverse complement strand
ATTATATTATATTATATTATATTATATTATATTATATTATATTATATATTTAGAGCAGCAAATGTGCCTATACAGAAATGGTTAGAAGCATTACAGTACGTAATTTAAAAGGGATTATGTGATGACCCTATTTCCCATGGCAAATTTTTACACCCAAACCATACAATGATCCCGCCTCTTATGGAAAACATGTCAGACTCGACATTAAAAATGCTTGAGGTGAACAAAAATTATTTTCTGACTTCTCACCTCGGAGCTTACATGGTAAAAAAAAAAAAATCCAATATAGCAAATCTGTAGCCTGGCAGAAGGTGTTAAACAGGCACCTGCTTTCATTTAGAACTCTCTTCATTGGTAACCCATACTCTGCACTTCCTCTCATCCCCGTTCATTATACTTGCCAGTCCAGATAGAGGGAGGAATGACCTCCAGGGCCGAGATTAAAGAGGGCCGAGCTGAGAGCTGCAGTGTGTGTCCGACAGACCGAGGTGGAGCTGCAGAATGCAAGCCAATAGTCCAAGATTCATAATTCATATTCCATTCCTTGTGTTTGCCTCGGCATAGATCATTTCTCTCTCTCTCCCTTTCTCTCTCTCTCTCTCTCTCCACAAACATGAATCCTTTTACTATTCCCTACCGCCCATTTGGCCCCATCCCTGTCACAAGCATCCCTTTCCAGATGGCTGCCACTATGCTTCAGTGTTAACTATGGTCAACACGTCCCGTCTCAGGGGGTACTGGCACTAACCCACTTTTCCCCTTAGTATCGATCCCTCCTTCCACAGAATGATTAGCCTCTTCTTTACTTTACCGTCTCTCCTCCCTGCACCTCCATTTCCAGTCTCCCAGGCAGCTCTGAGTGAGAATGTCTTCTCGGATTAGCGTGATCTGTTTTCCATCGAGAGATCTTATTGGCAATGTAGCGGTACTGTTGAAGCAGCTTGATGCTAATGGTGAGCTGCAAACTGTTGAAGGCAAATCGAGCTTTTCTGTGATACTATATGTACTATACTATATATATTTTGCAAGATACCAGTATTCTGCTTAAAGTGCATTTATAAAGGCTAGGTTACATACAGATGTGGCCACTGATAATGGGCGTTTCTTCATGCGTATTGCTGTAATATGCCACACACAGTCACGCGCTTTGCAGCAGAAACAGAAACTTTTCATTTTTTACAAGAAACATTTTTGTGCTTTATGCAATATGCACCAGGTGGCACAAAGAACAACCGCTTTTCCATTTTTTGGCCAGTGCAAGCGAACGCCCACCTCCAAATCAAACAACCCACCCAGGGGTGTTTCTCCAGAAAACCAATGTTAGCAAATAAGGTCACAAGTTCCATCATTATAATAAATACATTTAAGGAAAAGAAAAAACAGCTACTGGTCAGTTTAAGATATTCCATAAATCACCTTAAAAGCTAAGTGTCTTTTTTTGCTTAAGATATGTTTCCCTGTTAAATTTAAAGGCGTTACAAAAATAATAAAGTAGTTTTAATTTAATAAGTGATTTATTTTTTTATTTTTTTCCTTTTTGCGGCGTCCTCCTTGATGTTTCAAACTGATGGTTAACTAAGCATGTAAGGTTTATTAGGCTAGTCAGTGGTTTGTTCTGTCACCAATTGAAAAAATAATAATAATTTTGAATAATATTGACTATATATATTTTTTCTAAAATTAAAAACTCTTTATATTTCATCCAAACTAAAAGATATAAAATGTTGTCCAGAAGAAGAAAATAGGAATATATTCAGAAATTATGCCAACTGGGTAGCACGAAAGTGTCTTTCTTAATGAATCAATACATATACACTGAAAAAAATAATTTCAAATAAAAATTCCTTGGATTTACTACTTTTTTTTTAAGTAAGTGATTGTAAACAATTTATTTGGGTTGAATTTAAACAAACAAGTTTAAGTTGAACAATACTAAATTTAATTTGTTTGCTTAAATTCCACCCACATAAATTGTTTGCAACAACTTAGCAGAAATCATAATTTTTAGTGTACACATTTCTAGTTATGGCAGAATTAGAAGCATGTTTAAAAAGTAAAAGCCATTTATATGATAAATGAAAACTTAAACAATAATTTGTGTAATTTTACCATCTGCAGTCTGCGAGTAAATTTTAAAGGGAAAGCAAAGTTCTACTCTTGCAGCAGAAACAAAGGTGTTTCTCCAATTATCATTTTCATTTGGTGTCCATCTTATCATGTAATTAATCATTTACGTACTGCATAATAATATGTAATATCATACACTTAGAACACTAGAGTTATTTTTAAAATTAAGATTTGGTTTAGAATTAGCTGTATGGAATTATGTAGTGTACTGTTATGATCAGTGTTGAGGGGGTAACGAGTAAGTAGCGAGTAAAGTGACGCACTACTTTTAAAAAATGTGTAATAATATTTGAGTTACTTTTTAGTTTAATAAAAAAAAAATGGCTGAATTAAAATTAAAGAAGTCACAATAAATCACAAAGCCAATAAGAGAATCTGTTCTTATTATTATTTTATGTTATTATTTTGAACATATTGAAGAAAAAGAAAAGCGGACCGTCTTAATGTACAATAATTTTACTTAAGACAAATGGTATAGTTGCTTTAAACTTTCTAATCCTAAACTAATCTGTATATACTGCATAGCTCTGCGGTCAGGAAGTTCTCAGATAACATCATCATTCATTTTATTTACGGCTTAGTCCCTTTATTAATCTGAGGTCACCACAACTAAATGAACCCCCAACTTATCCAGCAAGTGTTTTACACAGCAGATGCCCTTCCAGCTGCAACCCATCACTAGGAAACACCCATTCACACATATACACTATGGACAATTTTAGCTTACCCATTCCACCTATTCCTCATGTCTTTGGAGTACCAAGAGGAAACCAATGCGAACAGATAACATTATCCTAAAATATAATATTTGTCGATGTGTTTGATGTGTTTTCAGATATAAAGATAATAAAAAGTAACACAAAAGTCACTACTTACTAAAAGCAACTAAGCAACGCGACTAGTTCCTTTTTTTGGGGAGTGACACGATATTGTAATGTATTACTTTCAAAAATAACTTTCCCCAACACTGGTTATTACTTCATTCATGACATGTAACGTAACCCGCAATTGTAAAAGCAGTGTTACCAAATACACTTAAGACAAGATCAATAATAATAAAAAACATCATTAAATTACAAACAAAGATAAACATTTCTTAGACATAATTCACTTTTAATGCACGAGTTTACTAATAATGATTTCAGCTAGAAAACAACAAGAGGAAAAAACAATTTGCAATGTAAAGTGAAGAATGAATTAGTTAGCTTGACAAATGTATCTTGTTTAAATGACGTTTAAATATAATTACAGAAAAGCGAGACAAAGCACTAATTGAGAAAACGATTTGTTATTTTTGCAGCAAACACGCTTTGTTATGCTGCTTACAAATGGATTTTAAATTAACCCGCTTGATGAGGTTAAATCAATATCTGTTTGGCATGTACATAATACCTGACCTCCAGCATTGAGGAAACACATTGACCTGAGATGACACCATTACATCTCCGTGTAATGCAATGCCGCCTCATTTGTCTACTTTTGAATGTGAACTCTGTTACTGTCTGGCAGCTAATCTCCCAACAGCGGAGCAAGGTAAGCTATCACGCGTTCACTGTTTTTTTGACATTATGCGGCATTTGTTTACAATGCTGCATGCTGAGACTTCATGCCTAATTGTCAGCGGTAAAATGCCAGACGGTTGTGAGGACACATCAGAGCTGGAGGACTCCTGTGTAAATATCGGCTCAACCTGACATCCCTCTTTTAAAACATTGGGGCACATTCAGAATACCGCAGTTATAAAAGCAAGTCAAACTGCCACTTTGGAACCAAGAGTAAATGTAGAATTTCTTACATTTATCTAAATACCTGGGAATACTAATACGTTTTCTAAAGGGGTTCCTGAAGAAGACATCCACAAAACATTGGACTTTGTTTTTTGGCATATTATTCTATTTTTAACATTGGTTTTCAGAGATATTTATATAAGGAGAGCATACAGGCTCTCTCTGATAAACAGCAACACAATGAGCTTTTTGAAACAGATGATTCTGGTACATTGCAATTATTGAGGAGTATATGTAAACATCTGTTATGTGAGCTTATCCGGAACAATACTAAACAAAACAATAATACATTTCTATGATTCCTCGTGATGAAATTATAAAAAGAAATCAGCAAGGGTTATGAAAACCTGTGAGCAGAACTTACGTTCCTCGTGCTCAGTATGGGAATTATACATTGATTATCAGAGGGGTCAACTTTTTTAATGACAAAATGCATACAGTGCACGGTCAGTGTATCAAATACACACTTTTCCATGTTTTGTGATTCATGGTGTTTTACACTTTTGAATTGTATTTTGAGTTACGACACCTTGATTTTTCTTTCAACAACTTTTGATGTTGAAAAGTTTGAAAAAATGATGTCTAGATTGTTGTAACTTATGATACAAAACCTGGTAATAAACTGCCAGTACCTTTTTTTCTGTCATTTTATGGAATGATTTTTGTGTGTATGTGTATAAACTTTACAGTGCCTATAGAAAAATCATCATTCATTCATTCATTCATTTTCTTTTCGGCTTAGTCCCTTTATTAATCCGGGGTCGCCACAGCGGAATGAACCGCCAACTTATCCGGCATTTGTTTTACGCAGCGGATGCCCTTCCAGCCACAACCCATCTCTGGGAAACACATCCATACATTCTCATTCGCACACATACACTATGGACAATTTAGCTTACCCAATTCACCTGTACCGCATGTCTTTGGACTGTGGGGGAAACCGGAGCACCCGGAGGAAACCCACGCAACCACGGGGAGAACATGCAAACTCCACACAGAAATGCCAACTGGCCCAACCGGGACCTGCCCCAACCGGGGATCGAACCAGCGACCTTCTTGCTGTGAGGCTAACGTGCTACTCACGCGCCACCGTGGCGCCCAAAAAATCATCATACCCTGTGAAAATCTATACCTTTATTCACATTACACCCTGCTTTCAAAAGACCTTCGAGATAAAGTTGTAGAAAGGCACAGGTTAGGAAAAGGCTACAAAAGCTGAAAATGCTGTTTGGAATGTGATATGATTTCAGGCTGCATGACAAATAAAGTAATTATTTTAAAGGGGTATCATGATTTTCTTTAGACACTGTACGTATATATTAATTCATATACATGATATTGTTTCAAACTACTAAAATCTACTAAAACAGAGCTACTAATGCAGAGCAGAGATCAAGGTCCCATAATGTAATGCATAACGTTAAATAAATAGAAAACTATGTGAATCACAAAAAACAGAAAATGTTAATGGACATATTTTTATAGTATAACTATTTTTTTAATTAATTCACATTTGCAAATTAAGTTTTCTGGCACTTTGAGGCATAATGAGTAAAGTCTGATCTAGAATAACTTTTGATGGGCTTTTTCAGCAGACATGATTCTCAAAAGACTATTCTTTATTTTTTAAAATGAAAACTTGACAGATTGGTGGCAAGTTTGTGACTCTGCACCAATAAATGGATCATACTCACTGTCATTTCAATAGTGAGCATATAGGAATCTATTAAAATACACACTACGAGTCTAATTTTACTTTCAAGAGTTCGCCCTTAGATATGCTTAGCGTTTATAGCAGGTTTGGCATGCTGTCCCGGGAGAGAACCCTGAGCTCGGAGATATTTGAGCCCAAGGCTCCCGCCCAGTCAATAAGCATATAAGGGGATCCGAGATCAGATAGGTCTCGAAAGCTCCCCCTTTGAAAAGGGAGGAAAAAAGGAGGAGATGGGGTGGAAGGGGGGATTCTTCCAAAACGAAGATAGAGTAGTAGGGAAAAAACGTATCCATTTATAGTAAGCTTGGATCGCTCTGATTGGATTATTGCTGATTACAGATGATCAGCCAGGCGTGCTTAATCATATCACGTGCTCCTCTCGAAATTAGTTTATGAAACTTCACTTAATTTCAGGCTCAAGGCCAATGTTGCAAGAAAAAGGCCTTTTAAACACTTATGGTTTATTGGTAGGTTAGCAGGCTCGTTTTCAGACCATAGACTAAATATTTTCTTGCATAGTCCTATGGGGTGATCATGCATTAACAGTAGTATGGATAGCTATAGAAGAGGAAAATTGTATATTTATTATCCATTGTTTTTATTATAAGCGTAATGAGATATAGCGCCACGGTGGCGTAGTGAGTAGCACGTTCGTCTCACAGCAATAAGGTTGCTGGTTCAAGCCTCGGCTGGGTCAGTTGGCATTTCTGTGTGGAGTTTGCATGTTCTCCCAGTGTTCGCGTGGGTTTCCTCCGGGTGCTCCGGTTTCCCCCACAAGTCCAAAGACATGCGGTATAGGTTAATTGGGTAGGCTAAATTGTCCGTAGAGTTTGAGTGTGAATGAGTGGGTATAGATGTTTCCCAGAGATGGGTGGCAGCAGGAAGGGCATCCGCTCCGTAAATACAAAATGCTGGATAAGTCAGCGGTTCATTCCGCTGTGGCGACCCCAGATTAATAAAGGGACTAAGTCGAAAAGAAAATGAATGAATGGGATAGTTAATAACAATTTGTATATTAAATGTAATTAGGTTACATGTATTTTACTACAAACCACTCCTGATGAATAATGCATCCAGAGAAAGTTTGCGGCAGCCATCTGCATTGTGAGTTACATTTACAAAATTATCCCACAGAGACTCCAATTTTATTGTTCCAAGCATTTACAGTACAAAGAATCATTGCTTTCAATAAAGCCTCAACCATCCATTTTCAGTTGAAAGCACATCCTGCAGTGAGCAGCTTTATAATGTCGATCTCAGTAAAGAAAAGATTTTTCGCGACGTTTTGTGTGACAGCTGTGTGTTTAGCCTCGTAGGGTTTTGTTAGCATGTGTATGTAATCTTCACAGTGTGATCAACATGTACAACTTCATAACAGCTGCTGAAAGCTTCTATTACAGCTCTATTGGAATATTACCCTGACACGATGAGAGGGGATTTTATGCTTTATGTACTGTAAATTCAAAAGAATGTGCTTTTTGACTTCGTTCCAAAACCTAGCAACATACTTAACTAGACATCAATTTAAGCCATCACAGACGTATACCTGACAGGATGGATGTTCCAAACAGCAGGTTACAAAATTATGCTGCCTTCTAAGACACCTACTTTAAGCCAAAATTGCATACTGTGAGATGCTCAAGGAAAACGTTCATCTAAGAGGCCAGGCGAGAGAAATGTTATTATAATTTTGATTATGTTTTATTCAGTACTGGAAAATATTGATTGGAAACGCTCCCCGCCATCGTTTTGAGTCACACAGAACATGAAATACATTTTGGGTTTCATGCATATAATAAAATGAAAAGTCTCTTCTGATGATATTATCGTGTTTCTACTTCAATCTGAATGGCAAGCAAATATTTCAGGATTGCTATTGAGAAAATGTACAAAATACCGAGTACTGGTATTAGACGTGATTAACTTAAAATTAAGGGATCTATAAAATAAAGCATAAGTACAGTGACTAATCTATACAGTGTGTGGATTAATCATATCACAATAAAAACAACAAAACACCATCTGCTGTAAGATTTTATAACACAAGTGTCATTGTTTGATATGTGAGACTTTTTATTCTTTCATGCTGCATGAAACTGAATCTGACAAATATTGTGTTTCCACTGGACAATGACTTTGCATTTCTAAGATGTTTCGTGTACAAGCAACAACACTGTCAAAACTACCTATTTTCATCATTTATGAAGATGATTAAACTTGCATAATATGCATGCAAGGCCAGTCAATCTCAGTTTCTAAAAAACACTATGGAGCAGATGTACTCCAGCTTGCTCCAATGCAAATTGTCTTTTTTTGGCATTAAAACAGCACTTTCTTCATTTACTAAACGTGCAGAAAAGAACAGCACTAAAAAAGGCATGGTTGGACACAGCTATTTTTACACATAACTTCATCGAATGTGTATTCATAGGTTTTCAGATCCAAATTTTATGGGAGGGGAGTATTTAAATGAATCACAAAACATTGTTTGCTGATGTTTGTGCTCCTCAAATTGCAGGTTTGCACCATTACTTAACGTCTAAAAAAGCATGTCTTAAATGTTGTGGTTGAAAAGGCTGCATTTGTTGCCGAGAAAGACAATTTATGCTAGAGGGATGTTAATGCCAGAAGAACACATTGTCGGACCATATTGTTTGCCAAATAAGTGATTTTTAATTTGCTTCAGGGATTAAAACACAACTTAGAACAAACAACTAGGGTCAGTCCCATAATGTTACAGGAGGGTGATGCTGATAACGGAGTTGGGGATCCAAGAGCATGTTTTAATATAAAAAGCAGTATAGCAGATATCAATGGGGCAAAATCAAAAATCGTAGTCAAAGAACAGGCAGAAAGTCAAAAGGCTGGCGGCAGGCGAGGATAAACAAATAGCGAGGCTAAGGTCAAAACACAGAAAAACAAGAACAAAAGAAACGCATTGTAGAGTCACAAACAGAACAATACTCAGCAATGACTAAGTGTGTATGTGCTGCTTATGTAGTGTGTGTAATCAGTATCAGACAGTCCTCCGGTGGTGTGTGTGCACAATCAGTCGTGATATGGAACAGGAGTGTGTGTGTGCTGCATGGCTGGAAATGTAGTCCTTAAACATGGCTGATTTGTAGTTCACGGAAGTGTGTGTGTGTGTGAACCAGCAATCTCTGACTGTGGAGATCGCTGGTGATCGTGACACATAATACCAACATGATCTTTGTTCCCTCAGAAAGCATTTGATTTGTTTTTCCTTGTGTCTGTACTGTCAAAAACACAGATAGTTCTCAAAATGTACACCTTGTGGAGTATCTCAAATATGAGTAAGTAAAAATATAAGTAAAGCTTGGAAACTGAGCTCATTTCACCATTGCATGCAAAAGTTATTTTTGTTTTTTTTTCACTTATATTATCATATTAAGCTTGTGTATTTTGGGAATATGCCTTTAGCCAACCAACTAATCAATCAATCAATCAATCAATTAATAAAACAATAGGTCTAATTATAATTAAAAATATATACTTTTGTTCAATAAGTGTAGCTGTAGGCTTTGACATTGATGTAGATGTCTAGCTGTATGTTCTAAAAGCACACATTTTTAGTTTTCAGTTAAAAAACAGCATAGTTCAAATGGTCAGAAAGGTGTATGTGAATTTCTACATAGAATAGTTGTTGCTAAAACAGAAAATGAATCACTTTATTACAAATAACATTGCTATATTAACATTAAAAGGGACTAAGCCGAAAAGAAAATGAATGAATGAATGAATATTAACATTAATGTAGCAAAGTCAAGGCTAAATTCTAGTTATCATGGCTTAACTACTGTACAAAAAAAACTTTTTGGAGGGGTTTAATTGTAATAATATGTTAAAGCAGCTACAGTAGGTTTGTAATTAGAGCTGGGATTATGATAAATAAATTAACGCAATGCATGCCAATGGGTTTTAAATATCTTGTGTGATCATAGGCATCATTTCTGGATTTCGACACACATTATATTATGTCGGGATGTCAAATTTTCATACTCAAATACTGGAAATTGGCTGCGGCGTTATGCTGCGTCTGCCCGGCTGATTTAATTTGGACAATATTAGCTGATATTCATGTTTTGGACACAACAGCTGCGTCTCTGCCCCCGATTATTATTTCAGCATTCATTTCAGCTTTTTAAGAGCTCTGTCACATAATTCACTGCAGTTAACCTGATGGACAAAAAGACAGCTGTATTAAAGCCTTTGCTTTTAACAAATGGACGGTTATCAGAGCATAAATATCCACAGGCAAGCAGTTTGCCGGCCAAAAACAATGGCAGCGGCTCCTTTTATGCCCTTATGTGATCAAGCTGTGTTGTACTGATGATAATGGGCTGGCGGAGTAAATGCCATCTGTAAAGTAGCCATTAACAGGCCTGTCAGCGTGCGCCCAGGCAGCTACTGCATAAATGTCATCCTGTAGGCTAACTACAAAAGAGAAAGGCCCATCGATGCAAGTTCAATGAGGGGAAGGTATAATATGGCCCCTGACACAGCAATCGATGGAGTGTGTCTGTAGGGGGGATACAGTGCTCCTCTGCCGCCACAGATTGGATCAGGCCCTGTAATGGAAGCCTGGCAAGGGTGAGTCAGATCTTACTGGCCTGCAGGGATGGGTAGAAATAAAATTACATTTACTTTGTTACATTTACATGTGAAAGTTATATTAAAAAATGCTTATACCCCAGTCCAAGACTGAAATGTCCATCTGAACCGTTTCAACTGAAAGAAATGAACGTATCTAAAAATCCGCTTGTTAAGTGTGACGTCACGTGAAAGGGGTTTCCGGGTCCAAGCGGTCTATCAGACTGTATGGGGTGACTCAACAAATGTTAATAACAAACGTTTACAAAGCGCTGCAATGCTTTCGAAGATCTGGTATTTGTAATGCAGCAAGCCCAGAGGCTGTTGTGTACACCATGATTGTATGTAAAATTCACTTTAATGTCTGATAGAACTAAAAAAAAAAGTCATAAATTAACATTTTCTCCATTCAAATGAGTAGCGGCTTGGACCCCGAAACATTATTCCATACGTCACTGATTCGTCGCCACTTAACAAGCGGATATCTCAATACTAAGGCACATTTGTAAAAATGACATAACTATGTCTTAATCCTGGTTTAGTCTGAGCCTCATCTATGAAATAATTTGTTTATATGATGTGTTTCAAAGGGCTTGTGACCTTTTGTTATCCAGAATTGGTTGTGCGTCTTAATGCTGGTTATTTCTGAAGGACAGTACAGTATGTGTGTTAGACCTGAAGCAATGCTGCGTAGACTGTTGGTGAGATTTGTCACTTGTAGTGAGGGAGGAGTTTAAAAGATAGCACTATGAGACACTTTCTGCTTCCCACTGTAATATTGAGCATAGGAGAAATGGACATGAGCTAAACTGAATTTCAACTCTGAAAACTGGACTGACACTATTTCAATTTACTATAACTTTCTATGTGAAGCTGCTTTGACACAATCTACATTGTAAAAGCGCTATAGAAATAAAGGTGAATCGAATTGAATATGTGTACTTTAACTAGGGCTCCATTCCATTAAATTGGAATGAAATAAAAATGGCAATTTAGCAAAAGTTGAGATTGTCATGCACATCTTGTCAGGGAAGCACCACTTTGTGATCATTGGTAAATCTCCGATGAATGCCAAGGGCCGCTCTCATACGTAAACTCAAAGAAGAGACCAAGGAAAAAAAACAGGGAATTTTACTGCTTTTATTGACTAAGCATAACTAATAAACACACAATCACAGAATCATCTGAGAGAATGATTTCTTTGAAACACTTGCCTTAAGTTATGAAGTAAGTTTGTTATTATACAGTATGTGGTATTTTCACATAATTTCAGATGTAGTAGCACCACAGAGCCACAGATCACTGAGAATCGATGCAAACAGTTGTTAAAACACAAAATGAACTTCAATTTCATAAATGCATAAAAAAATTGACTGCAACAGGTGCAATGATAATGCCCAATGCCTGAAAATTGCATCCTTAGCATCCACACATATATGTCTAGCTCCCTCTTAAGTCAGGTAGAGAAAAAATAATGGTCACACTTTATTTTGATGGTCTGTTTGTTGAATTTAAGTTAACTAATTCTCATTAGCTTATAAGTAGACTGTTAGGTTAGGGTTAGGGTTGGGGTTAGGGGTAGGGTTAGTGTAAGTTGACATTACTTGTAAAGTTTCTTATAGTCAGTTAAATGTCTGTTGAATGTCAATATCAACAGATATTAAGTAGACCGTTTACTAATACTCAATTGGACCATCGAAATAAAGTGTTACCAAAATAATAATATTGTGCCATGTCTGGGAAGCACTAAAGTTAGTACTATGCTACTATGAGCACTACACTAATTTGTGTTATACTTATTGGGCCAGGTTTGTAGCTCTACTAAAATGGATTTAAAAATAGTAAAGCTGTTTAACTCTAGGTGAGACTGGTTCTTAAACAAACAAACAAAAAAAATCCTTTAACAAACTGTTATGCCTTTTGCCTTAATAAACTCCTACTTTGCTGCTTACCAACAGTTATTAATGTGATGGTTGAGTTTAGGTATTGGGTAGGATTAGGGATATAGAATACAATCATGCAGGATATGTGCTAAATAAATACAGTGGTCCCTCGTTATTCACGGAAGTTACGTTCTAAAAATAACCCCTAATAGGCAAAATCTGTGAAGTATCCAGCTTTATTTTTTTAATTATTATAGATGTTTTAAGGCTGTAAAACCCCCTCACTACACACTTTTCCCAGACAGGCATTAACATTTTAACACTTTTCTCTCTTGTTTAAACACTCTCAAAGTAAAAACCTTTGTAGAAAATTAAGTCCAGAATTATAGAATGAAAACAAAGATCAAAACCATTTTCATTTATACAGCTGTGTAACTTCTACCTTCCTTTAGCGTGTCCAGAAGTCCAACTTTTTATGGATGGGTTAGCATGCCTTTTGGGCATTTGACGGTGCAGAACATTTTGTCAACATTGTGGGGAGAAAACTTGCAAACATACAGTACAGCACTTCAAGGTCACACTGCTAGCGATCGAAAATGTACATAAATTTAGCAATATAAAGGCATTCAGTACTTTACAGTAGACACATCATGGAGGAGATTGATTGACAATGGTATACAGCCAGTCAGGACGCAGAACACAATGTGCTAATCAGGATGCAGAACACAATGCGCTGCAGAAAAAAGCTAGTCAAATTGCACAAAAAAACCTGTGTAACTGCGAGGCCGCAAAAAGTGAACCACATTATAGCGAGGAACCACTGTACTCATAAATAGCCAATATCTCAATTGTAATAAACCCCTGCTAATAGTGCGAATTGGAACTTTTACTTGACTATTGTATATTTTGGCTACTCTCACCACCTCTGCTGGCATGTGCCCCAAATGTTCCCATAAAAGCCAACCACCACTCTAGTTTCCATCAGCCTTCCTTCCATTCACACTCTGCCAGGTCTAGCGATGAACGAGACCAACTCCCTTCCAAAAGCTATCCTCGATGAGGAGGAAATGAACCAGAACACTGCCGATAGCTTTCCCTAACCTGGGTGGCCCTCACACTGGGGATCCCGGGACAGATAAAAGGGGTCTGGAGAGAGATGAAAGTGAAAGACATGGTATAATGATGGACACATCTGATAGACAGGAGAAAGTGAGCAAGTCATAGGTTATAGGATTAATAGACTCAGCTGTGCCACTAGAACGAGGGAGATGAAAAGAAAAAGGGAGAAAGAGAGCAAAGGATTCACACTTGCACCTTTGAGTGAAGGTATTCTGGCAAAATGGACTAATTGATGTAGCATGCACATCATTTTTTTATATATGGGTCAAAGACTAGACATGGCATTTTTAATTCAGTTTACAAATGGAATTTTATAAGCATTATTAAATGCAAAAATTTATTTTTTTAAATCAAGTCAAATTATCATTCAGTCATCATTCAGCGTAACAGATATTTATGTACACACAGTGAACACATTTATTCTGATCTGTACTTTTTAAAGAATAAAATAATATGTGATTAAACTAAATTGCTACATTTTAAATTATTATGAAAGTGCAACACCTGGTCGAAAGATTTAAAATTATTAATAGAATTTAATTACTATTGTAGGGCTGCAGTGTGATCCTTAAATAGGAATCCTCTGGTGATATAATAAAATAGTCTGTTTTATATATGCTTAATACAGGCACAAAGATACATTTTCTCCCTTTTTCACTTACTAGAGATGTTAATTTTCTAAATTGAATTATGTGCCAGCCCTTATTCTCAATATTTGCTCCAAGAAAAAAATATATATCACTGTAACTTCATTTAATTTATATACTGATTTAGGTCATTGAGTTCACTAAAACTAACTGCGTTGAATAAATGAAGGGAGCAGTTCAGTTCACTTACGCTAATGTAATCACTTCTAATTGCTTTCAAGTAAGGCTTTTTACTTCTCATTTTACACAATTCACATTCTCAGCAGTTTTTAATCACCATGTGGAGTCATTTTAATATTTTCAAAAAGTGCTATGCAATGTCAAAATTCAACCCAAGGCTATAAAAATACACCTCTGGGAAAGCTTTTGCTATACGTTATGCATGTTGTTTCTTACGCATTTTGCAGGGAAATATCCAGTGAGTGTGTTATGAAACACAGGGAGACCCAAATGCGAGAGTAAAGTAAAAAGAAGTTTAATGTCAGAATGTAATCCAACAAGGCTCAATATAACAGAGTTCGTGAATGAGGCGGTGGAGAATGTCAGAGGTATCTTCTCGTGGAGACGATGCAGCTAAACAGCTGAGGGAAACTTCAGACAGCAGAGCAGGAAGTAACAGTCACAGACAAAACTCATAGTTGATCACATGAGGCACAGTTCAGGAACCAGGTAATAGCCACAGAAGATAACATCCACAAGGAAAGAGGTTTATAGCGACTCACCACCAGCATATACACGAATGGAGCCAGAGAGAGACAAACACAGGTTGGCACAACGGACTGATAAAAGGGAGACGTGGACACTGGATTAAAATAGCGGAGGTAACACCAAACAGCTGCTGTTGCCAATCAGCCGATCGGATGATTCCCTCCACGTGACCAAACAGCTGACGGGGCAAGAAAACAGACAGTCAAACCACACACTCACGCCAACACAGGTACAACCATACGGACACACAGACACACAGATCCCTGAACCGTGACAGAGTGATGCTAAAAATCAGATTCAGTTTTCTCAGATGCAAATTTAATTTGTACATAATAATAATAATAATAATAATAATAATAATAATAATAATAATAATTCTATAATAAAATAGAAACATTTTTAAACAGATAATCTTTGCAACTAATATGTGTCAGTCAGCGTATATATAAAACAATAAATATTTTTCAAACATGCTGGGATGAGATGTCTTTTGTCTCTGTTATGTCTGTGATGGGAAATGATGAAATGGAGATCCAAGTGGAGTCTTTTTGCAGTCCAGTGGGTTTAATGTGATGTGCAGCCACACACAGACATCACTGGGATAACTAAGAAAACTATTGACAATGAAGGGGCAACAGAACCGGGCATAAATACACAAAGAAACAATTAACTAAATAAGCTTACAAGGGGGTGGACATAATTAATAACCAAGACAACCAATAAAGAACACAGGAGAACTACTGTGAGGGGGTGTGACATGAACCAAACTAAAACAAAACACAGACAGGGTTACAGTCTCTTTGGCCAAAGTATGCAAAAGCATTTTACTGAATAGGCAAAATAAATTTAAAGTCAACCATGTTATTATCTATTCAGGAACCTTTTACACATTTTTAGACAAGAACGAGAAAACATTATGTGTTTTGCCTGTTCATTTACACAACAATGCATTTTATGACTGTAAACACATACTGTACTGTAAATCTGAAAATAGGCTTCAGGATGGAAGTTTTTGAAAGCGCCACCATTGTTGTGTCCATGTCAGTGCATCCAAAAGTACTAAAGACAAACATAGAAAAATGGCAGAAGTGGTAGTGCTGTTGTTGTTGCTTATGAACTTACAGTACCAATGCTTCATTAGCAAAGTATGGATTTACGTCACATTAAAACCAACAACAAAGACGCACACGCCAAATTCTACATACACACCAGCACTGTCGTCACTTTCCTACAGGTGCTGTTTAGTGCCAAATACTGGCCTGGCATATCTTATAACATTTTTGGACATGCTAAAGTTTTTGTTTAAATGTGAAACTTTTAAAACACTGTATTTGGCTACATGATGATTGTCAAGTAAAAGTATAGCCTCAGTTAAAAAGTCAAAACTAGAGTTTATTTTGTAACATAAACAGCTATGTATTGCTAGTTTCGCACTTGATGACCAACAGAAGTGTCATCCTGGAATTCACTTTCAGCAGCCTAGCCTATTTGAACAGCAGATCCCACAAACTTCCATTTAATTGGCCACCGCAAACGTTATGACATTGACAAGCTCTATTAGAACGCTGAGGCAGCTCATAAGCAAGTCTGTTATCTCCCGCATAACCCTAATTTATGTCAAAAGTAATAAAAGTGTTCAGATGTATTGCCTCTAGTGTTCGTTTCGCCTGAAACCTACAGCAAATTGGATATATGGTATGTTGGTAGGTTCCCATTTCTTTCCAATACACCAAGGTAGCTTCATTCCATCCCACGTGAGAAAAATATCAAATAGAATTAACTATTTATGAGCCCCAGAAATCTATTCATGGGCAATCCTGCAAAGCCTGTGGAAGATGGGTGTGGAATTTAAGCGAAGAGCGAATTAGATGCAGCATTTCAATCCCCAAACCACATTTGTACTCTTCGGCTCTCCACCATCAGGGCTGTGACAGTACAGAGAAGCGGCGCATGGTTCATAGCAGTGCCATCTGAGCTTTGCACAGCACAATCCCTTCCCACCGTGGCAGGGCTCAGTCTAGACAGCTCCAGCATACGGTCGAGGGAAAAGGGAAACAGCTTGTACAAATCACTACTTCTCCCATATCAACACAACAATAGAACAGGACAGCAGAATTACTGTAGCGCTTAAAATAAGGGAGTACTTTGAAAACAGGCTCGCACGAGGAGAATAAAGTAAACACTGGCTGTAAATTTTATTGTTCCATTAATCAAGATGACAGCCGGCTGGCTCCTGTAGCCATCAGCACAGGGAATACAGAGCAATGACATACAAAAGGTAGAATAAACCCCTGAACGAGTGGCCACCATTGATCCAGAGGACTAAACTGCCTCTGACCTCTATTGGCATTTGTTTTTAGGCACCGACACGAGCAGTTGTGGGCACAGCTAGGAGCAACACAGATCCTTTTGTGCTGATTGGTTAGTGAGGACTAAAATAGTTTGGTTACACTTAATTTTGCAGATGCTTTTTTACATGTACTGTATAGGCATTCAGTTGATGTAAGCATACTGTAAAAAAAAAAAAAAAAACAGGGTGGTCGCTTTGTGTTAAGACTACATGAAGAAATTAAGCTAACTTATTAGTTTTTAAAAATTAAAGTGGATTCAACAAGGATATATTATAACATAATTATTGTTATTATACAATTTTTATTCTAAATAAAAAACAGAAATTAATCCTAAATGTAACTGTAAACAATCTAAAAGACACAACTGGAGTGATGCCAAGATAATTTAAGAAATCTTTTACGTGAATATTAATTTCATTAGAAATGTTGTGTGTTGTCTCAGACCCGTCTCATGGCCGAGAATCAGGTTTATTAAGTCTTACCTCCCTGACTCATCATCCCTCCTTTTTGCTTCATACAAAACATTGTATTCTGTCAGGAGCTATGGTCTAAATAAGACCATCATATTAATTAAACTTTACTTTGTCGACTTGTACAACTCACTGCGTGCCGACACCTCTGCGTAAAAGACTGTTATGCTGGTTTCACAGCACATGAGCAGTGCAGCTACTTTTTTTTAACATGCATGTTCACAACTGGGAAGTGAACAGGAGCAGTGTGCGAGGTGCGCGGGTATGGTTTTTTCTGCGCACATGCTCAGTTTGATTTTTGATTAAACTACATTGCTTTCACCAGCGTTGGTTCGGATGAACATAAAGAATAACTTCTGGGATTACCGCTCTTAACAAATGCACTTGTATATAAAGTAAATCGTATCTCAAAGCATTTACTGGGGCACTGACGATGCCCTATTAAATAAGGTCTAGAGACAGCCCTGGATTCAACATAAAACATTTAAGTTGTCCCAAAGAAAAAAAAAAACACAAGAATTGTGTTTCAGCTCATTTTAAATAGTTTAAACATACAGCAAATGTTATGATAGTGGCAATGAAAATACAATGCAATGAAATTTATTATTATCATAAACAAAAACTGGCCTAAATCTGGATTTTGTTTATGTTTTGTTTTTAGAAAAAAAATAGACTTATTATTTCAATGCATCTTGATTCATGAATAATCTTAATTTCTCAATTGTTAATGCAGTGGCACCTGAGATCCAGTTTTAATCTGTAAATGATGTAAATGCCAAACTGTTGTTTTCACTGTGCGAATAAAAAAAACTGCTACTGTTTGTCAAGTAGACAAGATACTTTGCAAATATCTCATGTTTTCATAGTGAATGTTTAATAGAGCATGTGAGAAAGTGAGAAAAATGTTTGTTTTTCATCTCACTATGCCAAATGTCAATTTACAGCAAAAACAAGGCTAACGTGAAACATGTCTATTACAGACATTTTATTTTCATTGTTTACAACAGCAAATGCAGATAAACAAATCTGTTACAGTAGGTGGCTTGACAAGCATGCAAGGTTATCATGCACATGTGAAAAAGTAAGGGAAAATGTAGATTCATTTGATTGTTATCGCAAAATACTGGAGGGGGCTTTTATCAAACTGAAGGACTTTATTATATTTGAACAACTGGCTGTTGAACAACTGCACTGTATGTTATCCAACTTTATTCCAAGGCTACTTCACTCACAATAAAATAAATATTTATTCGAGTAAAAAAATTGTTATAGCTCACTGAACACACAGCGTCCAAGAATAAAGATGCTAGTAAGTGTGAGACTTAAATTCATAATACACACTTTTCACTATATAAGACACAAGAGATCCTGACTTTAGAGTAAATTCTTATAAAGTCTTACCTGTTTATTATCACATAATACATTAATATATAAAACAACTGTTCTTGCAAGGACTGGAGATATGTTCCCAGAGCTAAAGTTTTAAGAACCAAGAAATATGTAGGTGGGGCGAGTCTGCTGGCAGTTTTAGCTGCCGAGCAAACCAGTCATGCCAGAAAAGCCGTCTACACGGAGGCAAGTGGTCAGCGTTACCACCGCAGAGAATAGACCATAAGTACCCCCGGCGCATATTTCTCAGTTCTTAAAAATATAGACCTGGTCACATATTCACGATGAGCCTGTGTTACAAACATTACTGTTAAAACTAAAGTTTGATTTTACTTTCAAATTAATAAAAAATATTATTTGGATACTGGATGTATTACGTAATAAAAATGTTATCAAAAAAGTGAAATATTATATGTTTGTGTGCAATAAAAATATCTAACTTAACTATAAATCTAAGCCACATAAACAGCATATAGCCCTGTTACCCCAGACAAGTCTGTGTTATTGGATAATAACAAACTGCTAGATGGTGTGACTGACTAATACAGTTCAAGTATTCCAGAGAGCTGTGTAATAATGGATATAATCAGCTATGGGTTCCCCTCTGTGATACCAGTGACATGAGCAACAGTCAGTCAGTTAACCAAAACCTATTGCTTTGATATATTTACACAGCTTAGAAATTGCCATTAAATTCCCTGTCCTTTATAATTGTAATAACAAAGGCTATAAAAGAGGGATTAAGCCAACCATTTTTCAAACAAACGTTTAGTGTGCAGCTCTTAGTTATCAGTGTGAAAAGTATTTAAAAAATTTAAAAATACAAAAATACAAAAAATAAAAAATACTTTCCACTGTAAAGAACCAAAAATTCTATTGAATAAACATGTTTTCATAGAATTATTAATAGCAATATATACCCTTTCATTTTAAGAGTGTATTCTAATCATAAAAAGACCAACATTTCAAAATTCCAGTTACATAAAAGTATACAAACGCAACAAAGGCTATTTTTTTAAAGCTTTTCAAAAAAGACGTAACTTTTACACACCTAATCACACCGTCACAAAACATTCGTGCGTCACAGCCAAACTTTCCCTCTTCTTTAATCTCCTTTCTAGCACCAGTTATTTTTCCCTTCCTTGTTATCTCTTGCCTTTGAATCTGGAGAACACAAAAAGTGCTCATTGTGGTACTTGAGACATTTAAAGCCTTTTCTCCGTGCTTATATGAGGTGCATTCCAAACCTTTGTCGCTGTGTTTGGCAACTGACCCCATAAAAAAACATATTGATCAGTTACCGTCACAAATCAAAAGCATGCCGTCATATAAAAAGCAGTGAAAAGCAAAACCCTTCTCTTCGAAACAACACAGAAATAATTATACCAAGAAGGCGACTCTCCACCCCGTCCTCAGATGCTGCCCTCTGCTTATCTAGGCAGTGTGGAATTGGATTTGGATGATGCTGTTTTCCAACCCAAACCTCTTATTGCTACAATTCTCTTTCTGATACTGGGATCCCTGAAAGTAAGACTTGATGAACACATCCGGCTCCCTCTGCTTGTCTAATTTGCTCCAGGCTGGGTCAGCTCTTTTTACAGTCTAAATTCATTTATCAGTCAAAACAAGTCAGAGCCTCTGAGTGTAAGAACTGGGATGGGAGAATTCAAAGTAGGACAACACACTGTACTAGGGGAGCATGAAGAAACACTCAAGGTGTCATGTGGTTGCTAAAGAGTTTTGAGTAGTTTGTGCAAAAGTGACCCCACGTAAAACATCCCACCCAAACAGCTATTCACACTAAGATAACTATAACGATAACAATAAAAATATTGTTCTAAAAATGTTCTAAATGTAAAGCAACAGCAGAATTCAGACCACAGCTATAACGAATATTGAAAACAATATTCAAAGAAGCAATATTATTGGGATTGCTTTTTTCCCCAGCTAATAAATGATGAAACGCTGACAGCCAGTAAGAATCCATTGAAATATAAAGGGCTTGCGCAATTAAAAGCTACAGACGACACTGTGGAGAAGCACTGCTTGAGGTTAAGCCCCCTTTCAAAGATTATTTAAAGATAATGACTATCTTAGAAACAATTGCTTATACCATGGGAAATAATTATTAAAAATACATGGAAGCTTCAAGGCTGGCAAATTGTATTTCAGGTATTAGGTGCTAGTTTCTGTACCTTTGTGTTGCCTTTATTGAAAATGCTGGTGAAAAGGAATTTGTGTCCATTACTACAGTGACTGTGATTGCTAAATTCACTAGCTGGGTCCCCACACTATACACTATGTACTTATGCACTTACACACTCAACAGCATCGTATATGAATATAGTGTCACCCAAATGAACACTAAAGTTTCTTTTACTAAGTTTACTAAGTTTCTTTTACTAATTCAAACTGTTTTCCAGATGCTGTTGCCAAATGACAGTTGCCAAATTAGTGAAATAAATGACCAAACTACCAAATAATACCTGCCATGAGTATAACAACAGTATAACCAAAGTGTCCAACATTCCACACTTCTTTTTAACGGCTGAATAAGCGCATCATCAAGCTATTTAAAGTGCACTTTTTAGAATGTGAGTGTGAATGCACTACTTTCACTATTCATACAAAAAAAATGGCGTAGAATAGTGCATAAGAATAGGATTTGGGATGCACCTTCACTGGTCTGATGCGCTAGTAGAGGACACCTGCTGGTTACAAGAGTGTAATGAAAAAAATAAAAGCATAAACTAAAATAAACAGATCATTATTGTACTTGAGTGTGGATGCAAATATTATTATTGCTATATATATTTATAATTATTGTCTTTGGTGTGAATTGGCCTTAACCTGCCACAAAGTCACCCAATCCTTGCAAGATGTGATAGTTGTCCTGATTGTTGATAGTTGCTAATAAGGTGTTTTTGGCATGTTGTTTTGTATGTTGCAATAGAATTATTAAGTTAAAAGAGACCTACCTTCAAGTCTTCATGGCTCCAATTAGCCCTTGTATTAAATGTGTTTTCAAATGGACAGAATGTCTGCTGACCCTTGATTCCTCACAATATATCCTAATGTATTACGATCTGTAAATCCAAATTTGTTAATCATTATGATATGAAGCTGTCAGTGTTGCTTTGTACAGTAGTTTCACTTATCTTTCTATTTTTTAAGCATTTCATTTCAGCAATAGCTTGTAGGTCACTTTATATGACATTTTCTATTAAAAAATCATGAAAATAGATGATAAATGGTTGCTCTGTGGTTGCTTTATGGTTAAACTAACCCCCCAAAATGGAGCCACCTTAAAGTTTTGGTCTAGTGTCTAGACGAATTCATATTGAGGTTGCCAAATACGCTATGGTTCCCAAAGCCACCAGCAGGACTATAACATAATGTTATGCAATTTGAAATGTCATTCAAATTCATATTTGAAGCACTGAGGGATGTTTGAAGTTTTATATACTTAAGCTAGAGATTTTTTATTAAAATCTTTGAAAAAGATGGATTTTTTTTCTTAACCCTACCTATGAGCAACACTGATATCGATGTTTGGCACAGCACCATAATAAAAGATCAGTGAGAGAGTGAAAGAACAAGAAACAACCTCTGAATGCCCATGTATCTTCCAACCAATCAGAAGCAGAGCTATATCTGTCTCTTTTCTTTCTGGTTTCTCTCCATGACCTTGATCGCAAGCAGAAGCTATACAGTAATTAGTGCAGCTTGTGGAGATGTTCATCCAAGAGGCATTAATGCATATCAGCCTTCGGGTTCTCATCCGCGTTTCTCCTTCTCTCTCGTTTGTCTGCCTCTCCCCTCCTGCTTTCTAGCTTCCGGAGTCACTCAACCTTGTGATCCTGCGCACACTGCATTCCCAAACAGGCCCTGGTCCTGACAAACAAGTGCACAGCATTTTATCATTCCATTTACAAATATCTGCATTCGTAGCAAA
This sequence comes from Danio albolineatus, assembly GCA_903798035.1. Lineage (NCBI taxonomy): Eukaryota > Metazoa > Chordata > Actinopteri > Cypriniformes > Danionidae > Danio > Danio albolineatus. Next base: position 18,819,646 of record CAIGQQ010004837.1, on the reverse strand, counting down.
CGCATATGGAATGAGTAAAGAAAGATGCCGGGGACAGAGATGTTCTTTTCTCCCTGGTGATTTCAATGACACAGTGGTCAGATGCACAGACGCTGGCGGCAATGCAATGAGACACACTCCAGGAAAAACAACAAGAGAGAGACCTTAATTGCTCAGTCAAGCATAATGCAAACAGAATGGGTTTTCTCATAAAAAATGTGCAGTTTTTGAACTGGAATAAAATGCACCAAAACAACTGAAAATTGAAGTAGAAGATAGAAGGAATGAATTTTTATAAGCCTTCATTACACAAACAAACAAGAAGTAGCAATGTACTTTAAAGTAGAGTCGGGTAAGAGTACTTGAGTTCTTGGATGTGACCGCAATGCCCGCAATGCAAGTAAATAAAAGTTTACTTGTTTTTTCCAAAAACAATTTAATTAATTCATGAAAAAATAACAAATTTAACAAGAGAAGCCTCTTTTTTTGCCTTAAGTCTTCTTAGAATTGAGAGTTTTTTCTTAATATTGCGAGTCAACACCTTGCAGTCTTAAGAAGTTAACAATTTGAGCCATAAACTTGCAGTCACGAGATAAAGACAAAAACATTATTTACTGACCTCATTCTTCAATGCGGAAGTGTGCTCGTTTTTGCGATTGTTTTAGAACTTCCGATTCAGTTGCCTATGGGAGAAATAACTAGGAATAATAAACGGCAGAAAATGGTCAAACTGCTTGCTCTACAAACAAGTGTTTGCGTAACTATACAATATAATAAGAAAATATCAGTTCGCAGCCAATCAGTCAAGCGGCATGACAAGCTATTTTTAACGTCTAAATATGAATGGAAGTGAATGAGACCAGAAGTCTCGAGCCAAATAGATTCAAATGGCTACGTCTGCTCGTACACGGAGAATAAGGTGAATGTTCCCACATGGAAAGAACCTATGAGGATATATGTGCTTATATGAAATCTTTGTGCAGAACATATGCGCATATATGATAATATACACTTTGCATATATGCGTAAATATGCCACATACTGTATAGACAAAATTTAGGTGCATATATGTGCATATACTGTACAGGCCATATAGATTGTATTGATGTATTGCTTCTTTATATGCACATAAGATATTTATCCTATATACAGTAGCTTAAATCAATTTTCCTTTGCCTAGCTCATATTTCTATTATCAAGGCAATAACTAAGAACAAAAAAAAAAAATTGCAAAAACCATATATATGTGTGAACACTTGAAAATGGTATCACCACAAATGGAACCCACACGGGAAGAACCTGTATAAACGTACATGTTTTGATATAGGTTTTGATATAGGTTTTAATAAATGTGACATATATAAAATTGTCAGATTTACTACATTATATGTACATACAACAATTCACTCATGATTTGATTCATGATACTAATCTCACAATACGATTTAGTCTCGATATTCCAACAACATTATCTGAAACTAAATTAGGGTGAAGAGCCCTTTCATTTATTTTTAAATGCTGACATTACCAAAATTATATATATTATTGCTATTAATTCCTTTAATTATAGTTAATTGCCATATTAAAAGCAAATAAAAAAACAGAATAATACAAACTAAAAAGGACTCATTAATATAAACAAACTAAAATTGTGACTGTGCTGGGATTTTACATTTTTAAAAAGAAGTTTAAGCATATATGTTTTCTGGCATAAGCTGAGGTCTTTGCACATTTACAATGGCCCCTACTGAAAAAAACTCTTACACTGTAGATCTCCGTAGCACTCATCAGAGCAACCATAGATGCAAATCATCCGGTCTACGTGATTTGGCTTATTAATAGCTTTTTTTTTTGCCTATAGATGTCTGTGACAGTAGTTTTTCACAGTGCTGCATAATATTAGTTGATCTGTTATTGTTAGTAAACATCTTTTTGCAGTATTTGCACACAGTTTGTGTTTTGTCTGGTGCACTTCACCACTGTTTACTCTGCTGCCCCACCTCACCGCTGATGAGCAGGTAAAGCGAGTTTGCGCCTGCAAACACAGAGCCCCCCTCTGTTCAAAAAATATATTGTGATTCATTCAACATTTCTACCAGCTTGAATCATCACATATTTTAATCGATTTTCAACCGGCTCATGGTGAATCGTTACATCCCTATATTATTATTAATAATAAATAATGATATATTATTAATCATGTTCTGGAAATAAGGTTTTAAAATGTTTGCATTTGTTAAAGGGAAATGCATTTGAAGCCAAAAAAGGGACCAAGCTTTGACAACAAATATTCAGGGGAAATTAATATGAAGGATGATGAACCAGACAAAGCAGTGGAGATTTGATGTGGCTGTTCATACTGCAGACAGTACAATCTTAATAATACCTGTCTGGTTCTAGCTGTGCTGGAGAGGCTTGTGTAATAAACAGTGCATTTGAAAATACTGCGAGTTCACCACAACAAACCTTAAAGACAGGAATATATTTATTAAAAGGGAATATGTTAAAAAAACAGTACAGTTTATTTATCTACTAGTCTATTAGGGCTGCACAACATATAGTTTCAGCATCCATATCGCAATGCGATCATTCGCAATAGTCATGTTGCAGGATTTACGCAATGTTGAGTCTGGATTATAATTTATAATTAGCATGGTTTTTTGATGCCTGTGATTGTATATTGATTTTAAAAGCAGTCAGGTATAAGAAATTGTATCGTTTGTGTTCTTAAATACGATTATTCTATTGAATTGTTTTTATTTAGATTATTCTGTTACTGTATCTGAATACTGATAGACTCGGGAAACGATAAAACACTTGATTTCAGTTGTATCTTTTTCTTGATTGTATTTATAGATTGTTACGCATGAAAATACTCACAGCACATGCAAATACAAAAATGCACGGCAAATAGCACAGACCACAATGAAAATCTGTCGGGGAACCTCAAAAAGTTTATAGATAGTTTATTAGATTTTATGGAGATGCACATAGTAAACATTACTGTACTTCATAAATCTCTGACTAAACACATGCATAAAAATGGTCACAACACATGCAAATACAACATTTTCCCAATATCGTGCAGCCCTATAGTCTATCTAAAAAAAAAAAAAAAATGCACATCTCTAATACAAATATATTGTTCAGTAGATGTATTATAACACCAAATAAATAGTCAATGATATTATTAGAAACATTTTCAAATCAGTAAATAAAAGACTACCATATACATATGATGAACAACACCTCTACATTAACATTCTGTACTCTGCCTCCTGCACCATACAAAAGTAGGCAAGTTTGAGGAGGAATGCCCGAGAAAAAGACAGACGCGGTGCTGAGCAGAGCAAAGCAAATCCCAGAATGGGTTCGATGGACACCGGTGGACAGTGTTGGTTTTTCTGAGCTGCTCTGAAAAGGTTTGTTTTTTTTCCCCACCAGAACATAAAGAGCAGAGATTTACAGCCCGAGGCAGAGCTTGTCAAACCAGGCTCCTCTCCTCTTCTTTGCTATGTGAGACAGAGCCTAATGCTGCAGACATCCAGACCACTGCACTGCTGCAGTCCCACAGCCTTCAGTCTACAAACCCAAGCAGAAGCATCAAGCAGACATTCACTGATTCACCGTTCACCACTTTCAAGTGTACAGAAAGCGTTGTTAAAACATCATCAGGGGTAAAGCGGTAAGCTCTCGGTGCATTATGTCTTAAGAGTATTTCCATTGAAATTCAAATTTAAACTCTGTATTTTGTACAGGAAGCTTTTTGGTATGTCTTTCTAATCGAAGTGTAAATGAATGGATTTTCCCCCATTATGAGCAAAACTCAGGTGGTTTTTGCTCTTAAAAAGTGGTAGGAGAGGAGAATGACTTGGAACAGAGAATGAATCTTTGTCATAAACATGAAAAAAGCATCCCCTGTTCTGGCTCACCATTGAATGGGAACAAAACTGTTTTCTCTTCGCTTTTGTTCTCTGCTGTTTTCATTTGCTGTCTTGTTGAAGTGGTTGCTACTGAGAATTGCAGGATAGGAGACTGAAGAACGACGAGAGAGAGAGAGAAGAAAGGGAAAGCGTACAAAAGAGAGAGAGAAATAAAACGGCAAAGCCATCAAAAAGCAATCATAGCTTGATGGAGTGAGGCTGTGGGCCACAGACAAATGGGAGGGGAGCAAATGACAGCCTGGTAGGGGTATAAACGAGAGCGCGGGTAGCAGAAACATTAAATCTGCATAAAACACTCTGTTGACTAGCACAGCCCAGACATTTTAACCTAAAACGAAACCATGCACCTGAAAATTATACATCTGCCCAAGTATTTACACATCAGGATATTAAGACAATTTACAGACAATTTTAAGCCAGAAAAAGAAAATGATGATAGATAAATGTATAGGAGTCTTACAGACATACTGACCTTATTCTTCACATATACGAGCAGGTGCAGCCATTGAAATCTTTTTGGCTTCGAGACTCATTCACTTAAATTGATTTTTAGACATTAAATACAGCTCGTCATGCTGCTTGACGTTGCAAACTGATGTTTTTTTTATCATTATTCTACTTTTTTTATGTATAGTCACTTGTTTGTAGGGCAAGTAGGTTGACCGTTTTCTGACATTTATTAATCCTTGGTAATTCTCCCATATGCAACTGAATCTGAAGTTCTAAAACAATTGCAAAAAGAAGTGCACTAATGCAATGCAGAATGAGGTAAATAGAGAGAACAATAAAGATACAAACATAAATAGACAGACAGAAGGATATGTGCATTGGTACTAAATATTTCCATTTCCCACTAACATTGGAGGGCTTTGAGGCAGGTCCTTAAAAGCTACTGAGTTAATAAGTTTAACAAGTGTCAAGAGCATTTGAAAGGCGAATTTATTTAAAGGATCTGTCCATGAGCTGATATATTATCAGTCCGCTGACAGATCGACTGATAGATGCAGCAATCAAATGCTCCCTTGTCCATGTATTTGAGTAACGCCTGAGACACACCAAGTCAACATCAATGAACTAGCAGCAACGAAAATTAACTGTATTTTCACTTCGTGTCAGATGTGTCCGGTCCCATCTGGAGCAAAAATCTGTGTGTGAACACAACGAATGGATGACTGTTGACTGAAATGAGAATGTACATTCTGAACATACATTAGGGGATGCATCTTTCCATACTCACAGATGGCAGTAGTCTTTATTGTCATTCCACAATGGGAAACCAGTGCTGCAAACATAGAAACAGTAAACACAGCAGCTTTATGTGCCATTTTTACAGTACTTCTTGCTCACAGCAGAAGTATTCGCACATAATGTCTAATAATCCATATTGTCTGAAAATTTTAAAGTAATGAAAAGACAGGCTTCTTTGTTTTTTCATTTGCTTAGGTTTTCTTACTTACTAGTTTTCTAAAAGCTTAACAGCCAATCAGAGTGCTCTCTCTAACAGCAGTGTGATTCAGATCCTATATGATGAATTGGGCAAACTCCCTCTGATATGAGAGGGGAAGAGGTTATGTGTGGAACAAACCAAACAAACTAGCCTGATGGATGCTCACTGATGGCCCGACACTTCCCAGTTGCCGACCTTTGGCTTGGTTGGTCCCACCTTTATGTTCTCAATGAAAAGCAAATGAGAGAAATGCTGCTATTGTTACTTTTTGTTCAATTTTATTACCTATTGATAGTAAAAGTCTGTACTTTTAACATCCCTAATAGATAGATATGTAGATTTAATCATGTACACATCATAAATTACAAGCAATTATATAACCATTTAACCAGTTAATCTTATCATCCATTTATGAAATCTTACTGCCACTAATTATAGTGCACAAGAGAGACGCCTCAAGCCCAAACACAAGAACCATACATCTTGTCTGCATGTGTTTATCTCTCTAGATTGGTCAACTGCTTGATGTTTACTGGCTCACACAGCCAGATGTGTTTTATAGTTTATTTGGATGTGGATCAGTGGCAGTAGGATGGCTTAGATGCGCTCTGTGTTTGGAGTCCCCGCCGGGAGGTGTGAGTTCTGTCTTGGTCTACTGCAAACACCACGAAACATAAAACACTTGGACAGTCATTAGGAGGAGGATGGAGCAGTAAAGTAGGATGAAGAGGATGTCTTCTGGAAGTGTGTCAACAGTAAAGAAGGAAAAGTAATTAGCAAGATTGGCTTTCACTTCTATCTCTGGATATGCTACACATGACTATAAGGTAAAAAACGTAGCAACATTGAATGCGAATAAAGGATCCTAGCGATATTGATTTTTTTTTTTTGGATGTTGGATGTGTTTGTGACACCTGTCTGCTCACTGACGGTGACCAGAGGAGAAAAACACACAGCACAAATCCAAAAAAAGGAGACATAGCAGAGAATGAGGAACAATCTGAAATGAAACACTGCAGTCAGTACACGACAATGCATTTTCTGCTTCAGTACTTCAGAATTTTTACTGGCCCTGTCAACATTGGTGCTGGTGCTGAGACCAAAACAATATGTCAAAATGCTAATCACACAAAGCCAAATGTTTACAAGGCATGAAAGTACATCCAAATAATGAATGAACACAAGTAGTAGTAACAATCTAGTACTCAGTTGGCCAATTAACACTTTGATCAGCTAATGAGAAGCACTAAAACTAGCATGGCTAAAAGCTTGTAAATAGATAAACAAATTTAAATGGAGTTAGTGTGCTTTCTGATTTGAAATTCATTTTTTCCACACACTAAGTGGTGTTATCTTTATTTGACAAGTGATGATTAGTTTTTCATGCCAGTGCTAGCATGAACCCTATTCTGAATTCGATTAGCATGAAATATTAGCATCAGCCATTTGCTTAAGGAAAGCTCACTATTTAAAAAAAAACTGCCAGAAGTAGCCAGGTTTGGTTGCGCACACGCAGCATGTTACAGTGAGCTGTGATTAGCAAATGTATTCAGAGTTAGTAGTTGGAGGTGCGAATGTGCCTCTTTGTGGTAGACATATGTTCTTAAACATATGTACCCTAGAGAATTGCTAGTGCTAATAGATATTTATATTCTTCGCCTCAAACCTCCTCAACTGCTCCAGTATTAAACATGAAAACTGTAGTTTTCTTTGTGTATTAGCTAATAT
>CAIGQQ010004837.1:18797515-18808495 GCA_903798035.1 Danio albolineatus | reverse complement strand
GATGGAAAAAATGAATGGATGGACGGATGCATAAAATAGATAGATGGATGGATAGATGGATAAAATAGATGGAAGGATGCATGGATAAAAAAGATGGATGGATGGATAGGCGAACAAACAGACGGACAGATGGATAGATGGATAAAATGAAAGACAGTCAAACAGAGTGGTGGATGAAAGTGTGTGAAATGATAGACACGAAGACAAATAGAATGATGAGATTTCAATAGATGGATGAATGGACAGAATGATACAGAAGAGAGACAAACGATTGATGGATGAATAAACATTGATAAATAAACAAACAAATAGAATGGTGGATGGGTGGAACGATAGAAATAAATTGATAAAACGATACAAACAGAGAGAAACAAAAACATATATATGCATACACTGATAGACAAAGAGAATGGTGACTGTATGGATGGATGGACAGAATGATGAAGTATGTAGACAGACAAACAATGATGGATGGATAGCTTCAGGCATGGGATATATATTGAAAAACAATGTACAAGTAGTACAACATGTGCCATGGTGCTTTTATGCTGTTCTTATTGTCATTTTATTGCCATGGAGCTCAACAGAACCGGGTCATCAATCACTTTCGTCATGCATAGAAAAATACAGCAGCTTGTACATCTTGTCTAACAGCTCCTTTTGTGGTCTACAAGAGAAAGAAAATCAGGGTTTGGAATGATATGGTGAGTAAATGATGACACAATGTTCACTTTTGGGTGAACTATCCCTTAAATCTGTAAATCTGTTCTTGTTTCAGAGCACTGTAACATGAATACTGAAGCTGCTCAAATAGAATCAAAGTCTTAAAGCTGGAAGGGTGCATGAAAAGGGCCCGTTGTGTCTTCTGATGATCACTGGGGTGTAATACATTCTCAAGTTTCATAACCTAAGATCTGCGGTGTTTCATCTTTGGAGGGAGTTTTTATTTGATCCCAAATTCATCTCAAGAAACTTAACACAACTTCCCTAATCATGAGCGTGTATATCCATGCGTGATGACGTCCAGCTATTCGCTAAATCACTCAACATGAAACAGCATTCACAACACATGACAGATTTAAGAGCGAACTTTAGAATCCATTAGGAATTGATTGGGTTGTAAAAAAGTAGGTCTTCCGATATAAAATTACAGTTGAGGAAACACCACCAAGTCAGCCTGAAATGGAGGTTTGATATTTTTTCTTCCCCATTCAGTAAAAAAATCTATTAATCTTATCCATTGGGAAATCAATTTTTAGCAATAACAAGAGTGTGAATTACAGGGGGCTTTGTGGGGGGTGGGGGGTGGGGGTTGACCTCCCTTATCAACACTTGATCTCCCCAAAGGATGTCAAACAGCATGTGTGTGGAAGGGTTTGCCTTGTAAATAGTTTGTTCTGATCTATATCCTAAATTATAATATGAAATATATTATTATATTAATAATTATATATGGTGGCACAGTGGCTTAGTGGATAGGACTGATGCCTTACAGCAAGAAGGTTTCTGGTTTGAGTCCCAGCTGGATCAGAAGGCATTTCTGTATGGAGTTTGCATGTTCTTCTCATGTTCATGTGGGCTTCCTCCGGGTGCTCCGCTTTCTCCCACTGTGCAAAGATATGTGGTATAGGTAAATGGGATAAACTGTATTGGCTGTAGTGTATGAGTGTGTGTGGATGAGTGTTTATGGGTGTTTCCCAGCAGATAGAAGGGAATCCACTGCATAAAACATATGGTGGAATAGTTGGTGGTTTATTACACTGTGGCAACCTCTGAAATAGAGACTAATGGTGCTTTCACATCTGTGGTTCGGCTCATTTGGTCTGGACTACGGACAACAAATGATACATTGTAGCATTTTTGCCGTTTTTAGGTCCTTTTCACACCACACTGATTGCCTTGGTCTGAACCAGTTGAAAAGAACCAAAATACAGTCATGTGACAAAATCTACATCACTCATTGGTCTGATGTTATTGAATGTATTTCCTAAACTGCTTTTCGATTGGTCAGAATTAACATGCAGGAAAATGCCAATGGAACTCCAGCAAGTAAACAAACCGACAGACACAAAATGTTGCTGCACTGGCTGATTGTATCCCTGGTCATAATATACTATATAGTTTGTATACATCACTTTAGACAAACTATACAATTCGAGAATGAAGTGCAGCTGCGGCTGGAAAACAATGTTTTAATGCATTGCAATTGGTGAAGGCGTTAGTAGGAGGCGTGAATTAATTTAGCTAAACTGTGACATAGTCATCTTCTGGAAATATTACCAACGATCCATCAGGTAATGTTTTTCCCTCTCTTTCTCTGTTTAAAACTGTTGGTAAAGCGTTGTCAACAAATATTTTCCCTCCAAACCCCATAAGATTGGACAGCGCTTCTGACTACGGCTGCTGGATTAGTCCAAAAAGGCGTAGTACTTTTTGCGGTTGGGTCTGTTTTAGTTCGGATCATGTTCGCACCAGAAATCCAGGGTTCGTTTGAAAGTGTCCACCTCTTCAAGAAGGTCTCGGTACGCATTTTTAGTCCACTTTTGGTGCGCACTCGAGTTCGAGTGCGAACCGCACCAAGAGGGAAAACGAACTCTAATGCGATTCAACTGAACTTAGGCAGGTGTGAAAGCACCCTAAGCCGAAGGAAAATGAATAAATGAATGAATGCATAGGTAATATAAATATATATTTGACCACCCCTAAAATGGCCCAAACCATTGTAATGACCCTGCAGTTTATGCCGGATAATTGTTATAGTAGTTAGCGGACTGAAACTGGCAGATCTAGAGCTTCGATAATTACTCACAAGACACTTTTCTTGTAAAATAGGTGTGTAAGTGTTTGTAGCAAAAAAGTCATAAAATTAGACACATAGTTTGTATTTTAGCAGACACTTACGCTCGCACATTAAAGCTAAACAGTACAATAATGAGTGCAATCTTTCATGGTCATCCATTTATTGACACAGGATTGCAAACACAATTTGTTTCATATCATAAAGAGGTCAATCACACTTGTTGAGGTCAATCACACATCTGCTAAAATAGTCAATCAGAGGTGACTGTAGGTCAGCAAGCACTTGTTATCCATCAAAACACTGAAAACGTAAATACATTTTATAAAGTAGATGTAGTTGAATTAAATATATGAATTTGGTTCACTGAAGAATGAATACGTATTGCAAAAACTAACATAACTGAAAAAATATGACACCGGCGATAGTCAATTTACAGTACTCGAACACTGGCAAAAACTGACCTGCTGTGAGATCCAATATAGTTTACATTAAACCTAACTGTTTGCATTAATATAGTACAACCTATTTTTAAAACAATCATGTTTAATAATGGAATTCATACAGACAAAATAATGCTGTACAGAAAATTCCGCCAATCAGTCGCAGCTGTTGTTTCATGATGGTTGAAATCATGTGACAGACAATTTGTCCCATCCATCAGTAAACAAGCCATCAAGAGAGAAAAAGAGATGCCACTGAAAAGGAATTATTAATTGATTTTAATTTCTTTCTGTGACAGTCTTCTAGTTAAGAATTGGCCGAAAGATTGACTTGGCTTCTGACCTCACTGACATGGCCAGTGTTCAGGAGCCAAGCACCTTCTTAAAGAAGAGTCCAGAAAATGTGGTTGTAGTGCAGTGTACGAAGCCTCTGTGGTTTGTTCCTGGATGCTGCTACATTCAGATGGCTAGAGCTTGTGCAGCTTGTAGAAAGAGAGATTGTGTGAATTGGCTCTGTTTTATTTGGATGAGCACGCCAAGCGAACAAAGCACTGCAAAATGAATTTATCCTGAACATAATATGTTTACGAGCGCAATTCATTTACACTTCATAGCAGTTGTTCCGTTTTTGTTCATCACTTTTCCGCAGCCCTGTGAAAGTGTTATGTTGGCCACATTACGTAATTTCTTTTCAAGTGAAAGCAAACTGCTTTAATTTCACAGAAATGTGCCATGCTACTGCGATGGATTCGGATAGCAATGCTATGAAACTGCACGTTTATGTACTTCACTCTGCTGTAAATAAAAAAAGATCTCTTTTATTTACATTGAACTATATAGTACAATTTAAGAGATGTACTTTTGTTTGGGATAAATTACAAATCAAAACTTATACATTTATGTTATATAACATTTCTAATTGAAATAAAATGATGTTCTTTTGAGCTAAAACAATCTTTTCCAAAATATTAATATTATATTAGAACATTTGTTTTCATGAAAAAAATAATAAATCATTTATGATACTGCAATGTTAAAAAAGATAAAAGATTTGTCCATTTTAATAACTTTGCCCTCCCAAAATGACTGATTTGTTCATTAATGAAAAAAAATTTTTTTACACTGAGCTCCAGTAATCTTTTTATTATGCATTTATTGACATTAACACAAATCACTATTAGACTATGAGTAACGGTGTGATTAAATGTGTTAATTTTAGTATGTTAAAATGATTTATTTTTTACAACCCAACAAACTCAAACCAATCCTTATTCTCCATGTGCCCTCCCAAAACAACATTGAAAATTTTTTCTATGATTTCTGAATGATCAAGTGACGCTAAAGTCTGGTGTAAAATATAATGAAACACAAACAAGCTTTTGAGTTTAAATATATTAAAAATGAAAGTCCAGGGTGGACCAGTTGGCATTTCTGTGCTGAGTTTGCATATTCTCCCCTTGTTGGCGTGGGTTTCCTCCGGGTGCTCCAGTTTGCCCCAAAAATCCAAAGACATATAGGTGACTTGAATAAATTAAATTGACCGTAGTGTACAGTATGTGTGTGATGAGTGTGAATGGATGTTTCCCAGTACTGAGTTGTAGCTGGTAGGGCATCCGCTGTGTAAAAAATATGCTGGATAAGTTGGCGGTTCATTCGGCTGTGGTAACCCTTAATGAATTAAGGAACTAAGCTGAAAGAAAATGTGTTTTTTGTGTTCATGATCAAACAAATGCAGAGTTTATGAGTATAAGGCACCCTTTCAAAATCTTCTTTTTATTCCATTTCTTAAATCTTACCATCCTCAAAGTTTTAAATGGTAGCGTTTGTCAAAAAATACTTTTTACACATTTTTCTAAAAGACATTCTTCTATTCCCATTGCCAGCCCTGCCATGCATCACTTCTCATTCCTCACCTGTACATCTGCACTGTCATTTTTGCAATTTTTCTTGCAGTCAGTGTGCTGTAGTTCCAGACAGTCAATCGTGAATGCTTACAGATATCAGCATAGAGACATAATGAGCACTCCAGAGATTGTGTGGGTGTGAGGATAGTCATACGACCCAGCTTTGTCAGGTGCTTCAAAAAAACGAGAAAACAAACAGCGCTGAGATCTGCACAATATTTTACCCACTCCTCCATATGGGGTTGTTATCATTTCTGCACCAAAAAAGTGAGTCTGGCAGAGCAGGACAGCTCTCAGTCTCTGCTGTTCTTATGAGCTTTGAGCAGTGCCAAGACGAATGCTATGGACTGCCACAGCCTGCAACATGTCTTTATGACAATGTGAAAATAATGGACTCAAAATTCACAGGAGACAAATGCACTTACAGTCTTCTATGAAGACAGTTCCTGAGAAACATCAGTCTACAGTATATAAGTCCTAGGCACAATGTATTACTTCAAGAATAATGCCTCAGAGTAGCTTGTGGTCACCAGGTTTCATCCATCAAGTAGACTTCATAAAAGACCTTTATGATTTCTCCCATCAACTGCATTCCTGCACAGTTTACGGTAGATACTCAGTGAGCACCTTGATGTCAAAACAAAACAAACACATTGACATCAAAAAACATGTCAAAAATGAAAATCGATTTGATGTCAAAACCTCAACGTCCATTTGACATCCTCACATTGATGCCCTTTTGACCACCAAAAAAAAAAACATTTATACAATTAGAAAATGTTTATTCATTTAAAAAGCTTAAATTCCAAATTTACACTGGATTTTGTAACCCTACAATGCATGTAAAATACCTTGATGCTAAAATGACATCAAACTGACATCTAGCATTGATGTCAAAAAACAAACAAAAAAAAAATCGACAGAGCTATAAACAATTTTTGACGACAATGTTACAGTAGATTTCAGTACAGTGGACAACTTGATGTTATTTTGACATCAAGTTAGTCAATTGACAACATATTATTTTGCATTTTTGATGTGTGTTTTGGCATGTTTTTAATATCGTTTTGACATCAAGGTGCCCGCTGAGTACATGGCTTCAGGGTTATTACACTCATTTGAAATTAACATTTCAGTTAGCAATTCAGAATTTCTAATAGTCGAAATGTCAGAAGTAGTTTACAAAAGTCACAGTGCAGATTTAAGTGGAGTTTATTCATAAACAAATTTTGAGAGGATCACATGCTTATGATTGCTAGCAGCTGACCTGCATTATCCAATTCACAACGCACCTATCAGACGATTCCTAAGTTACTATAAACACCCTTGGCTGCGTATCTCAGCTATCTTCGCTTTGAAGGATCCCCCCTTCCACCCCTATTCCTCCTCCTTTCTAGACGGGTGACACGGCGGCCCAGTGCTTAGCACTGTTGCCTCACAGCAAGAACGTCTCTGGTTTCAGTCCTTACTGAACTAGCCGACGTTTCTGTGTGGAGTTTGCAGGTTCTCCCCGTGCTCACGTGGGTGTCCCCCGGTTTCCTCCCACCGTCCAAAAACATGCAACCTAAGTTAATCGACTAATCCAATTAGACACCATAGACATGCTTCTAGTAAGTAGCTATCTCCTAAGAACAATCACTATCTGTCCTTCAGCTACTCCAGCAGGGGAGTTCTCGAGATCTACCCGAGCTCACACTACCCTCTCGCCTTGCAACGGGAGGGAGCCCCGGGCTCGAGGATCTTATGAGCTCGGGCTCTCTCCCGGGACAGCATGCCAAACTAGCTTTACAATCAATCATCAGCTAAGTGTGAACTCTTGAAATGTGTGTTATCAAATTGAATTCTAAATCCCTGAATCGCCTACAAGTTTACAACAGTCAATCCTTGTTTTTAAAATTCCCTTTGAATTTTCTTACAATTTTAATATAATCTAATTTTATTTTTAATTCCATATATTACTTTATATAGCCATATATGATTTTTAATGGTCAACCTGTTAAAGGTTAGCGAACAGGCTGACAGTTTGTAAAATGATCACCACTTTCCTCACAAATTAAATCTATGTGCTGAATGTACTGAGGTCTCTCCTCCATTTACATACATTCAAAATATTATTTTGATATACATATTATTCCAAATGCATTCGATATTATGGAAGCACATACAAGAAAGAAAATAATAAATCAGGCAAAAAAGCCTAAATTAGACGTAAAAGTTGAAATTTTTTAGATTTACTGAGTTAAAAATCATTACTTTTATATATAATATTGACATGACAAATTATTAAATATTAAATTGAAACTAAAAACTAAAATGTCAAAATTATGTGTCGAGTCGAGATGACATATTACTATCAAGCACACCAGCTGGCAGCAAGTGGTACAGTTGAATTACTATAAAGCATTTCAGAGTGATCTATACAGTATTAGTCTATATTATGTTTGGATTCTAAAGATGTTATTTAGATCTCACTCAGACTACCTTTTACACGACAATGATGTAGAAAAATGTAAAACAAAAAAGATCCTTTGCAATTTTTTTTTATTTTATGTATACATGTCAATGTTTTTAAAACTATTTCTGACAAAGTGCTGTATTATGCATACCCAACTATTAGTTGCCACAATTACCTATTGTTGATAAATAGTATCAGTAGGGAAGTGTGTTCAAGATGCGTCTCTGTAATATTGGTGAAATAAATCCTTTGCTAAAGAAGCATTGAGCAAACCATTAGTATAGAGTAGCAACAACGTTACTATGCACTCTGCCATTGTTTTGTATGTTTGCTCGTATCTTTAAAATCAACACGTAGTGTACTTTGCATATCTACTGTACATACTGTGCCTACACAGTAAAACCCAACAGTCAACTTTATCAAATGAAAAAAGAGTGAATTCAAAATTTACTGAAAGTTAATTCTACTCATTTGAAAAGAGTTTTAAACAGTGTTGAAGGCAATGAGTTAATTAAATACCTCATTACTTCAACGTAAATGGAGTAAGTTTACAGTACTCATATACATTAGTTTAACTCAAGTGGTTTTTTAAGCAATTGGTTTCCTCAAAAATCTTATTGGGTTCGACTTATTCAACTTATTGGGTTTTACAGTACACAGTTGGTTTGAATTCTCTTCATTTATTGGGTTTTAATTTACTGTGTTCAATTTGCCTTGTTTACTCTAATGAATTTAGTTCACAGTCCTCTTTAGGATTAGTTTTTGAACTTACATGGTGTGTTGCAATCGGTTTCCTCAAATGGTTTGAGTTACCTTTTTGGGTTTTACAGAGTAACATACTACACATCTGCACGATGACCATTTTTAACCTTTTAGCCAGCGCCCCGACGTGGTCGCACTGAGGCGCAATTTTTCCCACATGTCAGTGTTTATAAATAGATTACACCACAAAGAAAGAAGTAATCTGCACAAACTATACATCATTCTAAAGCTACAACCCTCAAGCACCCACTACAGCTAGTTGCTTTTCAATGGGAGGCTTGTAAAGGATGTATTTGCTAAATTTGTGTAAGTTATACAGAAAATGCTTAATAGATATGGAGTGAATATCATAGTAAAAACAACACACACAGGCATTCATTGCAGTCCATCAGGGTTTATTTTGAAAGGTAAGAGTCCACAGAAAACATCCCATAGAGCACATTTAGTCCACTGACACAATAGTACAGATTATGGATGGTTATTCGTTTGTTTATGTCACCGTTTCTACCGGAGACCTGTTGTTTACCATTGGATGCTCACACAGAAACAACTAAATAAACATTTTCAAAATGATCATTTTCAGCGTTTTTTATTGATTTGAAACTTAATTTCTGAATTGTAACCCCCATAACCTGGCTACTAGCGTGTCAACACCCACCACAGTTGATTTACACCCATATCTGGCAGGTGATAATTTCAAACCTTGCACGGCTCTCTAATTTCAGCGTGAAAAATATGCTTTTAATTTTACATTTCGGAGCAACCCACCAAGCCAATTCCCACCAGACAGCTAAAAAGTTTATGTCAAAAGAAGAAAGATGAAAAAAAAAAAAAGTCTGCCTCGCTAAACAGAAGATTCTTCACCTAAAATGAAAAGCGTTTGGTGGGATTTTTCTCTTGCACCATCTCAATTTTCTACTCTCCTGGAATCATTAGTCTCGTACTGGGGGACACAGAGGGGGATTATGAAGAAAAAAAAATCATATTCTTTTTGCCGGGAGCACAGGGTGTGTGAGAGCTGCTATGTGTTTTCTCACCCGGCATTTACACATTGAAAACAGCTGAAGGCGCAGTCAGGGGACGTGGAGCAAAGCCACCTGCAGCTGGAGGCGCTGGGTAGGCATAGCTGATTTACAACCAGCTTTTTTCATTTGAAAGCGATTGTGTAACTGTCTGGACTCAATGCACCAATAAGAATGAGTCAGCCCTATCCTTGAAAAGAGAAAAGAGGATGCTTCAAACACAACTTTGTTTCATCTTGGGCTAATTTGATCACTGAATGGCTTATTGAAGTTATTCAAAGGAACAGGCTGAAAACAACACGCCAAAGCAATTATATGCAGTGGCCAATTTCTTCTGTGATATCTGTTTCATAAGCTCAGGCCACAATGAATTTTTAAAGGGTGTATTGAACGGTGATGAGATGAACAATTGATCGAGAACAGTAGACAGAGGAGACATGCCTCTCATTTTCTTTTTCTTTGTGGACGATGGCATCTTATGGAGTTTTTTCGTGAGCCATTTTTGCCCTATCGGCCTCTGATGAAAAGAGAATGAAGGAGCAGACGGGGTGTGTGCAGCTGAAGTGACAGACATTTAAGGCTCTCATTAAAAGTAAAGTGAAGAGTGTGTATGTGGGTATTGTGTTTGGTTATTATCAACAATAAAGGCTAAAAGTCACAAAGCTATGTTACTCATCACAGTGGCAGACAAGGCCCAGATATAAAACTTGAAATTTGACATCTGTCTGTGAACGCACACCATGAGATATATATGATGCAATTATTAGTGTGTAATAACAACAACAACAATAATAATAATAATAATAATAATAATAATAATAATAATAATAATAATAGTGACATTTCACAAGCTAATTTCGAGGCACACATGATATGATTGATCGTGGCTGGTCTCTCATCTGCAATCATTAGTAAACCAATCGCATTATTCCAAACTCACAATAAATAGCCTGTCTCGCCTTACTTCCTTGTCTTCATTTTTGAAGAATCCCCCCATGCTTTAACACGAGAGCTCTTGAGAACTACCTGATCTCGTACCCCCTTACATGATCACTGACCAGGCCGGAGCCCTGGGTTTAATTATCTCCAAGCTCAGGGTTCTCTCCCAGGACAGCATGCCAAACTTGCTATTAATATCAAGCAGTATCAACAGTACGTGTGAGCTCTTGAAATATTATTATTATTATTATTATTATTATTAATATTATTATTATTATTTTCAAATTGCAAATATGACTTGTAACATATACATTTTTATTTAATTTTATATAAAAAAAATAATTATCAGGTGACGCAGTATGTAGTGCTGTCGCCTCACAACAAAAAGGTCGCTGGTTCAAGCCTCGACTGGGTCAGTTCTGGATATTTCCCAGATATGGGTTGCGGCTAGAAGGGCATTCGCTGCATAAAACATGTTCCGGATAAGTTGGCAGTTCATTCCGCTGTGGCAACCCCGGATTAATAAAGAGACTAAGCTGAAAAGAAAATGAATTAATGAATGACAATAATTTATCATTATAATCATTAAGCACTTCACCTGAATTCCAAGCTAATAATAATAATAATAATAATAATAATAATAATAATAATAATAATA
>CAIGQQ010004837.1:18778871-18797505 GCA_903798035.1 Danio albolineatus | reverse complement strand
ATAATAATAATAATAATAATAATAATAATAATAATAATAATAATAATGATGATGATGATGATGATGATGATGATGATAATTTGTTAACGTTAAATAATACATTAGCTGATGACAATGTGCAATATATTATAATACGTTTTCAAAAATTAGTTGTAACCAGTTTATTTCAGATTTTTTCATTACAAACATACATTTTTAATTGGGATTTTAGTTCTTTTTGTCAGTGGTAGGTTGTAGTTACAGGGACAACCAGCTGGGGCTAACTATACGATACAGAACCACCCAACCTTGACGTCTACAACACCAGGTGCAAAATCTCATTTTCATTTCTTCTTCGTAAGCACTATATTTTTGCAGCGAGAAAATAGAAGCTGTCTGGATATCCAGAAGACTGTTGTATCGTTTCAAATATGATCAGAAATTGAAGTTGGGGGGAAAAAAGCTGAGCGTTGCAGTGCGGTGCTTGTAAAAGCGAATAAGCTCATTGTTAGGAAACACTCCGATACTGAGCAAAATGAGGATCCAATGGAGCAAAAAAAAAAAAAATCTCTCCTTGATACATGTACAGTCATGTCTTTCCCCTTCAAAACATCAGACCATGCAGCGAGGGTTTGTTATATGGAAGCGTGACAGGCAAATGCATTCATTTATTTCAAATGTTGGTGCAAAAATCCTTTATCTTTTCCCCCAGACCCGGGGTCCTCTCCGAAGTCACTCCTGGTGGGAGATTTGCTCTCTCTCTCAGCTCTTCTGCTTTAATTTTCCTGTCTTCCTCTTCACTCTTTTGCTCCCATGAGTGTTTCCTTTGCCACTTCTCTCGCTCCCCATCTTTTCCCCCCTCTTCATGCATCTGCTGACGGACCACGTCTGAGACAGCTGAGCCCACAGTTGTCACCATTGCCACTCAAAGTCCCTTCACAGAGCGTGATGTGGAGCTGCCTGCAGTGTTTCATTAAGGCCTTACACACACAGTCCCGGAGGCGAAAGGCCTAAACCAATCATTTCCCCTCCACAACCTTTCCTAAAATGGAAGCCCGGCCGAGTGGCCAATAGAGGCAGAGTTAGCGGAACAAGGCAGGAATATGTGTTGATAATAACCCCAATGGGGAGATTCAGAGGGCAAAAGTAATTTTACAGAGCTAAACCAGGCTGTTGCAATAAAAAGCCCAGACTAGCACAGAAAATCTACTCTCTTCACATCTTTTCTTTTTTTATACATACAGTTGAAGTCAATACTGTTAGTCCTCCTGTGAAATTCTAATTCTTTTAAAAATATTTCCCAATTTTTGTTTAACAGATGGATTTTTTTCAACACATTTTATCACATAATACTTTTAATAACTCATTTCTAATACATTTAATTTATTTTGTCCTTGCCATGGTGACAGTACATCATTTTTTTCTACTTAATTTCCAAGAGACTAATATCGATTGTAAGTGCAATGTAAAGACTTACTGTAATTAGATTATTATGTAAACTAGGCAAGTTTGGTCAGTCAGGCAAGTTATTGGATAACAGTAGCTTGTTCTTTATAGAAATCGAGAACAACTAGAAACTGAGGCTCACAAAGGCTCACCAAAATTGGACAACAGAAGATTGGAAAAACATTGCCTGGTCTGATGAGTCTCAATTTCTGTTGTGACAGAATATAACGTCAACAACATGAAAAGCATGTATCCATCCTGCCTTGTATCAACTGTTCAGGCTGGTGGTGGAGGTGAAATGGTGTGTGGCATATTTTCTTTGGGCCCATTTGTACCTACTGAGCATCGTGTCAATGCCACTGCCTACCTGTGTATTGTTGCTGACCATGTCCATCCCTTTATAACCACTATGTACCCGTCTTCCGATGGCTACTTCCAGCAGAATAACGCACCATGTCATAAAGCGTGAATCATCTCAGACTGGTTTCTTAAACATCACAATGAGTTCACTGCATACAATTGGCTTCCACAGTCACCAGATCTCAATTCAAAAGAGCACCTTTTGGGATGTGGTGGAACGGGAGATTTGCATCATGTATAGTTCCAATACCTTGAGACAAAAGAGGGTCTAACCCGGTGCTAGTAAGGTGTACCTAATAAAGTGCCTGGTAAGTGTATTTCTTATGGGGCTAATAATGTTGACATTAGAACTGCTCTTATTCCAGCCAAACTAAAAGAACTAATACTTTCCCCAGAAGAAAAAAATATATTACTAGAATGCGGTATTAATAAATTATTAACCAACACTACTAGCTTCTACTACTAACTAGCTGTTTCTTAATAGTTAGTTAGGTAGAAGTTGGGTTTAAGTAATAGATTAGGAGTAAGATCATACTTTATAACCACTAATGAACTATTAATATTGTAATTATATGCAGGAAATAAGCCACGTTAGTTGATAGCATGAATTGTGATAAACTAAAGTGAAAACACAGTAAAATTACCCGAAATACTGTACAAATTTCCTTGGTCTGTTAAACAACACTTTGACAGGATGGCTAATTATTTTTGCCTTTAACTGTATATGTTATTTCATAAAAGCCACATTTCATACTAAAATGTGCTGCTTTGCGCTTACTGACTATTTTCAAGTATAGGGAATTGTTACGTTTCTTTGGGAAACATGCTATAAAATGGGAAAAATGGATTTTCCCCTCGCTACAACAGATGGTTTTTGGATGGTTCATTTTGTTGACATTCAGGTACCTTGTTGTTTGGCTCTGAAAGGACGGCAGATGCAGCCTGGGAGTGATGTGAAGCAGCATATCTCACTCCCTGTTCTGTCAAACCATATGATGAACAGCCGGCTCAAATGAGACATAATGGCTCAGTTAAGAGTTTACTAGGAGGAGGAGCGTTCTTGCGGATGTTTACAGTCCTTTGTGTTTTAGTGCTGGAAATCAATGGGGTTAAGAACTGGTTAGCCTACACATTCTACTCCTCAGTCATCCCATGGAGCCCTTGGTGTTAATTGTTACCACTTGTTGAGTATCGGTTGCTTTCAAATGTCAATATGCAGATTAATCGATTTTGAAATGCATTGGTATTTGTGTTTCTCATTACCAGTTGTGCCATTGTAACATCCAGGGTTTTATTTATTATTGTTAACTAAACAACTGAATTCCCGAAGCAGCAATTAGTTAGTTTCAGTTCTTGATATGGTTTCAGAAAACTTGGAATGCTTGGAATACATGTTTACAATGCATTTTGGTTAGATTTTGCAATAAATAGCCATTCTTGAATAGGTGTTTATATAGGGTTTAGATTTGGGCTAGAGGTAGGCTTGTGCAATTAATCCAAATTCAACTTCAGTTTAGATTTTTGGCCTCCAATAATTACGATAAAATGTTAAATCGAGATAAAACAATTATTTTGCCATTTCCTGGCCACTTTCCAGCTGTCTGTATTTACAGACTGCACCTTAAGTTTCAATTTCAGTTTCAGGACGAAATCAGCATGGAACATGCCTGATATTCTGAAGAGTATTCTATCAATTCATGTTTTTATACATGTGAAAGAGAAATTGTGCTGTACTCTGCATGCACTAATCCTGAGAGAACAGAATTCAGACATGTAAAGTTATCTTGTAGCTTAAGCTGCGATAAAGTTTTGGTCATATGGCCCACTGACAATCATGATCTTTTTTCCCCCATTATTGAGCAGCCCTAGGTAGAGGTGGGCTTAGGTGCTTTAAAATATGTATGAAAGAATGAAATAACTTAATCATAATGAAATTATTCCTATTCACTGATGGCAATTTGTTTTTTTCATTGCAAAACACTAAAATCAACATTAAAACTAACAATGTAGAGTTTGTGGTGAGAATGTGTTTATACGGTTTGGCACAGTTAATTATTGTTAAGAATGTGTTTATACGGTTTGGCACAGTTAATTATTGTTAGGAATGTGTTTATATGGTTTGGCACAGTTAATTATTGTTGCTACCAAATATCAATTGTTTAAAATGAATCTGGAGCTACAGTACAACCTGAACAGACACGCTAACTACGCTGAAAGCTACCGATCAGAAAAGTAGCATATATCCTGGCCACAAATTAAGAATTCATTCCCATAACTTGTGAATTAGTTCCCACATTTTAATTAAATCATGCCAATGGTGTACTAATTCATAATCACGATCATCATTTAACTAAAGCGTGAATGATAATTACAATAACGAGGCCATGATTTAACTAATTAACTGATTTAATAAGTTGTAGGAACAAATTCCTAATTTATGCAACCACACTTTACATGCATGGCTCTAAAAATAGCACAAGCTAGATAGAAAAAAAAACATCTTGCTAAAGCTACTCTGTTGTTTGGCATTTGCAAAATAGTAAAGCTGTAATATGTTCAAAAGGCTGTTCATAAACAGTCAAATATACAAAAGATATACATAAATTATTATAACATTCCAATACTCACGCACTGCTCCTCAAGGGACTTGCATTTAAACTGCATTTTATTTAGTTTTGCACTTGAAAACTAAATATATTTTTAACAAATTACATTATTGATGCTGTAAAAGGAACCTTGTGACACTGATAACAGTCACATTAATCTTTCATGGGAACTTTATTGGTGACTGAAAAATACTTGTGCATTTACTGTACCCCATTGATTTACTTTTAGGTCTCAATGAGTCATTCATTCATTCATTCATTTTCGACTTAGTCCCTTTATTAATCCGAGGTCGCTACAGCGGAATGAACCGCCAACTTATCCAGCATTTGTTTTACGCAGTGGATGCCCTTCCAGCTGCAACCCATCTCTGGGAAACATCCATACACACTCATTCACACACATACACTACGGACAATTTAGCCTATCCAATTCACCTGTACCGCATATCTTTGGACCATGGGGTAAACCGGAGCACGCGGAGGAAACCCACGCGTTCACGGGGAGAACATGCAAACTCCACACAGAAATGCCAACTGACCCAGCCGAGGCTCGAACCAGCGACCTTCTTGCTGTGAGGCAACAGCATGACCTACTGCACCACCATGTCGCCCCTCAATGAGTCAAATGAAGAAAAGAAAATGTATTAGATGAATATAAAATGAATATAAAATTATGCTCACAAATCATTTTTTTTCTACAGTAGAGTGCACGCATATTGTACAGTAGGTCTCCAAGGCGTCTGTTAAAGAGCACTTAATCTGGAAAGCATCTAATAAATATCTAATACATCTAATAAACAGCTTTTTTTTAAAAAAGGTTAAGATTCTAAATCATAAACATCTTGATCTTACTGACTTACTGGACATCTGTCAAGAAACACCATATAGATGAGATGGAGCTCTAAAAGAAAATCTTCCATATGCATCAATTAGATTTCTGCATAATGTATTTGTGCTATCAAGAGTTATAAAACAACAGGAAGATACTAATGTTGCTCATGTTATCAGTGGCATTCACAAGAGCAACCCACAGTTCTTTCATAATCCACAGAAGCCTTTTCACGGACAAAAACAAAAGTTACTTCTACGTTTAAGTATTTAAGTAAATTAGTATGATGGAGGACCTTTTTTGAAGCCTGATGAATAAACTTTGAAGTCGCTGTTGAGCGTGATGTGGCTTCCGTATGACTCAGTGAATCCCGTAAGCTGCTGTACTATCTCTAACGTCCAGATTGGCTTTTCCGTAATCAGGACCGTACTGACTGTGTTTTTATCCAGCTGAGGCACCCGTGTCACTGCTTGCGCTGAAACAACCAAACAAAAAACAGAGCGGGAAGAGTAAACAACCCTGGGATAGTGACACTGGCCGAGTGGGAGGAATACAGTAGATAGGAGAGCAGGAAAGAGTGTGAGAGAGACGGAGAGAACGAGTGGGCGTCGATTTATTTCGCTGTAAGGAAGAGGAGGAGCAAGTGTGTTTTGTTTAATACTGTATGAATACTTGATGACTCAAGACATGCAGCAAATGAGAGACATATATTGCCGTACACAATACGTTTCAGAGCTAAACGGGGGAGATTCGGGCTAGTAGGCAGAACTTTTGTTCAAGTGAATATTCGCCAAATTGTAAATGTAGCTTTCTGCATAAAACTTTGAGCTTGTGTTAAATTGTTGAAGCTTTTATCAGGTAGGGTGTATGGTATTATGATATTAACCGAAAGCTGTAGAAAAGGTCACATTAAGAAGTATAACAAAAATAGTTTGAACATGTACTGTATATACAATAAAGCAATACATAGAGTAAACAACTAAATTTAATAGCAAAAGTATTATAAAGTGCAATAACAAGTAACACTTTACAATAAAGACTCATTGGTACATGTTTAAAAAAATAGATTTAACAAATGATAACTTACTATGTTAATATTAGTTACAAAAAATACAACTGAATTAGTCATGAACTCCATTTTATAGAACGATTTTGATTTGTAATCAGATTAGGACTATGACTTAATAACATATTATTAGGCATTAAGAAATGAATGAAATGAACATCAGCTAAGATTAAGACATGTTTGTGGTTTTATTTAGAGTTTAATTAAATTAACTACTGCTAACTATTGGGGTCGCCTTGCAACGTGTTAATGAACAACAGCTCTATAAATAGTCATATTCACTAGAGTAGGTCAGATTAACAAATTGGACTACTGTGTCTACACGTTTGGACAACTAAGCGAATTAACCAATTAAGTCCCCAAGCATTAGGTGCTGTTATGAACGCCACTGAAAAATACAACGTGAATATTCTTAAAAATAATTATTCACTGTATTTTTAAGTCACTACAATAACAATTATAATTTTAATACTTATTGGATATTGGCATCCCTACTGTATATGTGAAAGCCTTGAATACATAAAACAATATTAAAATAAAATAAAAATACTGAGCATGGATTGGCCATTAGCGATGCATGTTTTTTTTTTTTACATTATATAAAGGTTTTCAAAAGAGAAGTCATATGAGATCCATTATATGTGAGACTTAGAATTAATAGACAATTAATTCTTGACACTGCAACAATAAAGCAATAAATACTTTTGGCCAACATGCATGTCAGTTTTTGCAAAAAGTAATCAAAGCTGCATTTATTTGTTTAAAAACAGTTATAGTATATATAGTTAATAGTTCTACAGTAATATTGTGAAATTTTAAAATGTAATTTATTGTAATAAAAATTGGAAATACAGATTTTTTTATTGAAGAGCACAGTATTTTATTATTAACAATTTAATGAATTGTCATTATTTAACGCATCCTTAAACTTTCGAATGGTAGTAAAAAACACATAAATGTAAAATAATAATAATAATTATATAATAAAATAAAACACATGTAAAAGTCTGCCCCAAAAGTAATGTGACAACTTTGCCAAATCTGACTTAATAAAAATTGTGTTGTTACACTTTTTAAAACTGAAACATTATATACAGTCTAATTATTTGCATATTTCTCTTGTAAATTTTGTTTCTTTTTTACTTTACAAATACTAATTGCCACTAAAAGTTTCTTTGAATAATAGCATTGAAAGTCAAAATTGAGAAATATATATACAATCTACATACATCAGAGTTTTCACTATATTAAAAGAAGGGACAGTGAGAAAAGGGGAGGGAGAGAGATAAAATCAGGACAGCAGTGAGGTGGTAAAGGTACATGAGAAGACAACAATGACTATTCTTCTCTCCTGGCATCAGTGATGTGAGATAGGATTCAGCTAGAATGATGATACACACAGAAAGCAGAAGAGCAGAAAGGCAGAAAGAGAGAAAAAAATGACATGCCACAACAACAAATAGAGTGCATAACTGAGTGTGGAACGGAAGAGAATTTCTTTTTTCTCCTGCTTTTCTCAAGACCAGTGGTATTCATTCAGCACTCATGTGATCTGAAATGTCTTTAGTTATATAACAGCTGTGAAATAACACTGATTAACTACCATAGAGTAGCCATAGCTTTGGAGAAACCCTTAACATGTTTGGACCATTACACTATTGACCTTATTTAGCAATGTGGAAGAATGCTCATTTCTGTGATTGATGACTAGGAATAACAAATGGTACAAAACAGCCAGACTACTTGTTCTACAAAAAATGCGTTTATGAATACGCATAATTTATTATAATACGTCAGTAGTTATAATATAAAGTTTAAAACATCAGGCACCATAACGAGCTGTTTTTAACTTTTAAAAACCTATGGAAGTGAATGAGACCGGAAGTCTCGAGCCAAAAAGATTCCAATGGCTGTGCCTGCTCATACATGATAAATAAGTTCAACAGAACTGAATAAATAATGTTTAATTAATTGAATAAAAAATAATGTCACCTGAGAACTTTTCCTTCTTTTTTTTTTTTTTTTTTTTGCTCTGTCACCTTATACTATATGATGGGGGGTTTGATCTTATGTTATAGAAGCTCAACCAAATCTGCATATGTTACAAAAACAAACCTCAGTGGTCCTCACAGAGACTCAGATGCACCACATTACATGCAAGAGTGAACCACCCTAATTTTTTGATCCCTTTTAATTTAAAGCATCAGAGTGTGTGAACAAACTATTAATGGAGGATTAGAAATTTCTTAGATGTGGTTCAAAATATCTTTAATTGTTTCAAAGATGAGCAACATTTTTGAGGGTTTCTGGGAACATAAATTAAAATCAAGAGCAAGAAGAAACCTTAATTTCTGAACTCAATTACATCATGTTCTATGAAAAGTTCAGGTGCACAAACGTCTAAGTCCATCTGACATGTGTATTTTCTTTAATCAAGCATTTTCATCAGGGTTCAGTGTTTAGGTACAGCAATTTTACTTGAATGGAAATGAAAAGGCTAGTATTTTCATGCCATTAAAGTGAAAATATTAAACCTAAACACTGGATTCGGATTAAAAAAACAACAACAACAACAACACTCACTTTAAAGAAAGAAATGAAGCTAGGACTTGTGAACTCTGCATATGTAACCTTACACAAATTTCTTTTCTTTTTTTTTTTTTACCACAAATAAAACCAAATTATAAATAATTGGTCACCTGACTATACACAACACAATGCCTAAATGTAGAGGCAAGTCTTGTCCTAAGAAATGTAACTAACATTAGTTAGAAAATTTGTTCTTTCCTAATAGAGTTTAAGATGGTATTAGTAACTATAGTTGGATAACAGTGCTTTAGGGAAACACCTCAGATTGAATGTAGGCATTTGAAAGGTGCAAAAATTCTTGAACTGACTTTAGATTTTAATTGAATGAGAACATGAAGACCAGGACTGAAAGAACCAGCATGATTCTATAACTAGAGGATGCTCATTAAACTAATAGGTACATTTTTACAGGCATTATGCAGTTCTCACTAGACTTGCAAGACTTAAATCAATGCTTGTAAAAAATGCAAGAATATGCATACATTTATATACACATACACACATGCGCACACACACGCACGCACGCACGCACGCACGCACGCACGCACACACATATATATATATATATATAGTAATACATATGTATACATATACATATATAAAGTAATAATAAGGTATTACTATTAAAATCATCAAAGATGTTACTATTGATATATTGATTCATTTTAAACAGGTGAAAATTAAAGTGTTTGTTGGAGGAATAAATTCAGTCATATACTTTGATATAACAGTTTTGTCAATAACGTGTATCAGAAGTAAACCAAAAGATACTATGATGTAACTAGATGGAAACTATGGTGATGGTTTTTTGCATGCAAATGAAAAACTACATAAAAACATACTGGAATATCGTGATATTGGTGGGTCTCTTTAAGGGATTTTTAAGTCTGTGATGTTATAAACATTTGTTTCTTAAAGAGCCCCTGTTTTGATTTTGGGGGTCTCCAACAACATGCTGATATGTATGCAAGGTCAAAAAACACTTTTGTTGTCTTATAATATGCATTTATTTTTACCTAATTGTCCCAGCGACTCCTATATGATTTGTTCAGTAATACATTTGCTCCCAAACCCCTCCTTAGTGCGAAGCTAATCTTCGCTGATTGGACCAATGACCCAGTCTATTGTGATTGGTCGACTGCGTTCAGCGCGAGACAGAGAGAAATGCCCACCAGGGCTACAGTATAAAGTAGCAGAAAGTATGTGAGATGCCAATGCAGGAATGAAAAAAGCAATGCAGTTAAACCCCAGCATATTACTCTACTCTTAAACCTTACTACAAAGTAATAACAACACACATTCAGTATTAACCAACAAGGTGGCAAAAGATCAACTATTTTGAAAATAATATATACGCCACATGTGTGAGGAACAGCTGATGGTGGCCATAGCAAAGGCAAACAGCAGAGGATCAGGAGTTCAGAAAGGCATTTAAATCGGTAAAGGAAGGAGCACACGTCACGTTTTTAACATGGTTTTGGACGCTATATGTGAACAGCCCCATAAAGATTTAACCTGAGAGATGCAGTACAAGCACTGATCTATAATAGATACATGATTACACACAATTAAACACACATTTCGCAAACCTCACAAAATGAGACAACAATTTTAATTGCACTTACATGTTATGATCCGGAGGAAGAAGAAACTGGTCCATCTGAACAGTACAAGTTACTGACAAAACCCTTGTCAAAGTCTGACAAAATCCCATAATCCCTGTTGCTCCTTCAATAGCCAACGGCCGGCAAATCCCACACTGCAGTGTAGGTTTTTGTATCAATCATTAGAAAAATGACAGGAATAAACACAGCACTAGGTTGGCTATACTGTGGTATTGTTGTGAAAATTTACTTTAACCCTTTATTTTAACTTTAAAATAATTAACTTTAACCCCCTAAGTGAAGACATTGTAAGTAGTAAATTATATTTTATTTAAATCTAATCAAAATAATCAAACTGATAACAAAATATTCAACGATAGACTGAGTGGCTGCTGGCACTGCTATAGAAAATCGTTGTAATATTAGTATTGAATTCTGAATGTGTATTGGACAGGCTGTCATAAGAATTAATAATAAATAAATGACCTCACTCCCGCACCCATCCACCCCCAGTTATCCCATCAAGGCACCAGGACAGTTAATGGCACAGTCAGCAGGGAGGTCAGAGCAGCAGGTTTGGGGTCTCCTTGCTGTACACCGGCTGTCAGGACTAATCTGTTGCGTTCCTGCAGTGAGGGTCCCTCAAGCTGCTCTTACTGAATCTTTTTCACACTTGAACTAATGAGCTGAGAGTGCATCTTGTTTTTATTAGCAATTTGCTGCTTGACTTCTCTTAAAAGGAGTTCCTTAAAGCTCCCGTTGATGCTGCTTCTTGGTTCAAGGTGTGCTAAAAAGGGCTGTACAATCCAGAAGTCCAACAAAACTTTTGTTCACTATCATGCGGTTTCAAACTTGTATGCAGTTTTAACACTATACACATCAAGCTATTTTGTCCTCTAATCTAATAGACATCTGAACATAGAGTCTTGGCTAAAACAAAGCTAAATTTGGGCTCTCAGTGAAAATCTAGATATTTAACAACACTTAAAAAAATGACATTTGCTGTTTGGTCAGATTACTTATTTAAAATGAGCACAAACAACACCATTCTTGAGTTTTGATTTTTATTTTTTCAATCCAGTTCAATCTGTAAATACTAATAAATTAACGTAATTACTTTTTGTTGCCTCAACACAAATCAGCTGTGTGAAACCCAGCATTATATACAGTGAATAGTCCAAAAATAGGCAGATTAGTGGGGCCAGATAGAATCTTTTGCTATTTTTGTGCAGAATTTAGCAAAAAAATCTGTGGATTTATGCGGATTGATTTAGGAGTATCTTAACTAAAAACTTAATATATAAAGTTAAAAATAATATATATGTTTTTTACTTTTATTTAATGTTTACAAGGCAAATCCAATTGGATCCACTTATTTGGTAAACAAAGCAAGTCTCTTATATACAGTAATATATCCACTAGACAGAAAATATTACTTTACAAATTGTATTGTACATAAATCATATGAACATTTTAATATTACTATTATTGTCTCATAATTTTAGAGAAAATAATTTAAAAACTGAAAAAAATATAGATTTACACACATTTACACAAGTAAATACATAGACTTTTAATTATGGGCTAAAAATCTGCGTAAATCTGTGGGTTTCTGCGTGCACAGATTCCATGTGGGCCTACAGATTGCACAGGTCTTCACGTGTAGTCATTCACTGATGTCCAAGGTTAGCCTTGTTTTAGCCAAGACGTCTATGTTTATGTTTAGAAGTCTATTAAAACACTGAAACAAAAGTCTTGCTGGGTACAATTACACATCAGAGTGACCAAACAATTATACACTTGTATTTTAAAACTTTGCCGTCAGCAAGATTTTGCGTAAATTTTATTTTGCCTCATAAAAGCATCATTTACATAAATATTTGAACAATTGTACTGCCTTATCAAATTAGCTTTTTAGATTTTTTTAAAACACCATTGTATTTATTTATAAACTGCTTTTTTCATAATCGTATAACCACCCACAATAAAAAAAGACTCTCTGACTGAAATCATTACTTTGATTAAAAAATATTAAAGAAAACAAAAAGAAACACATGGCATATAAAATATGGCATATCAAAATGGTAAATAACTATATTATATTACTAACATTTATTCTAGTCTCAGGTGTCATGGTCTTTCCATGTTCTTTGCTTTGTTGTTGTTGTCGTTGTAGTCAAGTTCGCGTATTAGTTTGTAATTATACAACTTAGGACATCACGATAAAGCAGTGGGTAGCACAACCGCCTCACAGCAAGGGGAGTTTACCTATTCACCCTGTGTTTCCTCCAGGTGCTCCTGTTTCCCTCACAGTCCAAAGACATGCGGTCTAGGTGAATTGGGTAGTCTAAATTGTCTGCAGTGTATGTGTGTGAATGAGTGTGTATGGATGTTTCCCAGTGATGGGTTGCAGCTAGAAGGGCATCCGCAGCGTAAAACATATGCTGGATAAGTTGGCAGTTCATTCCGCTGTGGCGGCGCCATATTAATTAAGGGACTAAGCCGAAAAGAAAATTAATGAATGAATGAATGAATTATATACAGATGTCTCTTTAGACCATGCGCCGGACGTTTCCCCATGTTTCACTGGTAATGTCTTTAAGTAAATAAACATTTAGGCCTATTTAATTATTCAATTAATATTTATGGACAATAACTGAGACATACATTTAGATAGTAAAATACAACGAAAATGTAAATGAAAACGTAAATGAAAAAGCTTATTTAGTAACTGTCTTAGTCACTTTAAAATAAATCAAATATCTTTAAAATATCAAACATTGTACATCTCTCTTATTTTAGGCTAAAACACTGCTTTATATATTTATTTATTTAGGCCTATTTGTATGTATGTTTGTACCTACTTTTTAATTCTAGTTGTCGTTTATTTTAGAGGTCTTTTATTTCTTTAATTTGACTTTTTCCAAAATGATTCTTCATTTCACACATTTACAATAATAATAAAGCTGTTAACAAGTTTTTAATGATTAAGGAAGCAATTATAATGTTTTGTCCTATCATTTCATCTTCAGAAGTAGGATATTTACAGCTACTGTTTAAGTCGCAAACTGAAGTCATACCTTAAAACACGTTCTCCCGCGGCGGCGGTAGAAGTCGCGGCGGTAATGTCCATATTTAAGTAGTACCTACTGTAACATACAGGTTTGAAACAATATAAGGCTAATTAACTTAGCGAAAGTAGCTATTCCTGTCTGGTATTACATACAGTTTCCTTGTAATTTAAATAGATTCTCAAAAAAAAAATTCTTTCTTTAAAAACAAAAAAATCTTTTGTACAGAATGTACATTTTGTATAGTGTACAAACAATCATGTCTTTGGAGACATAATCCAGACTTACAAATGTGTTTTTGTGCTTGTGCCTTTTCTACTTTATTAGACACGAGTTGCCAAAACCTAAAGTAAAACCCACTGTTCCATAGTTTATTGCCTTCAAATCTGGGCCATGCGAATAGTTAGCTTGCACGGCATGCAGCATGGACACACATGTGAAAGAGCGGTGCTTTCTTTGAAGGCAGTCTCAGAAATGTGTTGAAGGATGCCAATACTAAAACGAAGCGAGCTGGAAAATTGGCCCCTTCGGTTGCAGGAGGACTGTGGTGTGCTGGCCTGCCTTGAGCGAGGTGTGTTCAAGCTGTAAATCATTCATCACGAAACCTTTTACCGACACTTCATTCGGTAAGCACGATGTGTGTCCGCCGGCGCTCAACCAGTAAGAACAGAGCAGCGGAAATATGATGGTCAATAACAGATGATTGTGTCTGACTGATCAATGGCCGACATCAAGCTTTACATTTAAATAAGAGACGAGTGGAGTATTAGCTCTGTACATGTCCTTAGGCATTGTATTAGCCAGCCCTTGAATACTGCTGAAAATTAAAAGAGGTAAGATGAATTGATGTCAAAGAGAGTTTTCGTATTTAGCCTTGATATGAGTCATTAACAAACTGACAACCACGATTCACAAAACCTGTCCTTTTTAGATGTTTTGGTGCAAGTGTATCTTAAAGGACAAAAAGAATATGGGTTGTTGCTGACGTGACATTGAATTTTTTACTGTCACACATAAATGCAATAAATGTAAAAGCATCAAAAACAAATACAATTGCTATTTTCATCATTTAAAATGCAGTGAACAGTTAAACTTTTCTTTGTCAACCTTGGACCTCTTGTTATAAAAACGCTCTGTTTTAATTTATTAATTTATTTATTTTTTTACCTTTTTGACCCAAATCTCATCTAGATCAGTAAATTACTCTTATAAATAAAAAGAAAATTGTAAAATCATTAATAAATACAGCAGGGAAAATTAGTATTGAACTCATCATTTCAAGGTGTCGTTGGCTTGAAATTTTCCCCCGATGTTGGTGCCAATCAAAGAAATACATAAGTGCAAAGAAAACAAATCTGTTTAGTTTACAAATTAAGTTATGCTAAATAAAATGAAATAATGAAGAGAAAATGTGTTAAACACATGAAGAAAGAGAGGTGTAGAAAGGCAGCGAAAGCCCAGACAGCAGCTGAAATGTCTCAGTAGTTATTCAGCAACCCTCTGCTCTTCATCATTGTAAATGAATATTAACTGCTTGGGTCCAACATCTACATTATCATGATGGTGAAGATAAAACCAGGGTGGACATTACAGCAAAACAATGATCCAAAACACAGCCAAGGAAACTCTCAAATGCATATCAGAGAAAGAAAATCAAGCTGAAGAATGGCCCAGCCAATCACCTCACATGAATCTAATAGAAAATACAAATTAAAGATCAGATTTGATATATGAAGCCCACAGAACCATCAAGATTTTACACGCTGTTGAAGTCTGTGACTTCATTCTCCATATGAGACACGTCTTTAAGCTGCTATCACAAAAAAGCATTTTATATAAAATATTAAATATCTTAGTTTGGTACATTCTACTTGTGTCATTTCATTGTTATAACACATCACTAATATTTTAGATTTTTTTTCCCTTTGTTTTATTTTCATGTTTGTATTGTTTGGGTTTTTAACCAAAGTTAGGTTCAATTCATGTCAGCAGCAGAAATATTGTTCCCAGGAAAAAACATGACATGTTTAATACTTATTTTCCTCCGCTTTACAGCAACTAGGCCCTTATTTTGCAAGTGGCTATTTTAGTATATATTCCATATATTTCTAAAAACATAGGAACACTGAAAAAAAATGCTGTTTGCAACATTGTTGCAAACAATTTATTTGGGTTGAATTAAACAAATTAAACAAAATAAATTTAGAAGTGTTCAACTTAATTTGTTTGTTTAAATTCATCCTAAATAAATTGTTTACAACAACTTAACTTAAAAAATTTAGTAAATCCAAGGAATCGTCTTTGAATATTTTTTTAGTGAACTTGACACATTTTGTAACTGAAATTCATGTCCTCAGGTGTGGCACTACTGTATACGCTCATTTTAAATCTGGAAAATACACTGAAATCTTTAATTAGTTGAAAGATGTCATTCAAGATCGTATGACTGAAGCCCCCTGTGAAGACCATGATGTGCACCTATTCAGTTTTTGTCTCACAATTTTTCATTTGGAACCACTATAAAATTATATTTTATTGTCCTTTAGTCTGACAACTCATTTATTGAAAATGTCCAACAAGTCATGAAGAGTTTTTAAAAAATAAAAAGCATGATATGAAGATAAGTGTCCAACAATGAAGATATTTGCTCTCATGCTATTTGTATATTATTAAATAATTCAATTCAATTAAAAAAAAGTAGTCTTCCAATATCCCCATGTTGGAAATTTGTCTTCAGACCAAGGTTCAGACACAACACAAACACAATAAACAAACATATTTATAAGAAGAAATACAAATTTCATTAAAAAGCAAATAGCAGTGGGAATGAACATCTTCTTGTTCTTGGCCTTTTTCCTCTAAGGGAACTTTGCGCTTTCTGTAATGGATGGGATACCTTTCACAATAACACTGTAAATTAAAAAAAAAAAAAAAAAAAAAGTTTAGTTTTGCTTTTATCAGAGGGAATTAAACCAGGCATTTTTTTTTTTCATTTTTGCTATGTCACACCCTAGGACACTCTACTAAAGGCACAGTTCAGTGCAAATGTTAAAATCAACATTGAACATATTCAGTTAGCGATCCCTTATATTTTCAAAGTATATCAATTTAAATACTTTTTTTCTGCCTTTTGTCAACTACCCATATACAAGAATGTCTGTCATTCAGAACAAGGCCAATTGCTGGATGTAAAACTCAGCCTTCAGACTTGCAGTATGCCATACACTGAGTTATAGCTGAGCATAAAGGCCTCAATACAACTGCTCTATTAATTATGTTATACAGCAGCATGCAGACAACATTGGTTTGGTGTGACGGTCTGATTTATCCATGGCCGAACTGGGAATGCAGTGATAGATGACTTCTCAACCTGCTGAATCATCATTCACAATGCATCTCTCTGATGAAGAATTGCCATCCAGAGGTTGATTGCTACGTAAGACCAATGGGACACTTTAAAGCCCCCGTCGCTTCTTTCTAATGACTCGAAGGCCCAGCAAACTAAACAAAGCGTAAAATCATAGCCCTCCCTCTTCTCTCAATAGAAGTAAATAGAATTAACATCACCGTGACATCTATTAAATTCCCATAATTAAATTCCAGGTATTAAACATCTGCGGATTCCTCAGCTGTCCGCCTCTGCTTTCTGTAACCTCCTAAATCCTCGTCTGACAACACAGTATATTCATCTGCACGCGCCGCTCAAATCCCTCTCTTTATTATTTACATGCCCCATATGGCGGCTGTTTGTTTAGACCAATTATTTTTAGCTTCTCAACTTGAAAAAAGGCTGCTGTCACCAGAGCGGCTTTCCTCTTTCCTCCTTTTTCCTAACCTTTACTATTTACGTCTGGATTTGTAACCTGTGTCATACAAAGATGATTTATTTATGAGTGTTAAACTCAATATGAAATGGCATTTTCAAGATATGGACCTCTACGATAATGTAGTATTTTTGCCATAATGTTTATTAAATTAACGCTCACAAAATACCATTTTCTCAGCTTCACGTCTTTCTCATTCCATGTTTTAAATACATTTTAAAAACAAGAAAAGTCAAGTGTCCAAAACAACACCAGACATTTAAATGAGATTTTATATTGGGATACAGCATGAAGCTGAATTGAGGCAGAACATTTGTTTTAGAAGATTTGTTATTATTTTAGAAGACTGGCAAGTATTAAAACCTTAGATTCAGGGTTTCTGCAGGTTTCTGCAGGTTTTATCTAGTCAAATTTAAGACTTTTAGGACCCTTTTAAGACCATCGTGAATGCAATTTTAGACTTATACAGAGCTAAACAATAAGGATTTATTTACTTGCCAGGTTTTTTTCCTTTGTTTGTTTTTCTCTTTCTCGCTTGACACACAACTGCACAACTGCAAAAAAATAAATAAATAAATGTAAAAAGAAAAAAAAAAAAACAAGAAAACTCAAAGTTTTTTTTATGTCAAGTTTAACACTGTTAAAAAATATATTTTTTAATGGACACAATTGCATGAATGATAAAAATTTTATATTTGTCAGCTTTTTGTCTAAATGGATTCAGTATAACTGAACATAATGCTTTTCTGTTATAAAACCTTGCCTGTTCCATGTCTATTTATAAATATTATCTCCACTCCCCCTTACTTCTGGACATATGTTTGTATAAATGGAAGATCATGTAAAGGGAGATATTGCTCTGTTATTATCATGAGGAATTCTGTAATTGTTTTTTAGTTTTCTTTTTCTGATTAGAACTAAATTTGGACAATTTGCTGTAAAAAATATCTAATAACTGTACACTGTAAAAATTAAAGGTTCCTGGAGGCACTTTTTGGGGTTCCTCACATTGCCACACTGGCGGAACCCTCTAAAGAACCTCTAGGCACCCTTTCAAAATGGGCAGTTCTCTGAGGAACTTCAAGGGTTCCTGGAGGAACCCTCTTATTAAGAACGACCAGGAACCACCTTGAGTGCTTTGAAGCACCATTTCATTTTTTTATGCTTGTTTTTCCCATCCCTCTTAATTTGTTTATGCAAACATGCTTATTCATATCTATCTATCTATCTATCTATCTATCTATCTATCTATCTATCTAT
>CAIGQQ010004837.1:18750647-18773871 GCA_903798035.1 Danio albolineatus | reverse complement strand
TGAGTACTCAACAGGGTATTTGAAGCACCTTTACTTTTTACAGTGTAATCTCTTCACAATAAAAAATAAATAAATATAATTATATATACAGTATAAATGACTATTGGTAATTGGTGATTGGATGTTGTATTGACTGGGGAACTTTACTTGGAGGGAAATTAAGACCTGTTTAAAATGTTTTTAAATCTACAACACAATATCTCAGTGCATTTTTTAAGGCCTAAAATTTTTCTTTTGAAATTCAAGACATTTTAAGACTTTCTGAGACCCTGCGGACACCTTGTGGTAAAACTATTTACATAATAAATTTTTATATTACAAAATCTGCATGTTTGTAATAAAAGCAGAGTAGTTTCAACATTAATTGTTCATTATCACATACAAATAATGAAAAAAGTATAAAAAATAATTTTGTTAT
The DNA here is from genome assembly GCA_903798035.1 of Danio albolineatus. Lineage (NCBI taxonomy): Eukaryota > Metazoa > Chordata > Actinopteri > Cypriniformes > Danionidae > Danio > Danio albolineatus. The sequence continues at coordinate 18,773,453 of CAIGQQ010004837.1, read as the reverse complement.
TTATTCATGCTTTACTTTTTTACAAACTATAATTCCTCTATTGAACACAAAAGATATTATGAAGAATGTTTAAAACTGTTTACCATTGACTTCCACAGTATTTGTTATTCCTACTATGGATGTTAATGACTCTTCTTCGTGCTTTGTGACAAGAAATAGTAAATGATGATAGAACTTAAATTTCTTGGTGCAAATTGACACACAATTAATTTGTAACCACTGAAAAGCTGTAGAGTTAACCGATTTATTCATGGGGCACAATGAACTTTCTATTGCTCTGGAAATTAACAAAATAAGTTCTTACATCAAGACACCTAATAAGTTAAGATAAGTTTATGAATGAAAATCCCTTTAATATGAGTTGAATTACAAGCATGCAAACTTCAGTGGAACACACACACACACACACACACACACTAAAGTACTTTATACCGTTTCTGAACTGTCACCATTGGCATATAATGCAACCAAGACCGCTAAAGTCAACAGATTTTATTAATATACCTATATCTCTGTGTAAAAATAAAACGATGCTGTCACCATACTTCAACAGCAATTTTAACCAACAGTCAGCATGACCCAGCTTCTGTCAGTCAAAAGACATTTCAGAGGCAAAGCAACGTGCAAATGTTTTATGCACAGCCAGATCAGAACTTTATAAAAAAGGCAAATATAACCAAATGTATATGTCATGTATAATAGTTAAATTGACATTTTCCCCCAAGCCATTCTTTCACTTGAAGACATATGTTCAATTGGCTATCTCTAATTGCAGACAGATCTATTGGCAACAAAACCAATTAACTTGTTAAATGTACTGACTCCCAACCACAACGGCACAACAGAAGCGTAAAAAGCAAGTGTTGCAAAAGCATCAATAATGAAACATTTAATCCTGTCCACTTAGCTCAGACAGCAGTTGGCAAAGCACAGGGTTTCCCTCATGGGTGATCTGTGCCAGTGCCACCTCTGCTGAATTACTCAGTCTGGTGGAGGGTGGTTAATACGGCAACTGGGACTTAACCATTTAGCACCAAAATCTCTATCTGGCAAGAAATCAAGAGTTTGGATTGAAATGCACCCTATGCTGATCAATCCCTAACTATGTCCTACAAATCACCAAAGATTTATTAACGTATGCATATGGAGTCCCTTCAGTTCTACATACATTGCTTCGAGCAGGATTCAATCTGGCATCTGGGAAGCGGGCACACTAACAAGGGAGCTAAAGACAGACGCTAGTGAGCCTTTTAAGGCCTGAGGTAGTGAGGTTTACTCGCACATCTCTTCCTAGGTGGCCTACATTACACATACCTGTACGATACAAGCAAGACCTGCTGTATAACTGAACTGACATACTCGTTTTCACTTTACACTGATACTGTAGGTGTTTTCTGAAATGTAATCATTGCAATTCACAGTGAATGTGCTTATTTCTCTTCTGTCCTGCTGCATTGCGTTCGAGGATGTGTACGAGTAAAAGCTCTCAAGGCTGAAGTTCTCCAAACAGCCACTTTGTAATCAGCGTGGAAATAATAAAACAATCAAATGCAGTTTTTACTGAAGAGAGGGTTAAGACAATGTAATTGCTGTCTTATTTTCCTGAGAGGCCATGTGTGGAGTGAATGATTGGGGAAAATATTAGGAGAAGGGACCCTTAACATTACTGTTGTAGATGGAGAAACACTTGTGTGGTGAAAGCCTGTTGACAATGAATGAATCAGACACACACACACACACGCAATTACACCATTATAAATGTTTAGGATTTTTTTAAACGCGTTAAAAAGGCTACGGTAAAAACATTTTCCATTGATTAACAGCTAGTTCCTCCCAATACAGTGTAAAAGTGCAATACGTTTTATTTCATATAACATTACTACTGTAAATGTGCAGATTTTAAAAATGAAAAGTCATTTAAATTCTACAGAAATAATTTAGCATTCTGGAAGCTATCCTTTGTAAAATGCCTTGCACGGAGAGCCAGGCTATATCTTTTTTATGATTCTCTGGAACATAATTAAAAATAAATTGTAAGCACTTCTCTCTTTGTGTCATGTCCCTTGGAAGCTCAAATACAGAAACAGAACAAGCTCTGTGAAAATAGCAGTGTTTGGGTGCCATTTTAGCTTTCTCTGATACTAATGTTACAACACCTCTGTGACCACACCTTCCCTTCACGTTTCCTGGGTTGTAAACTGAAGGGTTTGTGACATCATTAACCCGAATGTTTTTTTTTTGTAGTCCCCCAAACTTCAATTTACTGTAGGCTTTGCTAAGCTAACACTGTAAATGCCTGTAATGTCTTCTCTTTGCATTAGTGTCTTACAAGGTGTTGTTCATGTTCACAGCTAAGTCACACAAAATTTAAGTGTAAAATATGATATTGTAACGGACCACCCCTTTAATTTAAATTAAATTAATTTATTTTAATTTTAAGTTGATATTAAAACTGACTTGATGTCAGTTTTAGTCATCATAATGTATGCTAAATAATCGCTGTGAATTATGCACTTTATGTGCTTCTTTTGAGTACATTTGTTCCTGTCCCTCAACATGTTTACTCACTTTTCATCTAAATTGTGATTCCCATTGACGTAATTGCTATAATTAACCTAATTACTAATGATTACAACAGACTAACAGTAATCCTAAAACAAACACAGCCATTGTTCTGGAAAATATTTGTATAACAGAGCTGGGTTAGAAATCAGCACATGTGTAATCCTATTTTTTTCCTAAAATATTATTTGATAATTATAGATAAGGTATCATGGTTTCCACAGACATTTCATCATAAAGAAATCTACATTTTAAATTGTAAAAATAATCCATTGTTCTAATGTTTCACTGTATATTTGCTCAAACTAATGGCGGTCTGGCGAGGAAAATTAGACTTCTTTCAAAAACATTAAATAAAAAAATTTAAAAAATCTACCAAGCCCAAACATCTGAATGGTGGTGTATTATGATTTATTTATTTGTGTGTGCATGTGTTACACTTTCCTGATCTGTTGGAACAAGTGTGAACTAATTTTGTGTAGTTTAATCTGTTTATAAAAGGGAAATGCAGCCATGTATTAATTGACAAACACAACAAAGAGCACACACACTGAAACACACAGCTATTAATTATCAGACATCTCAGCCTTTCATTATGGTTGTCATTAATTAACCACAACAGAATGTTGCCACTGCAACATCTTATTTAATAAATAATAACCAGCTAGTGCTCTCTCTCTTTCTCTCGAAAGGATTTAGCTTAGGCTAGCATGCTGCTGTGATGAAAAGCAAATAAACAGCTTGTCATTTCACATTGAGATAAATAGTTGTTACATTAGCTAGCGTAAGCTTGTCGCTAACTAGCAAGCTAAGGGTGGGCTGTTTTGGGGAAACAAAACCACCATGTCATATTAAGGCAGTGGATCACAGAAATATAATAAAGTCAATGTGTACTCTAATTGCTACCATTAATCACTGCACTAAACTAATAGGCACTTCAAACAAATGTCATGTAAATTAATGTAGATCATAATGAAATCTGATTATTCAGTGTACAGCGGCTGGTTATTCACACACTAAAGCCTCAATCACTTCTTCGATAAAGGTCTGCCGTGCAGTACAGATCAGCCCTCGCCTTCCAGGTAATTGCTTTTCACACCACCAAAGCGGCCTTGCAGCATGATGACATTGTGGTACTTTTCTTTCCCTAAAACAGCTCATCCTGACCTTTATATCTTTAACAAATTACCTGACACATAAAGACCAGCGGCCTTCAACCTTTTACAGGCCAAAGACCTCTCTGTGGATGTTGCATTTTAAGCCTGGCCTATTAAAACATGCATATGGTACAAAATTAATGCTTTTTACAGTACATACTTTGTAGATCAGAAATGACTTATTTCAAAGGCTTTGCAATGTAAACATACTAAGTGAGCCTTGTACATTACATATTAATCCACAGAACAGCTTCTAAACTTCTAAAGTCGCAAGTTCACTATGTTTTTGTTTATTACATATTTCCACAATAACTTTTAGACCCCCTGTGATTAAGATGTAGACCCCCTGTTGAAGGTTATGTCTAAACATGTCAGTGGGACAAAGATGAAGTTGCCTATTATGTCAGCAGTGCATTAATACCGTGTTCACACAGAGAATACTACACTTTGTTCAGGCGCAGCATGGGATCCTTTTTTAACTTTGCAGTCTACGATTAATTCATCTAATGTCTGTCTACGCATAAACACAGTTTAACTTAGGAAGTAATGTCTGCAATGACTAAAAAAACTCAGTTGATTTCCCTTTGGTTATGCAAACAAGGCTCAAACCAATCAATGTGGAGCTTTATTGCTTCGCCATTAGCTTGATTGTCAAACACCGTGTGTATGTGCGAAACATCAGCATGAACACCTATTATGTGAAAGCATGTCATTTACGGACTTGTGCGAGCAAGGCAACAAACAGCCAAGTGCTTATCGGGGTCCTTAGAGAGAAACAGGAAATTGAGTTTATCCAGTGTAATGGTGGGCAGAGTCACGCAGGGAAACAGACGGACCATTTCTATCCTATTAGCAACCATGTGTTATTCATGAGGGCGAATTTAGTGTGAACTATGTTTCATTGATATTCCGTGCACTTACTTTGCGAGGACTGTCTGGGGACCAAAGCCATTCTGTTTTATGCCTTTATTTATTTATTTCCATGCTTAAAATCTGCATAGCATGAAAAGGCACAGTGACCGTGTGGTCACCGGGTCAAGCATCAAGCCCAGTTGAAGGCCGTTTAATCAGTCTTGGGCTTAACAAGCCTTCAAGAGTGATAGAAGTGTTGAGGAAAGACTGACAGACAATAAAGGAGAGAATGAACAGTGGAAGTGTTCTGGGTGAGATTGGTGGCTAACAATTGCATGAAATCATAAAAAAAATGGCACACAACAACATGACTTCCATTGTTCCATGGCCATAATCCCTCTACAAGTCTTGGGAGCTGGGACTGGTGTTATTGACTGAAGTGCAATGAAGTGGTCAAAACAATCGTATTAATTTGATTTGGTGACATTGCCAAGAAGAAAAATATGACAATACTTGTCCACGTCCTTTATATTCAGTAAATAACAACCCATTGGCCCCCTGTGCCATTGCTCCTTCTCGTTATTACTTCTCATCCAGCTATTGCCCTCTGCCATTCTCCACAGCACTAAAAATATCCTGCCTCTCCTATTCTTCCCCCTCAACTTGTCTCTGGATGAGGAGGGTGTAAATTGCTGTGTGTAGGGGATGCAAGAGGGCTCACAGAGGACCGGGATCAGGGAGGTGACAGGTGTGAGGCAGCAGATCTCTCTGGAGTTAGGTTAGTTCTGCAAGGTGGAGAGAAAAATAAAAAAATAAGATTCACCTAAATAACACTGATCTAATGCATGCCTGGCATCTTGGGGCTAGGGAGATGTGGAAGCGAATATACTCAAACAGGAGGAGACAGATGTTGAATACATATAAAATAATACCACAAAGTTATACTGAAGGAAGTGCTTGAGCCATATCTAGGAAGCAGTGTATGTTTTTTTCTCTTCTGATTTATAGCAGTAGGCAAACAGCTGCCATGATCTACCCAGAACAACCCAGCAATTTCATACCAGTACACTAAGAACACTTAGGAAATCTAACAACATCAACATAACAAAATGAAAATGGCTCTAAACATCTAAAAATCCAGAAATATGCCAATTTCTCAAAACCTATAGCAACACTAAACCATAGACTGTAAAAGATATGGACGTAGTATCAGTGACGTCACCGATATAGGTTTTTGAAGAGCGTAAATGAAGCTCCAAGTGAGCGTGGCCAACCATCGCCATTTTGTTTGTGCATCTTCGCACCAACTGGGGGTTACCAAAAAAAGGCAAAGAGGCAGAGTGTGAGTTGAGCTACAGATGCCTGCTAGCATTTTGCTTAGATGGGTTTTTCTTTGGGAGAAACACTTAATACTTTATTACCTGTGACTCGTTTCTGTTCTGACCACATGTGCTTGGTTGTGCACTATATCAAGTGTTTCGTCTTTTAAAAACACTGTCGTAATATATTGAGCCACTAAGCATTGTTTTTATGTTTTTCTACTGGAGGAAAATGCGAATTACTTCCAAATACTTCCAATATAGTCTGTGTTAGTAAATGCAAGGCTATTTATAAAATCCAGGCATAACACTGTATGACAATGTTTCAGACGTCTGTTCTATCACCTACAGCTAATCAATCTGTCAGATTCTGGAGTGCATTCAAACTCTAAAGAAAATTATAAATGATAAATTATCTTAAATTAAACAATTATACATTAATAGATATGGTATATAAGTATATAATTTCACTCACCAGGGAAATGGAGTCCACTTGAATGGTTTGTGAACACAGTTAAGTGCACACAGCATGCCATATCTGATAATTGTAGGAAATAATTCCAAAAGGCAATTGACTGTGTAAAGCCACATAAAAGCTGGAATCAGCTGAGGTGACAGCAACCAGCAAGACCTAGCTGTCACTCAAGTGGCCACACCCTTAATTATGCAGACTTAATGTAACTGAAGTTAAAAGAAATGGAACAGTTATTAAAACAAATTCACCCCCCTCTCAGTTGTCATGAAGTGTCTGCTGTAAAGTTGGCCATTATAACATTAAGAATAGAAATGTGCTCTATTATGGAGCCTGGCCTAGTGGAACTTCGATGAATTGCAGTTTCAGTTACTTCTGTATTAGCTTCACGAGGGAGAGCGGGATGTTGCTGCTTGCACTAAACACTCAGAAACAAACTAAGCAACAAGCTAAAAACCACTCAGAACATTCTAGCACATAAAACATACAATTAATAACAGCAAGTTGATTTCAAACCTCCAAGCACATTAAAAACACCATGGGTTTTACAAAAAAAAAAAACGATTACAGTAGTTAAACAATGCTAAATACAATTTGACCAAGTATTCTATTTATAGAACTGCAGTATACAAAGCTAATCAATCTGCCACAAATACAACACTATATTAAAACCATGGTTAAAAACAAGAGAAATATGCTGTGAACAACCAATAACTACATAAAAACTGAAATCAAAATCAAAATACTCTGCATATCTTGGTAACCAGGATCCTCAAAATGCTCAGAAAACCAGTAGCAGCAATAAAGAAAAACTAAAAAGGACTCAACACAATAGCAAACACAAACGCACTAAAACACTTTGAAAACCTAGCCACTGCAAATTAAAATCTAAAACCCTTCAGAACAACCCAGCAACCACATAACAAAACATTAAATTCATACCAACATGTTAAAAACACTCAGGAGGCTGAACATGCATACGAACGCATACCAGCATGTTAAAAAACACTTAGGACACGCTAGCAATAACTGCATAACAAACAAAACTGCCAAGAAAACTACTCAACTGCATACTGTTATGCTAAACCCCCTAACTAATCACTAGGACCAGACGGACTCTGCAGACATTTTTTGCTATTTCTGCAGAGTATTTTGTTAAAAATCTACGGATTTATGTGGAATGACTTTGGGAGTATCATAACTAAAACCTTAATATATGAAATAAAAAGTAATACCTTTTTAACATCTATTTAATGGTTTACAATGCGAATTCAATTAGATCCATTTTATTTGGTAAACAAAGCAAGCCTCTCATATAAAATATCTACTAAAAGACAGAAAATATTACTTTACAAACTGTGTTGTAAATAAACCATATGAACATTTTCATATTAGTCAATATTATAACTGAAATTAATTTGAAAACTGAATAAATATAAATTTACACACATTTACACTAGTAAATACACAGAATCAATGATGGGCTAAAAAATCTGTGGAAATCTGCGGAATTCTGCGCGTGCATTTTCCGTGTGAATCACTCAGAAACACACTACACAGTCAGATACACACTATAGCATGAAAACACACTTCCTACTTCAATGCAACATAAAAAAACACCTATAAAACCCTAGCAACAGCATAGCATGATGCTAAAAAACGCTCACAACCATCTAGAAACTGGTCAGCATACTAATACACTCTAAAGCACCCTAGCTACAGCTAGTGCACAGCAAAATAATTCAGACAAACTAGCAACTGTTATAACACTCAGACCCCCACAAGGTATGGCACACTACATCCTTAAAAACAACAAGAAAACCAAATAAATAGCAGACACCATTTGGAGCTTATTCAAACAATATTCATATTTGAGGTATGAGTCTGTCCTCAGTCCTGTCTATCTGTATTAGCCTGTATGAATGAAGAAGGTAGTGTGCTATTCATGATTAGCTTGTGGGTAACTGATAACTAGCTCTTTATCTGAAGATAATGAAAAAAAAATCATTATCTCACCGTTTGCTGTTATCTACAAGGTGATACCCAGCTCTGTTAAAGTTTTATACATAAAAACTGAAGAAATAGCAGGAGTTTGAAGAAAATAATTACACCTGCAGTGTGACAAAAGCTGAGACAAACAGAGAGAAGCACTGTATGTGCGATTAGGTGATACGCCTCCACAAAAGCCACTGCTACGCCAAAGGAATAAGTCTATTATGTAAAGTGCTGAGGAAGAATTTCATTATATGTGATATGCAAAGTTTAATGCGAAGGGGTTTGCAAACAGACATAAACAGCCAGCTAGTAAGAAAAATAAAGGGAAAAGGCTCAGCAGCTCCGCCAGAGAAAGCCGAGTTGTTTGCCTTGTCTTTTCCGATTTATTTGGCTGAAATCCCCAAAAGCTTAACTTTCCGTGAGCAACACAGCACACACACTCTTGCTCGTTCGCTCAAAGGACAGGTGTCACGGTAACAAAACACACGGGAGAGAATGAAAAAATATCCAGTGCTGAATGGATAACAGCTATAGTGAGATGAGATTATTACAAAATCACTTTATTTTAGATCTTTTAAGCATTGAGAAGTTTATTATGATCCATTCTCTGAGCCATTTGTCTCGGCTAGGCGATTCTCAAACACAAAGCAATGAGGTTGTTTAAGGCTTGTGAACCAGACATCAGAGTGTTGTCAGATGTAGAGTGGAGATAGTGTATAGCAAGATAAGAAAGTACAAGCCCTTATGCTCAATATCGTGATATTGACTCATCCCATCCTCACTGCTAGGATTGTAGCACCTCATATTCCAAATTGCTTGCCATCTATCATATAGCACATTCAGGCATGTACGTATGCTACAAGTTTTTGTTCAGAAACAAAGTAGAAGTGTTGTATAATTCTGCACTAGGTCACCGTTTATGGTGGCTGACCAACATTTCAACAACAACAACAACAACAACAAAAAATCTGTTAATCCCACATGTATGCACCAGGCCCATAGGGGAAGGGGTTCCGGTTGCTTATTCAGGCAGATGGTAAGGACATATTTTATTTTAGCATGCTGTTAGGACAAATGGGATTACATGGCCACTTTGGGAGCGAGACTCCCGCGCAGGTGAGGCAAGCTACTTGGGTGCTGTCATCAGACACCTAGTGTGTCATCGCTAAAGGTCAGCAGAGTCTGCATCTGAATGCCACAGCTTAGACACATTCGGAGTCGAAAGCTATTCCAATAAATATCCGCTCATCTCCTGTAAAGGCGTAATTCCTGTCTCTGTATTTTGAAGGCAGAAACCTGGAGGATTATGGTGATGTTAAGAGGCAGCGGGAGCGAATCAATTTTGAGTGAATGACAGGAATGATGCTTTGAATAATGCATTTTTGAAAAGAAGGGCGGGGGGAAAGCCGCCGCTCGTGAGCAAATGGGTCTCTCATAATAGTGGAAAATTTTCTCCTTCCCTGCCATTCTGTGTGTAGATGAATTGGAGGATAAGTTACACAAAATGGCTCCAAGGATGCATGTCAGAAAGCAGCAGGGGTATTGTATGCCTCTCAGAGGCTTAACACAGGTTTAACTAAGCACTCGAGAGGTTGTTGGTAGGCTTTGGGATCAGTCTCAGCAGAAGCAGGGTGAGCCAGACTTATACACACATGGACAGAATAAATACTCATGAAATACCAGATTTTGCTGCTTCCCTGAAGAGGCTCAGAACCTCTAAAGTAATTCTATTTGATTCTATTTTCTTGTCATTGTTTATTTCCTTTTCAAAATGGGCTTAGTTTGGTAAGGCAGAACTTATTTCACTGACAGTCACCGCCATTGCTTACTTTCCAAAGAAGATGGATGAATAGGGAGGTCTTGGTGGTTAGTTAATTAGATGGTCCATTTAAAAATATTTACATATTTGCATTAACACATGCTCTTACTTCATACTGTAAGTGGAAATATGGAATTTGTTTCTTGAAAACGTTTTCTTATTGCTCGTATCATATTGCTGCATAATTTATTTTGCTCTATCACCATGGTTCCCAGCCATTTTTGTAGTTTGTTTCCTTACAGATTCCTTTGTCAGTAACAAACCAGGAATGTTCTGCTCTTAACCAATATGCTCAATATAATTAAAGATTTTCATTCATTTGAAGTAGCCATTACTACAATGATTCCCCTTTAAATAAAAACTAAATCAATACTCTGGGTGAAAGACTCAAAGTATTCCAGCTACATTTAATGAGACACATTTGTCTCAACAGTTCTTGGAGCAATTATGGAGAAACTTTCTAGAAGAATAAACAGTGAATTTAAATTTGTATTCCAGTCAAAACATCAACATTGTGGGTTTAACAAAGTCTCTCTCTATTTATCTCTATTTCTAGGCTGTGGGCTGGAGTTCCTGCTGGTACTCTGTGGGCTAGAGCTCTCCTGGTCCTGCCCACGTCACTGCATTTGCTACATGGCCCCCAGCACAGTCAGTTGCCAAGCCCACAATTTCCTGTCTGTCCCGGAAGGCATTCCTCCGCACAGTGAGCGCATCTTCCTCCAAAACAACAAGATACATCGACTGCTGCGGGGACACTTTAGCCCCACCACGGTCACTCTGTGGATTTACTCTAATAATATCACATATATCGAACCATCTACTTTCCAAGGGTTCACTTTGCTGGAGGAACTAGACCTGGGAGACAATCGCTACCTACGATCGCTGTCTGCAGAAACGTTTCATGGGCTGGGCCGGCTCCATGCCCTCCATCTATACCGATGTGGCCTCAGTGCACTGCCGAATAACATCTTTCAGGGTCTCCGCAACCTCCAGTATCTGTACTTGCAGGTGAGGCACTCACAAAACTATTTATGTAACAAAATATATGGCACTGGAAATTGTCTTGTCTTGTTGTAGTAGTAGTAGTATATAAAAATAAACGTGTTAAGATGATAAATTGTTTCTGTGTTCAAAGGACAACCACTTGGAGTATCTGCAGGATGATCTATTTGTGGACTTGCACAACTTGAGCCACTTGTTTCTTCATGGAAACCGTCTGTGGAGCCTGCACCAAAACACATTTAGAGGACTGGGGGCCTTGGACCGGCTGCTGCTGCACCACAATCAGCTACAGTGGGTGGATCGTCTGGCGTTCCACGACCTGCGACGACTCACTACTCTGTATTTGTTCAACAACTCTTTGACAGAGCTGGCTGGAGAGTGTCTGACCCAGCTACCTACCCTGGAGTACCTTCGCCTCAATGACAACCCTTGGGAGTGTGACTGTAAGGCTTTATCACTGTGGGACTGGCTCAAAAAGTTTAGGGGATCCACATCTTCTGTTGGTTGCGTGGCACCGACAGAACTTGCAGGAAAAGATCTGAAACAACTGAAGAAAGAGGACTTCCCTAACTGTTCTGGATCTGAGTCTCTCCACCAGAGTAAGACCAATACTTGGGCAGGAACAAATAAGGTATCGCTGAAGCAAGAGCCCCATCCTGCCCAGCCTCCACAAACACACCCACACCATCCCCAACTGAATGAACAATTCCCCTCCCCTCCCTCTCCACTGCCCCAACCACCTCCTGCCATAAATGGTGTACAAGTGGGACCGGGAGTGCCTCCAGACATGGTTCCCGATCAGAGGCCTGGTCGCTCTCGGAATTGCACCCGCCAACGTGTCAGAGGCAGCAAGGGAAAAGGACCAAACGAGGTCCACATCTTAAAGGAGATGGCCGATAAGGAGTACTCCTCTCCCGATTTCACTGGGAAATATGATGAAACATCTTCAAATGGTTCAAACACCCGTAGAAAGCACAAATGTACCCCCCGGACCTCTGTGCGTCCCCCTAGTGGGGTCCAGCAAGCCACCAACTTGGGACAATCTCATCACACACATCTCTTTCTCTGTAGTATTTCAGGACTGCTTGCGCTCATTCTGCGCTGAACTCAATGCTGGACCATCATGGCATCATGGATACTCTGCAGTCCTCAGATCAGCTCTAGCTACAGCATAACCAGGCCTACTAACGTGTGTATGTTTGTGTGTGTGTGTCTGTGTGAGTGATGACGTGATAATACATTGTATAAGGAGCTTTGCCATTTAGACTGAAATAGATGAAGAGTGAACACCGGATGTTATAATCTCAATTTTTGGTCGGGGGACACGAGTGAGTAAATGGTGAATCAAACATGCTTGCACTGCCACTGTTGTTACTCTTAATTATCTTTACTTTTTTCATGTCGATCCGGTCTCCCTCTATAAATGCACAATAATTTCAGTAAAATAATGCACAAATAACTACATAAGCGTATAAAAAAAATCTAATAAGAGACATAAGCAAGCAGCACAAATGAACAAAGAACCTTTTTAGAAAGTATGTCATTCTGCTTTTCTAACAACAAAGCAAGCATTGAGGAGACCACCAAACAGAAATGACACTTCTAAACCATACAAGTACATCCTTTGTTTAATATGTGATATCATTGCCAAATAGATTCACAAATACATTGCTGCAGGCCTTTAAACCTTTATTTGCTCATGTAGGAAATATTTTTGGAAGATTCACTGAATAAAGAGAAAGAATACAAAGTTTGTGTGAAAGGAAACTAAATAGCCAGTACTAAAGCACATACATTCTCCTTAGAACCTCCCTAAGGAGAAATATTATGACCTAAATACAACATTATTTATTTCTGTTCAATGCACTCCTGCATTTGTTTTCCATATTTTCTTTGCTTTTGCCCTAAGACTTAACTTCCACTTCTTAGTTTGGATTGTATTGTTTTTATAACAGCACATAAAAGCCAATGGTTATACTAGCTGCTATATTGTTTGTAGAAGCAAATGAGACTCATTTTTACCTCATCTGCTTCCAAAAAAACACAATATGTGTGGATGTGTGTGTGTGTGTGTGTGTGTGCGGGGTTGTGCGTGTCCAGTATAAAAAGCTATGAAAAATTAGAGTTGTGTTTGTTTCTTGTCCTCTGTGTTGTTTGTTATGTTTGGCTGTGACTCAGAGGACTTAGAAATGGACTGCTGATGGGGGCGCGGACTCTGGAGGGGACGCAGGTCTAATTGAAGTGAACTCTATTTTGAAAAGCGCCTTCAGCCTAAGCCCGCCATCGAAAACATAGACACCTTTCTTTCTTAGAGAGGTGTGAAATCAACTGTTTTTAACAAGACAGAAAAGAAGAAGTGAAAACAACAAATAAAGAAACAAAATCACAGACAAAAAAAAAAAAAAAGAAAGAAATGTATCTTTAAGAGACTTGATGACAAAACATATTTGAAATTTAACATGGCCACACAAAAAAATGACCTTTTGGAGCCATTGGCCTGCTGCGAATGCAAATAGAAGTCCAGGAGGAGAGGGACAAATGCCTGAATGTGGCAGTCACATATGTTGTGGAGTACAGGAGAACTTTGCCTCCTGTTCTGAGACATACTTTGTAAAAAATAAGGAGAACTGTATCATCACCACCTGCAATGGAAATATTACTCAGTACTATGACACTGACATCATGACTGACTTTTTTTGATTACAACAGGGTTCCTGAATCTCAGAAGAGCTTCTCTTCAGAACGCAATTATTATTTTTATTACTCTTATCATTTGGTCTTATTTTTGTTGTTGCTTTAGTTTATACATTTCTTTGGTATGTCTGTAAGGCACCGTTTCTGACTAAACTGCACAATCCAGTCTCCTCTTGTCCCTCCCTTTCCCTCTCTTCTGTGTCTCTCCATCCTAGTGATTTGATGGTTTAACGAGTCGTTCTCAAGAAAAAAAAAAGAAAAAAACGTTTATAAAGATATTAAAATCTATATCTTCTTATGTTAAATGTGTTTGCATTTACTCTGAGTGTGTGTGTTTATAGATGTTGATGAGGTTATTTTTTCAGACTAGCACCGGTCTCTGCCTTGACTATACATTTAAATCAGATTGTGGCTAGGGCTGCACGATATTGGAAGAAAAATATATTGTGATATTTAATTTTTCTGCGATATGAATACAGTTTTACAATATAGTTTGAATAGCTCTATTAGATAGTTTCCTGGGGAGTTTAACAGTAGTCAGGTACAAAAATTGAATCACAAATGCAAAAAAATGCTTCTTTTTCTTGTTTCTAGTACAAATATCTACAAACTCTTAGATCAAGTAAAATATTGTTTTGCTTTCAACTTCTGAAGAAATAAGTCAGAATTTGTTTTTCCTTAAAGGTCTTTTGTGTCTCCAGAATGTGTCTGTAAAGTTTCAGCTCAAAACACCCTTCAGATTATTTATTATACATTTCAGAATATTGGCATTTTCTGCTCTGAACACAAATGTAGCTGTTTTTGAGGCCTGTGCCTTTGATGCTAGTTCTTCCCACCCACCGTTCCCAAGTGCCTATAAGAGTGTGCCTCAATCTCCACCTCAGCTGTGACAGACATGAAGGAAACAGCTCTCACTTAACGTGAGAATGTGAGAAATACTACAGTAAGAACTTTCCCAATGATTATTCAATGTATTTGTTATGGAGTTAATTCAAGCCTTTCTGCAATGATCAGTCACACACAATGTCGTTACAAAGTTCACACACACACATACAGACACACAAACACACACACAGTGCACACACGTTCAACTTTGCACTGTTTTTGCACAGCAAATGTGACAGGATACATGTTAATATCCACTGCTGTATGAATATCCATTTGTAATCCATATGTATGGATTAAAGCATTTTCTTTTATAACTGTACTGACATGTGGCTGTGATCGCTGGTTAGAGCCTCAGCTGGGTCAGTTGGCATTTCTGTGTGAAGTTTGCATGTTCCCTCCATGTTCACGTGGGTTTCCTCCAGTTTCCCCCACAAGTCCAAAGACATGCGGTACAGGTAAACTGGGTAAGTTAAATTGTCCAGTGTATGTGTGTGAATGAGTGTGTATAGATGTTTCCCAGTGATGGGTTGCAGCTGGAAGGCATCTGCTGAGTAAAACATATGCTGGATAAGTTGGCGGTTCATTCCGCTGTAGCAACCCCAGATTAATAAAGGGACTAAGCCGAAAAGAAAATGAATGAATGAATGAATGAATGACTGTGGACACACTATACAGTACATACACAGTTCGGTCCAAACAGCTTACAATAGATGATTTTCATCATAGGTGCCCATTAACACAAGCAAAACGATCTGCCAGTGGGGTAAGCAAAATAATCTTGTTTTCGCTTTGAAATGTAGATATTTTGAAAAATGTAGAGAAACAAGACAAAAATTATAGGTGAGATTTTCTTTTTCTTTTTTTCGCGCAAATAGTCTAAATTCCATATAAATACAGTAATTACATACAATTTGGTGGCTCCTGGTCAACTAACTCAGACTCAACATTGCAGATCTTGCAATGTGACTTGCAGATGTGCACGTTGCAATATCGATGCTAAAATGATACATCGTGCACTCCTTTTTCTGCCTTTGAAAGCACATTTTGATCAGTCTTTGTCTTTTTAAATTATCTTTGAAAAAATCTAATCATCCTAAAATTGAGTTAACTCAAAGTTTTAAATACACTTATTTTGCAATGTGATTTTGGCATAATCCTTAATTAATAGGTAGGGTTTTTTTTCCCAAGTCTTTAGCACTACTGTTCAAAAGTTTGAGCAATTGTTATGTTTTTTTTTTCAGACTATGCTGCATGTATTTATTAAAATATACTTAAACTGTATTATTATGGAACACTTCTATAATTTAACACAACATTTTATCTATCTGAATATATTTTAAAATCAACAGCTGATTGAAAATAGAAGACAAAGAGAAATTTGAAAATATTTTAAAACATTTTAAATGTCTTTACTGTCACTTTATCAATTTAATGTATCCTTGGTCAATAAAAAATATCAACAGTAGTCTACTGTCCATCTGAAATTTGTAAGATTTATGCTTAAAACAACAATACTACAAAAACCTATTAAATATAGTTAAGTTCCATGAGATGATCTGAAGACAAGCTCCTATAATATACATTATTTGTATGTGGTTTTCCATTAAAAAGTCTCGGTTAGATTTTTTATTCTGTAAAACAAGACAAAAACACTGATTCAAGTAACTTTTTTATAATGTGATTCAAACATATAAAATTCGACCCACATACAATTTGTTTGCTGGATCTCACTTTGAATTACATACATGCGCACACACACACAAAGCCTAAACCACCAAACCTCACGGCAAACATTCTGCATTTTGTATATTTTAAAAATATTTCATCCTGTGTGATTTATGAGTGGTTTTCCTCATGGAGACCACAAAAAATGCCCCCACAAAATTACTGTATTGATAAACTTTAAAACCCAGGTTCATTTGGTTCACAAGACACACACACAAATAGAATCTATCATGAATCATCCTAATAAATGAATATATGTGCTTGATTACATGGAGAGCTCAGGAACATCGCCACCCACAAACACTATTAATTTAACTGATTAAAGCAATTTCACTTCACAAGTGCAGCACTGATATGTGTGAGTATGTGTGTGTGTGTCTATTCAATCACTGAAACATGCAAAAACCTATACAGCTAACCCTCTATAAATCATCTCCGAAGCATTGCGTATTTATGAATGTGTCACAGTGAATCTGGAGATATTCAAGGTTATCATTATGATTTTTAATCGGACTATACAGCATAAATCCCATTTCCTTCCCCTGTATCCTATCCACCCACCGTGATGGAAATCGATTCCCGTGTTAGAGTGTAAATTACTTTTTTTTTTTTTTTTTAATTCTGTTCAATGAAAAGAGGGGAAAAGTTAGTTTTCTGCATGGCAGAGGACGGAAGCAGAAATACATTTAAATTGATGAGCATCTCTAAAGTGATAACATGGTGGGTCTCGGCTCATTCTCTCTGACGTGCAATAGCTCGCTTCACCTCTCCATCTCTCTCTCTCTTGCTCTATTCTCCATCCTCGCCACCATCCTATAGATTTACAACATCCAGTGGATAAAGTAGGATTTCACAAGAGACTCGGGCATATTCAGTAATATTGGTACTACAGGAAGGACAACAATATTGAAAGGGCGAAATATAGAGCATAAACATATCCTTGAGGTTTTGAAATACCAATAAATAAATAACTTGATGCAGTAGTACAACACACTACTAATCAAAACATCCTCCCCTTAAAAAAAAGTATTTCAGTAAATGACAAAACTTACTTGTTCTGAATTTCAGTAACATAATTGAAGGGTATTGTCCCTTAGTACACTGGGAATCACTTTTCAGAGGGGAAGTGATTCTGTCAGGCAGTTTTGGGTGTAATGAGGGTCACACTTTATTTTGATGGTCCGTTTGTTGATCTTAAGTTACATTGCAACTAATTCTCATTAGATTATAAGTGGACTGTTTGGTTGGGGTTGGGTTTAGGGTTAGGGCTAGTTTAAGTTGACATGTACTTGCAAAGTTTCTTATAGTGAGTTAAATGTCTGTTGATTGTCAGTATCAACAGATATTAAGTAGAAAGTCTACTAATAAGTGTTACCGTAATTAGTTACTGTAATTAACCTTTCCGCTGCAAAAAGTAAAGGGATTACTTTTTATTTTTCTTTAATTTGATTACAGTCCCCTTAACTACTGTGCTTTGCTGCAGCGGTTCCCTATAAATCAATGGAGAGATGCAGAGTATATATATATATATATATATATATATATATATTTGGTGGAATAGTTATACATTGAAACTAAAGTACATGTATCATTTATCAAGACAACAATAATGTATGCTTTTTTAAAAACATTAACAAATTTTCATTAATAAATTAGTTCACAGCAACATAGAGTATAGATTTAGAGAAGCAGAGTAATTGCAAATGTATAAACTTTTGTTATTCACATAACAGACCCTTTTTGCACTTCAAGGTTTCTCAGTAGCAGAAAGCACCATGGTTGGGTAAACTTAAGAGCACAGTGAATCGGAGAGTACAACAAATGATTTTTTTACAATCCTATTTGCTGAAATAATGAAAGAAGAACTCCACGATGGTGTTATCAAGACTTTCAGAAAAAGGAAAAAATAAATAAATAAAAAATTGTATGAGACTGATGACGGCAGCCAGAGGAGATAATAACCTCAAATTTGCTCTCAGCCCCATCGACAATGTGTTAGAAACACCTTGCATAAGCGGTAATTCGTTTATTGTAATTTGACGCAAACATGATATAATACACTCATAAATGCATATAAATGTTCACGTTTTTTTACAATCAAAATATTAAAAAACTTTACAGGATTTAAGATTATGATGATTGTTAAGGAGTCCTGTGAAAAGGGTCCATTGACACATTAACTCGTTTTTTTAACTAAAGAAGTTAAATAAGTATCATTTTATTTACAACTGCACTTAACAATATACAGTGCACAAGGAAAAATGACTAGCCCTCTTGTAAAATTTCTATTCTGGTTTAAATATTTCCCATGTGATGTTTAACAGCAAGGAAATGTTCACAGTATGCCCTGTAATATTTTTTTTTCTTTTGGAGACAGTCTAATTTCTTTTAGTTTGACTGGAGTAAAAGCAGTTTAGACTTTTTTTTAAACTATTTTTTATGTCAATATTATTAGCCCTCTTAAGAAATATTGTTTTTTGATTGGCTTCAGAACAAACCCATGTAATGCAATAACCAGTCGAATTAACCTAGTTTAACTAGTGCAACGTAGTTAGCCTAATTAACTTTAGTTAAACCTTTAAATGACACTTTGCAAAATAACTCATGTGCTCGCATCATGGAAAAGACTAAATAAATGAGCTATTATTAGTTATAAAAACTATTATGTAAAAAAATGTTGAACTTTTTAAAATAAAACAAACTAAAAAAGGTGATTTTTGTGGATTTTTACTATTTTGTATACTTTTAAATTAAGTAATTAGAAAAGTCATTTCAAGAGTTCACACTTAGCTGATGATTGATTATAAAGCTTGTTTGGCATGCTGTCCCGGGAGAGAGCCCTGAGCTCATAAGATCCTCGAGCCCAGGGCTCCCTCCCATTGCAGGGCGAGAGGAGAGTTTGAGCTCAGGTAAAACTTGAGAACTCCCCTGCTGTTGAAGCTGATGAACAAATGGGGATTGCTATGAAGAGATAACTACTTACTAGGAGCATGTCTATGATGCCAATTTGGATTAGTCAAACTTAAGTTGCATGTTTTTGGACAGTGTGAGGAAACCAGGGGCCCTGGGGAAAACCCTCGAGAACACGATGAGAACATGTAAACTAAACACAGAAACGTCAACTGGCTTGGTATGGACTAGAACCACTAACGTTCTTGCTGTGAGGCAAACGTGCTAACCACTGGGCCACCGTGCCACCCATATACTGTAGGAAAGGAGGATGGGTGGAAGGGGGGATTCTTCAAAACAAAGATCGCTGTGGTATGAAACTAATATAGTATATATAGTGGCTTTGGAATCATCTGATTGGTGAATCATGAATTGGTTAATGCAGGACCAGCTGTGTTCAATCATAAGCACGTGATCCTCTTGAAATTAGTTTATAAATGAACTTCACTTAAATACATGATGTAATTAGTTACAGTATTGAGGCAACTTACCCAACACAGGTCTCAGGTCCAACTCAGGTCAGAGCCCTTGCAGTCACCATAAATTAGACCTCCAAAGACCTCTGTAAATATAGTCAAAAAGAACAAAAATAAATAAATAAAGAGAATTAAACATTTGCACTCTAAGGGTCTTTATTAAGGAAGAAAACAAAAAACTGTGTAAACCCCCCTGTGGTATTTGGTTCCTTTTTTAAAGAAATATTTTTATAGCACAGAGCTTTTTTTCTACTTTTTGACAGGTATAAGGAGAAAGTTTGGTGCACACTATTATTCCTAAAAAGCAGAAAAGCTTCAATCATTTTGCTATTCCCGGCTCTGTGTGCATGGCACCTGCGGCTATGCATATAATATCTCAACATTATAAACAAGCCGATGGAGTATATTTTTAACAAGACCCTGATCATTCCAGCCTGATCTTAACAGTTCATATTGTGCATTTGAGAGCAGATGTTTTGTGATCACAGTAGCTATGGTTACATGCACAGATTCTCATCAGCACTGGCTGGTAATATTATAGGTAACCTAAAACCTGCAATGCTGGGAAAATATCCATGTGTTTGTCTCCCACAGGTGGCTTTTCACACCATCTGCGATGTTTAGTGCTGTGACACAAACATGTGAAAAATAATAATTAAAAAAAAAAACAATAATAATGTGCATGTAAAAACTATACTGTTCACTTTCTATGTTATTCCAAATTTCTAATCAATCACATGGAAGCTCTGATACGGCCAAGATGATCAGTGTAAAGTTAACTTAAAAAGCATCAACGAGAAATAAAGGTGATTTAAATGACTTTTAATGTGGAATGGTTGATCCCAGGAACATCTGTCTGTGTATCCACTGGGATTTTTTTTACAGAATGGTCCAAAATACAGTCAATGAAGGCCAATTCTTTGAGCTAAAATGGCTTCTTCATGCCAGAAAGTCAGAGGAAAATGACAGGATCAAGCTAAGAGGTAAGAGGTAAGATTGACGCAAATAACCACTTGTTGCAACCAAGGTCTAACAAAACTGAGGCTACAATTTGCAAAAGCTGCCTAAAATTGGACATGAGAATATTGGAAAATGGTTGCCTGATCGGATGAGCCTTGATTTCTGTTGCAACATTGTAGCAGATGGTTGATTTGGCATAAAAAATGTGAAAGCTTGAATCCATCCTGCCTTATATGATTGGTTCTGACTGCTGCTGGTGTAATGGTGTGGGTTTTTGGCCAAACTATGGGCTCCTTGGTACCAAACAACCATCATCCCACAGTTTACTTGACTATTGTTGATGGTCATGTCCATCCCTTTATGCCCACAGTGTGTCCATCATGTGTTGGCTACTTCCAGTAGGGTAATAGGGTATGTCACAAAGCTCAAATGATCTGGTTTCTTGAACATGGCAGTGCATTCACTTGTACTCAAACTGCCTCCACAGTCACCAGAACTTAATCCAATAGAGCACCATTGGGACGTGGTGGAGCGGAAGATTCAACATCATGGATCTACAGCTAACAAATCCACAGCAACAGTGTCATGCTGTCATGTCAACATGGACCAAAATCTCTGAGGATTTTTTTTCCATTACCTTGTTGAATCGATGCCTCTTACAGTATGTCCTGATGGTAAAATAGTGTCCAACCTCCTACTAGCAAAGTGTATGTATTAAAGTGGCTGATGAGTACAATTTAACCCTTTTCAGTTTGATGTAAACTTAAAGGTAATTAATAACATAATTTTCACTTTTTGTTTATCTTCAGAATACAAATTAAAATATTTCAGATGTAATTCACAATTTCTCACAGGCCTACTCTAACAAAAGTCCAGAAAAATATCAACAAATATCCTCAAAAGAAAACATATGCTTTCAGTGGTAATAGTATTAAGTTTTAGCATTAGTATTAGTATTAGTATTTAGTATTAGTATTAAGTATTTCAGTGGTAATAGTATTAAGCTACGAGAATTCTTTTGTGCGCACATCAAACAAAAATAACATCATTCAACAGTTTATTCTCCTCAGTGTCAGTATAGGGTGCATGTTCAAGTGAGTGATCTAATGCTCTATATGGCTGCTGATGTATACAGTATCTCTGATGCACCTATGCTTTGTTTAAAAAAAAAGGAAGTCAGGAATTTAGAATATACATTAGAAATCAGTGCTCATGAATATGGACCCTATATCGATACTGAGAAGAAAGCACTGTTAAATAAAAGTTGTTATTTCTGTTTTGTGTGTACACAAGTGTATTTTTGTAGCTTCATAAAATTCTGATTGAACCACTGAAAAAGCATTGACTGTTTTGTCAATGTATTTTGTAGCTTTCTGGACTTTGAATGAGACAAGATCATTTGAGGATGAGGGAGCTCTCGAATTTAATCTAAAATATCTTAATATGTGTCCCAAATACAAACAAAGGTCTCAGGGGTTTGGAACAACATGAGGGCGAGAATTATTGAGAGAATGTAAATTTTTTTAACTATCCCTTTACTTGTCATTTCGCTCAATCTGATCCCTTGTTTCCGACAAGAGTATATTTTCTTTTCCTTTTTTTCTGAATATGCAAAGCTTCCGTGATATAGTCTACACAAGAATAATGTTACTGACAAATCACACCAAGACACAAGAGCGAACCTGCATTTTCACTTAAGAAGAGGGTGCTTCCTAAAGGCAAAGCAACAATAAAAAAAACATTTATACACATTATAATAGAGTGACACACAAAAACAATAACATTGAAAATAATATGACAGCTTTAAAAATGTGTAATGCAGATGACATTTTGCCTTAAAGGGTACCTATGATGAAAATCACCTGTAAGCTGTTTGGACAGAACTGTGTGTGGGTTTAGTGTGTCCACTGTCATATTGGAGTAATATAAACATTTT
>CAIGQQ010004837.1:18688181-18717487 GCA_903798035.1 Danio albolineatus | reverse complement strand
CACACACACACACACACACACACACACACACACACACACACACACACGATACACTTCAGTAATTGCCATACTGAGATTCACCTAATCTTGTTCTTAGATTTCAAGAGCAGCACACAAAAGAGATAAATTCCCCATATATGAATCCAGATCTCACATTACAGATGCTTTCAATTTGTTGAACAGAGTTCTGCTGCTAAATCTCATTAGGAATTTTATAACTTTAATATTTGAAGTTCTCCTAATGCTGTCACAACATTTATTACACAGTACCCTAATTTGCATCATAAGTGATTAAGGCTTTCATAACGGCTCTCATTATATTGACATGACAGGGGAATTCAGGTTCCTTTCAGCACCTCTTTTATTATGAAACTCGAGCAGCTATGATGATGACAAAAGCTGACGCAGACCTGAACAATTAACTCTGAATCACATGAAGGAACCCACAGAATAAAAGGTGACACTGCCAATGACTAAGAAGGTGTTTACAAGACTAAGGTGACCTTTACACAAGTACAAATGCAGAATTGTTCATGTGTTTTGGCCATTCGTTTACACCATAACAGCATTTTGTAGACCTGAAAGTGCAGACTACTCAAAACAGATTGCAGAGAGCAAGCTTTTGAAAAAACAGTTATTGCGTAAACAAAAAAAAAGGTCATTTGTGTAAATGTCAAGTGCCTCCATATTATGTGTTCAGTCAAGTAGTATAAACTAGACAATCAAAACAATTGTGTCAGATTGCATTGTTCTTTACAAAGTGATATTGCCACCTACTGGCCAAGCCTGCAACATAGCGTCATTTATCAGTCAAACTTTTTACCTTTGAATTTTGGGCAGGTGGTGGAGAAAGAAGGGGATGCCTCGCAGGACAAATTTCAATATTCAATAATATGCGACCGGTAAGTTAACCTTAAGCTTCTTAAAAGCAGTGCAAAACAACAATGTCTGCAAAGTGCAAACCACCGTTCATGTACCGAATTTTTTCTTGTATGGTAGCTCTTCAGCAGCTGCAGCCTCTTGTCCAGTTTGCTGCTAACAGTGAAAAGCCAGGCCCGGTAACGTTACCAAGCACCGGTCATGAGCCCAACACACTAGAATGGGCAGGTACAGCAGGATTGTCATTGAGTGAATATAAGATTCAAATATTAATATTAATGAATATTACACCTGCTCAATGAAAAATGCCCCGAGACAAATAATAAAATCAGATGATTCACTACATTAATCAATCTGGCTTAACTTGACTTAACTCAAAGCTAAAAAGGGATGGAAAAAGCCATCAGAAAGTAATACTGTGGTTAAAATGTCCGGCAGATTCTTTGTGTTGAAGGACTGGATATCTGTCTGCAATTTTGCACAGAATATATATTCAGATATTGCAGAAAAGGACATTGTGATGTTTTAAAGAATAGCATTGGAGATTTAGCTACCCTTTCATGTTATAAAGCAGCTGCTTCCTTGAAAAAGACATGATAGTGTCATCAGAAAATTCAATACATTTAATTTTAATCTTTATTTTATACATACAGCTTGAAATATCTTAGTGTTTATTTGATATTTTTTCATTTCAAGGTTTGGATTTTTATGAGCACTAATTGTAATAGAAAATAGATTCTAGGTTTGGGTCGATAGACAATGCCATCGTCCATCGCCGATGGCCAATAGACATGACATCGCAAACCTGCTCCCAAAATATACACACTTAGGCCCCGTTTACACCAAGTGAAGTTTCATAAATTTATTTCGACAGGAGCACGTGATATGATTAGCACGCCTGGCTGATCATCTGTAACAGCAATAATCCAATCAGAGCGATCCAAGCTTACTATAAACAGACCATTTTTTCCCTACTGCTCTACCTTCGTTTTGGAAGAATCCCCCCTTCCACCCCATCTCCTCCTTTTTTCCTCCCTTTTCTAAGGGGGAGCTTTCGAGACCTATCTGATCTCGGATCCCCTTATATGCTTATTGACTGGGCGGAAGCCTTGGGCTCAAATATCAGGGTTCTCTCCCAGGACAGCATGCCAAACCTGCTATAAACGCTAAGCATATCTAAGGGTGAACTCTTGAATACTTTAAATATTTTAAAATGCCATTTAGAACGAAAATGATCCACATTCACACTGGTGTTTCATCTAGCATTTCTGAACAACCCTCTGTTCGCTGAAAACACACATTACGTGACCACACACACTCACAGAGACACAGCCACACACAGTCATGAGCTCGTCTGAGCTCCAGAGAGCAGTGCACGTCGGGCAGTGTATCAAGGATGTACCGCTGGATCATGTCTCACTATAATTGTCAAACGTGATATTTAAATAATCTTGTCTCTATCTAACAACTCTTTGACCTTTGGAATCTATCAGGTAATGTGTCACAGTACAATCGTAAAAGCGAAAGCTTGAAGCTACTGTAATTTTACCGAAAACCTTTTCTACCAACCAAGTTTGTCGACGCCATTATAACGACACAGATCACTCTGCCCATTCATGCCGGAGTCCCGCTGAAAAAGTGATTAACAGGTGGTAATTTGTGTGTAACTTATCTTTGTTTTACCCATAATCAAATGATAAATAAATAAAGACCATGCGGGTCAGGTAGTTGAAACAGTACGCTACAAATAATTAATTTGTTATTAATAAATTAATTATTAAGTAACAATTCATTCACCGCCGGCTATGAAGACGATGCCATCGTCCATCGCGATGTTTCACATTAGACATCGTACGATACCAAATTTGTCGAGATTTCCCAACCCTAATAGATTCTGATACTGTTAAACATTACATTGTGTTAACTGTTCAAATAAATCTTCACTGTGAAGTACGAAATTGGAAATAACGTTATTTTAATATAGTCAGTCGTGAACTGAAGTAGGCCGGTATAGGCTTGAAACTCCAGGGCTGAAAAGGAGTCCCACTCCAGCCCTGACTGCAATCTTATAACTTGTTACTCACAGAACCTCACAGAAAGACTTCAGGTGAGTGATGTATTCATGCATTGGGACTGTAAGACTGTTTTAGATGTTCCTATGTCTCATCTGACCTTGTCACCCAGGACAAGAGAGCCTTGATGCAATGACACAAAGCAGATGCCTCATTTTAGAGAAATAATCACCAGAGATCAGGTCAAATGTCTGCCGCTCTTCCCACTTTTTACTTAGCTTAGCATTTTGTCAGCATGTCAACAAGGCGCACTTTGAACATGACAGAAGGTCGACATTTACAAGACACCCCGATGACCCCAAGAAGAGAGGTCCCGCCGGCGTCACTCACTAAACCAATGATGCTCTAACAGGCCCATCAGTGCAGACGCAAGAAGGTCGCATAGACCTTGTAACGGGATAAAGACTGAACGTAATCTGATGAACTGCCATATCCCATAACTGCCATCCAGTCGGAACAAGAGCAGCGCTGAGCTCAGAAAGATGTCAGAGGGGAGCAGATTCTGACATTAAACAGTAAGAGCATTATCATCTTCACCCTGACAGAGCCAAAGACTAGTTTAAGACGAGACGTGTGAGAGGGTTTAATGTCATACGGTAGGAGAGCTTAACAATACCAGCAGCTGTCAGAGGAGACGTGCAAAGAGCCTGTGAGGGCAGTAGGATGTCCTACATCAGAATCTAGAGGATGTTTCTCATTTGACCTCCTGAAAGGTAGGTCTAGTAAGAGGGCGTTTCGTGCACTTCACAAGAAGAAGGATTAGCCTGCCATGCAGAAGCAGGGGAGAGAATTAGCAACAGCGAAAAAGAAATTCGCTATTCTGCCTTCACACGGTTTCTGTTATTGGATCTGCAGTAGGTCCTTCTGCAAAATAGGAATCATATATTTGAATTAGAATCCTTAGCGGGATGTAGAACAGACATTCAATTTCAATGAAAAACTTTATATACCTAACTTATAAATTCCTAGCCTAATATCTATCTAACCCAGCCTAATCTCATGAGGAAATGTAACTACTCATGAGTTCATTTATATGAAAAGTACAAGTTTTAAAAAGCAAGCACGCGCCCAATCACCACCCCTAAAAACCTACTAATCTGTAAAGGATGAACAAATTGTAGTGTGTTTGAATGGGTTTCCTAAAAATAAGACTTAAAGGGTTAGTTCACCCAAAAATAAAATTCATGTTATTAATTACTGGCCATGATGTCATTCCAAATCTCCGAGAACTTTGTTCAACTTTAAAACAAATGATAATATTTGTATTCTGGAGACAAACGAAATCCTCAGGGGCTTGAAGTACAAGAGTGAGTAATTAATAACAATGTTAATTTTTAGCTGAACAAACACGTTAACTCAAAATCTAACATTTGTAACCTATGCATATCTAATCTAACCCTAATACAAGCATGCATAACCCAAACCCAAATAAATGCACGAAAGAATGTAACCCTAACCTAATCTATGTATATAAAAATAAACTTTTTTTTAAAAAAAAGGCTATGTAGTATAAAGCCTGAATTTGCGTCTACAAATTACAAACCATATTCTTATATTTAATATCTTTTAAGCCATGAATCATTCCATAATTAATGCAAACTTACAGGAAGTGACCTATGCAAGGACCAGTTCAAGTATCCTCTCCTCTTTTCCACTTTATCCTGCATTATATATTGGTCAGTGAAATGTCAACACAATTATCATGATTTTATACTGTAAAATATAGTCCTGTTTAAAACTCAATGTAAACAAAACAGTTGCAATGTACTTTTCTAAAAAAACATAGCAAATAATCTAACAGAAGTCTACGTGGCTGGGGATAAAATACAAATTGTGTCTGAATTCAAATATCTTGGAGTCTTAATTGACTCAAAATTAACTTTTGAATCACAAATTAAAAAGGTCTGTAACCGTGTCAAATTTAATATGTCTAATTTCCGGTTTATAAGGTCATACCTATCACTGCAGGCAGCTAAAATATTCATGCACTCAATGATTTTTTCACATATAACCTACTGTTCAACAGCCTGGTCACAGGCAAACATAACAACACTAAAGCCCATACAGTCACTATACAAACAAACAATTAAAATATTGGATAAAAAGCCTCTAAGACATCATCATTGTACCATTCTACAAAAATATAAACTGTTAAGCTGGGAAAATTTCAGGAAGTATTCAAACATTCGTCTGATGTATAAGATTCATGGTCTGTCATCTCCACCTCTCAGTCAGTTCATAAACATAAGGAACATCACACACAGAGCTACACGAGGGGCAGTCAGAGGAGATTGCATTGTCCCACTCCGGAAAAGTGCCTTTGGCCAGGGTGCCTTTTCAGTTACAGCTGCACAGGAGTGGAACTCTGTCCCTGGCAGCATCAGAGACATAACCTCTTACAGTACGTTCAAAAAACATTTAAAAATCTGGTTCATAGAGCATCAGACGTGTCATCATTCCTAGCTTGAACCTACCTAGCATGTTATCTCTTGTGCCTGCCATCTTATTGATTTGTTTAAATGTGTTTTAACTATTCTTATCTTTAGTACATATTGTTGGTGTTTTTAGTTCAATTTGTACATTTACATTATTTATTAAGGTTTGCTATGTCTATTTTAGCACTTCTTAACTATGCTTGTTTGATTGTGTAATTTTTGGATTGTTGGTTGACAATTTTAACATCTGTCCAGGGACAACAGATGAAAAATAGCCTTCTGGCTAATTCTGGTGCATTTGCAGAAATGCTTATTAAATGTACACTGTCCCTGCCAAATAAACAAATAAATAAATAAATAAAAAAAGGTATGAATGCCTGTGAATTGTTACATTAACTGAAAGAAAAAGTCTAGTGTTCGAAAAAAAAATATTATAAAGTGTTTTGGTCATCATTTATTTCTACACTACCTGACAAAAGTCTTGTCGTCGATCCCAGTTGTAAGAGCAACAAATAATAACTTGACTTGTTGATCACTTGGAATTTTTTATAAATCATCTGCCTGAACTGCATCTCAATCATCACCAAAAAAAAAAAAAAAGCTTAAGGTATTTATGGTAGATTGTTTTTTGAAAACATGTCTTCTGCCAGTTAGATAACTGCTTGCCATTTTTGATGGGCTAGAGGTATCAAGACATTTGTGCTGCCCATAACATTAAAAACGGCAAATTCTTCAGTAGGATAGCGCTCCTCCCACTTCAGCCTCCGCAAAGTTCCTGAAAGCAAAGAAGATCAAGGTGCTCCAGGATTGGCCAGCCTAGTCACCAGACATGAACATTGAGCATGTCTGAGGTAAGATGAAGGAGCCATTGAAGATGAATTCATAGAATCTTGATGAACTCTGGGAGTCCTGCATGAATGCTTTCTTTGCCATCCCAGATGCCTTTATTAGTTTTAACTTATTCATTAAGTTATTTGAGTCATTGCAGAGATATATGGATGCAGTCCTCCAAGCTCATGGGAGTCATACACAATATTAATATTATTTTTCCACTGCACCATGACTTTTTATTCTATACAGTACATTATTTCTGTTAGGTGACAAGACTTTTGTCTAAGCAGTCAGACCTTACTGTCCTATTTAAATAATTAATCAAGGCATGATTAAATTTGATTTTTGTAAAATAAGCATAATCTAGAGGTCTTTACCTTTCATATAAGCCACTTACGATACCAAATGATCAACTAGAAGTTCAACTAGTTATTTGTTGTTCTTAAAACTTGGATAGGCGACAATCCTTTTGTCAGGTAGTGTATTTTATGAACAACAAAAGACAAAAATATTTAAATAAACGTCTCTGTTTTAGATCAGGTTTAGTTTCTTCTCTTGAACACAAAAGTAAAAAAAATGTAAAGTAAAAAAAAATTAAAATAATAATAATAATAAAAATAAAAAAAATAAAAAAAATCAGCCATTGACTTCTATTTTATTTTTTGTTCCTACTATGAAAATCAGTGGCTGTTTTTTCCCCAACATTCTTTAAATCCACTTATTTTGTGTTCAACAAAATTCATAAAAGTTGAGAACCACTTTGGTGCAAGTAAACGGTAAGGAAATTTTCACTTTTGGGCAAACTGTTCCTTTAATTCTCAAGAAAAAGCACACACTCGTATATTTTCAAAACCCTACATCAACCGATCAATACTTGCAATAAACAGAAACACCCTGGTTCTTGTAAGCTGTTCCTACTGCAGGCCATAAATACCGTGCTTAATGAGGGAGCATTTATAGTGCTACTCTGAACACAGCGGAGCAGAGCCCTACCTGGCACAAGCTGAGGCTAAATAAACACATCCAGCGTCACATCTATACACTAATCAGCTGAACCGGCCACACGACATTCACTTTACAATGACCAGACACAGAGTTAAATATACAACAAAAGCTGTGGCATGAATGGCTGTAATTGCAGCTCAGCCTAGCCTTGTCTTAGTAACTGTTTGGGGAATTTTAGCCGTGTTTCATCCCAGGCACTCATGAGGTCATTTAAGAAAAGAGATTTCACCGACAACAAGGGTTGCGGTGTCAGGGGATTCATTTGATTTGGTGTCAGACTCCGTGTGCGAATTCTTTGATCTCGGGGCAGAATCTCTAAGCTACCACTGGCCATGTGATTATCCACGAACAACCTGTTACTCTCAGTTTCTGACCTAATCCTATCTTTCCCTCGCAGTCCTTTTATCTGTCTCCCATCTTCATCTGGGCTCCGTCCAGCGGCGCTTTCATTCCACACCACCTCCCAATCTCACTGTCTTACTTAGGCCACAGTCCATTGAAAAGCCATCTGAAGCCATAATCAATTCCAGCTGAATCAATAACACTTGGCTAGGAGGAGCAGGAGGTGACAGAGCGCTCATTGAGCTGTCAATCAAATACTTACTCCAATCTCAGTGTCCGCAGCATTGCTAGCCATGGGCAGGGTAAATGCTGAAAGAAGAAAAAACTAGCAGAGGTCCCTAGCGCAACGTTTGAAATTCTAGACAAGTAACGAAAACACTTCAGTCCCCGCAATCAAATGCAGAGTAATCGAAAATGGTTGTGTCGGAGAGTAATCTTTATTGCTGCCTGTATGTTTATCAACTTGGGATTGAAGCGATTTGATGAAGAGCACTGTGATTTATGGAAGAGTGTTTTTGGGAAACTTGTCTTCTGCCAGTTAGATAATTGCTTGCCGTTATTGAAGAGGTTGCTTACATTTGGTCTAAATTTTCTTAACCTACGCCCATTCAAGATAAAGATGACTTGTTTTTTTTCTATTTAGTAGAACATTCATAGCTGAAACTAAATTGTGGTCTTTCATTAAATGCAAGTGGTAAATGCAAACCAAAATTTGACCTGTAGATCCTGATAATACAATTATGTCTTTTATGTTTTATCGTAGCCTGTGCTACGTGTCGTCTCAATGTGTAGCTAAATTTTTTGAGAGGCCCAGGTATGCGACCACGCGAAGGCTGTGCCACACTATATGTGTGTGCTCGATGCAGAAGTATAAATCAGTCTTAACAGAGCACGGTCACGTGACCCCACACGCAGTAGGGAAAGTAACTGATTTATTTTTTTTTTTTTAAATGGCCTGGAAAATTGAGCGATTTTAGGTTATGAAGGTTATAAATTAAGATTACTTTTCGAACAATGCCCAGCCCTAATATGCTGATATAATAGGCATATGCAAGACACTTATTGGGTATTCATTTCGTCTTACCTGTGTGCCTATGTATGTTTTTTTTAGTAGCAGTATCCATTTACTTTCATTTTCGATGGCCTGAACACACACTGATTTTTCGGTGTGGTCCACTTTTAAGGTTACTGGGTAGTGAAAACTTTTTCTGGAATTTCCTTTTAAAAAAACATTAATAACATTTTAAAAACAGGGAGAATGGAGCACAGAGTGCCAACCCCAACAATGCATTTGTTCACCTGGCACAGTTCTTTTTTCTTTGCTAGGCAGAACAATGGTCTGGTGGGAGCTGAAATATAACTTTTTTCTGAAACCTACACACACGCAGCCACACAGAAGACTAATCTGTGTTGTTCTTAACAGACTGCTAGCCTGTTCTTTATCCCTAAAAAAAGACTGAAGTGGATGGGGGACCAACCACAGAGTCTGAAAATTGTAGCAATACATTGATTCTTTGTTGTTTCTCTTGAAACCTGTGTAGCCTGTGGAACCATACATATAATATGCAAGTTTGTATGCTTTATTTTATCAGTTAAATGTATACATCCTTAAATGATGTCACTAAACAATAGAAATTCTTGAATCAGGAATATTTATCAGCAATAAAACTTTTTTCTGATTATGAAACTATTTGGCATTTTTATATTTAAGTAAAAACCAGCTAAATGGTGTTCTTCAGGTAAATAAACAGCCCGTTTATATAAAAACCACAGTCTAGATTCTGATTTGATGTTTTACCGTTACTTTAAACTACACTCTTATGCCGAATTCAGACTGCATGGCTTTCAAAGTAGTCGTGTCACAGATGTTTTCATGATTATCTGGGGTAGCATTCTGTCTGTGCTGTGTTTACACTGTAGGATGGGTTGGCGTTTTAAACTGCATGACTTTTCAATAGGAAGAATTGCAGACAACTTAGTCTCAGTCCACGTTTCACAACAGAACACATGCGAGAAGGGACATGGAAATAATGCGAGGTCACATATCATATCTACATAATGAGAAGCATTTAGTGGGGTAGAAAAATGTACGTATTTTGCTCACCTGGCTTTTGAATGGAATTAGTATTTTCTCAAACTTTTTCTCTTTCGAGATATTGTTCAGATGACACGTCAAAAAAAAAAAACAATGGGTTCTGCTGCCAAAAGTCCCACTTGCTTTTCCTTCACTTCTTGGGTATAAATAGACCAAAAATAAGCATTTTTAACTTCCCCAACCTGTCACTGGCCTGCAGATACCCATACTGGTGGATGATGCCCCCTTACTGGCTGTAGGTAATCGCCCATGATATTTTCAAATCAGAACACATTTCACACAGCATGATTTTGAATCGCTGACAGCTCTAGATATTTAGCATGCCAAATATCTCATGGGTATTGGTGAATCATCTGCGATTCTCTGAGATTGCGTATCTGATAGTTCACTTTGTGATTGTTACTCACGTGAATGAGCACCAATTGGCCTGTGATTTCAGGCATTTGTCTGCGATATCTCAAAACTCAAAAAAATCGATTTCTCAAAACTTTTGCCCAAAAATCGGCAAGTCAAAAATCAGGGCTAAAACCATGCAGTCCTCGCATTGTGGAGGACCCAAATGTGTTTTTATTCAGCAATGCCTAGTTTCCTGGTTGACTTTGCAACCTTATGTATTCTTAGAGTATTACAACACTGTTAAAAGGACTTTTAATATAGCTACGAGTTCAGGGTAAGGTCTAATACTGAAGATGAGATTAAATTAGAGATTGGAAACCTCAGTCGAGCCAATTACAGTATGCCACAACATGGCAACATGACCAAACAAAAACATGTTCTACCAATTGTGACAAAGTTGTGAATTGAACAGTGAACATTTAAGCAACATTGTTTTGTCATTGTGAACTTTGACATGGGGCGCCACGGTGGCCTAGTGAGTAGCACGTTCGCCTCACAGCAAGAAGGTCGCTGGTTCAAGCCTTGGCTGGGTCAGTTAGCATTTCTGTGTGGAGTTTGCATGTTCTCCCCATGGTCGCGTGGGTTTCCTCCGGGTGCTCCGGTTTCCCCCACAAGTCCAGACATGTGGTACAGGTGAATTGGGTAAGCTAAATTGTCCGTAGTGTATGCGAGTGAATGAGAATGTATGGATGTTTCCCAGAGATGGGTTGTGGCTGGAAGGGCATCCGCTGCGTAAAACAAATGCTGGATAAGTTGGCGGATCATTCCGCTGTGGCGACCCCGGATTAATAAAGGGACAAGAGTAGACAAGAGAATGAATGAATGAACTTTAACATCTGAAACTGATTATGAAAAAAAATAAAAAAAATAAAAAATTCTGAAAATTTGACAATTTTTAAGGCTAGATATTACTGTATGTGTAGAAGCAACTAAACAAGCAAAATAGGTGAAAACAGACCACAGTTCTGATGCCAAAAGATGTTGCCATCAGCATAACATATTCCACCTCTCTTTATCTTTGGAATTCAGGTTTCAATGATAGCTGCTGTTTGTTTTTCACATTATGTCCTGCCAGACCTCCCACCCGGAGCCACCAGAGAATCCAGAGTACAGGACCTGGAAAGAAAACCAACAACACCATGGGCTTGAAAGGATGGATTTAAGTCAGGGCTCGCCGCTCGCCTGCTGCTTAGATTGGCTTTGAAGCCTCGAGTCGGCCCTTCGTCACACTGCCCACAGCGTCACTTTCCATGGCAGAGCTCACAGTAAACCTTTGCTAACAAGACATGGTCGCGGCATCCAAACAGACATATCTCTTTCTTGACAGGTCTGTGTAGTCCTATCACGTTCTAGAGCAGACTGCAGGACAGGGTGATCTTACAGCGATCTGCCAACAACATCAATTGCCCACTAGGAATCAGAGGGTCACCAGTGGGCCAATTTAGGACACAGTGTTTCACAAGATGGGATAGTATTACTACAGACGTAGCGCCTTTGAATGTGAAAAATAGTCCCTGCCTACTCACTGTTTTATCTCTCATTTTACAGGCCTCTTTGCCATGCCTAAAGCCACTCTGATGGATATTTCTGGCATGGGTTTCTTTCCAGTGATTATATCCACTCAAAGTTATGCAGAGGCATTACCTTGGTTTTTTTCTTCCTTGGTTTCCTCTTCCTTGATGCTCAAAACTCCCATCCTCAATAAACACACACCCCCATTGCTCCCAACATCGCAATCTGGGTCTGTTAGCTCATTTGGCAGTAAGCTTACTTAGCCAAGCTGGTCTGTAAATAACGCTCCACAACAAGCAAAGTATCTGCCAAACCAAAACTAATTTGCCCAACTGAATTTACAGTGCTAATTAAAAGGACTTCCTCATGTGTTGGGCTACTGCCTTTTGTCTCTGTGTGCAGGGGAAGCCATGGCAAAGACTTCATGAAACAGCATTTCAAACCAATTAAACTTTTTAACATTGACATATATCATATTATTTATGTTAAGCAATACTCATTGGCAGGATTCTATTGGATTATAATCAAGTGAATCAGCTCGGTACATAAATATTAATCCATGTAACATTTACACAGTAGTCTTAACTGCAGGGCGATGAGGCCTAGCTATTGTGAAGGCAACACAAACCAATTAACCTTCATTCATTTGTGATTTAGATTACAGTACATTCAGTGCCAAATAATGTAAGTCACATTGGATTGGATTACAATCAAAGCAAAGTTCATGAATGTTAATTAAGTGATGTAACAACTCAACCAGTAACCTTGACTATGGGAAAGTAGACCCTTTCTATGACATAAATAATATAAAACAGCTCTTTACGTAAAACAGCTCATTTAACTTTATGAACTTGGCATATTTCTGAGTTGGACTAAATTAAGTGTTAAATAATGTAAAGGGGTATTTAAACAGATTGCAATCAAAGCAAACAGCTTGGTTAATGAATATTAATTAGGTGATGTAATGTTCTCTCTAACTGCGAGAAAATGGGGTCCTCACAGTATAGAGCTGATTTAATGAAGTCGACAAATTTCCACATTAAATAATATGCAGTGGCAAATAATATGAGTGAGATTTGATTGGATTACAATCAAAGCAATCCGCTTGTTTCATGAATAATAATTTAGCAACGCAATATTCACCCGGTAGTCTTAATTGTGGGAAAAGGGGGCCCTTGTCATGTATAAATACAATGAAAAGGCATTTACAGCTATTTAACTTTATAAACCTGATTTAGTTATGCATTAAACAATACGCCGTGGCAAATATTTAAAGCAAGACACAACAACAACTTATCTAGAGTGAAATGGCAAGTGATGGCTGACAATATACTCCAAGTGATATTTGACAATCACATTTAAAGTAGAAAATCTAAAAAATCTAAAAATATATATGAAATGGCATTTGAACTCAAATTAACTATATGTAAGGTAGAATTTAAATAAAATGTAAACAAAACAAAATCTGATTTGTTCATGAATATTAATTAGCTGATGCAGCGTTCACTAAGCAGTCCAAACTGGTGGAAAAAGGTACCGTATAATAGATTTGACTACAGGAATATAGGATTATGAAGGAATACATGATTCAGGAATATTCACAAATATTAAGTTAAACAATTCAACATGCACCCAGTAAGCTTAACCGGGGCTGCTTGCAATAGCAGAACCCAGACTTAAGTTGTAAACGTGGTATACTCCTGAGTGAAATTATATGTAGTGGCAAAGACAAATGCAAGTTGGATTACAATCAAAGCAATAAAATAGTACAACAACTAATCAGGTGACACTGTTCACCTAGGCATTTTTCACCCATTTAACACTGTGAATTTGACAGATTCCTGAATATGATGTGGCAATTAATGCAAGATTAACAATCAGCTTGGTTTATTAATATTGAATAGGTGACATAACATTAAACATTAGCGGTCCTAACTAGGAGAAAACTGGGAGCTGGGAAACAGGGAGTGCCAGCAGCTAGCTCTCTGCACATGGTCGCCCACTGAAGTGAAGCAGGGCTGCACTCAGTCAGTACCTGGATGGGACACCCCATGGAAAAGCTAGATTGCTGTCGGAAGTGGTGTTAGTAAGACCAACAAGGGCCGGCCAACCTGCTTTCTGTGTGTGTGTATCCAAACGCTCCAGTATATTGATGATAAAGTCTAGATCGGATATGCAGCCAGCTGAATATAGCTGCTGAATATCAATATAGCTGCATTTTGTCATGACACTGTATAACAATAATTAATACTTTTACAGTGACGGTTGGGCTGGGGGATAGGCATTACAAAAAAAAATACAATTTAATACATAACATAAATAATACTCAGTAGAACTACTGTTATTATGCTACTGTGACGGTTGGGTTTAGGGTTAGGGTGGGGGTAGACGTTAATAAAAGACAATAAATGGGAAATATAATAAATAATACAAATAATTCCGACCGCAACCATATCTGATCTAGCAACAACCTATATTGATGGGGACTCTATACTGCCTGTCTTTCAGATGAGACATTAAACCAAGGTCCTGGTCTAAGGTCATTAAAATCCCAGGATGTTCTTTGAAAGAGTAAGGGTTTGTCCATCGTGGCCTCCTAAACATCCCCATATCATAATTGGCTTCATTACTCTGTCTCTTCTCCACCAATCAGCTAGTGTGTGGTGTGCAGTCTGGCGCAATATGCCGCATCATTCAGGTGGATGCTGCACACTGGTGGTGGATGAGGAGATTCCTCCCTAAAATGTGTAAAGCGCTTTGACTATTCAGAAAAGCGCTATAAAAATGTAAGGAATCATTAATTATTATTATAGCTCACCATCAACCTGAAATATATTAACAACTTTTTATGATCTTGAAGTACATGCTACTTTAGAGTTAAATGATATGTAGAAGTAAAATCACGTTGCAATCATGAATATTAACATGTAGGTCTATCTATGATTCAGTTTGGTTTAACAAGTTGTTAAAGCTAGTTGTTTTTATCTTCACAAGATAATAATCATGCTAAAAAATGATAATGAAATCTAAGGCAAGGTTTTTTTTATATCTCATATGGGCAACCAAAAAAGGACCGTCAAACATTTGCTGACAGATGGATTGGAAATGGAGAAGATAAGAGCAACGTCTGACAGCACTGCAGAGGATTCTGTCATTGTTCTGTAGTACTCCAAGTCATCAGCTGTCTGTCTTCTCCCCGGCCCACTATCAACTATACTCATGAGTGACTGGAGGGATCCTGTGAAATCTGCCTTTGCTTTTA
Source organism: Danio albolineatus (assembly GCA_903798035.1). Classification (NCBI taxonomy): domain Eukaryota; kingdom Metazoa; phylum Chordata; class Actinopteri; order Cypriniformes; family Danionidae; genus Danio; species Danio albolineatus. The sequence continues at coordinate 18,702,658 of CAIGQQ010004837.1, read as the reverse complement.
AGATCTAAAATAAAATGTCAGAATCTCTCCCACTGACCCGGTGTAAAGCTATCTGAGTGCACTTTCAGTGAGACACAACATTCATATAGACGGAGACAGATTTTCTCCACTCATCCCGCGAAAGGTTTAACTGACAGAGAGTAAATGAGCCCATTTCTTTCAAGTGTAGGCGGTGGTCTGAACTATTGGTGGGGGGAAAGAGTGCACTGTTCAAACAATATATCACACCAAGATTAGACATCTGTCCACAAAGTACAAAAAGTGAGACGTTACCATCTTTATTAGAGCAAGCACCACACTTCTATGAAATAAAAATCTGCCACATCATGGAGCCTAGAGAATTAATGCAAAACTGCACAACTCCATGATATCATTAGTATCAAACTAGGGCTGTAATCGCAAGACATTGAGTGGGATAATTAGAAATTTCACAAACTGTTCACACCCTCAACAACTCTGTCAAAGCAACAGGGATCATCAATGTCAAAATGACTGAAATCAAAATCACAGAAGGCAGGACTTTATACAGACACCAAACAGAATTGAGCTTTAATTCAAATTTTTAAGATGCAAGTAGTTAAACGTTTACGGTACATCAACTGTTTGATGCAAATGAACTGATTATTGGGGATGTCCCGATCCGTTTTTTTTCCCCTCGAGTGCAAGTTCGAGTCAGTTGATTTTAAGTATCTACTAATACCAAAACCCAATCTGAAGAAATGAGAGTGAAGTAACAGATCCAGGATTATTATTTAATAACATTATTTTTTGTTAACAATCGAGCAATAAATAATATAAATTTTTCACTTTTAGACTTTAGTGCTACAGCAAATATAAAATAAAATAAAAATCTGAAATAAAAAGCAGCACCTCAACTTTACCTGGCAGGCAAACCCCAGTTTACATATCTCACAGTTCGCTATGGCAATGTTGTCAACATCAACTTTAAAATAACTCCAGACCGCAAACATACTCGGGCTTTCCGCTTCAAGCTGCTTCAGTGTTCTACTTTACCCGCATATAACCAATATCCTCTCTGCAACAAAGTGATGTCATGCCACATGCGTTGCTGTTTCTGTGTGAAGTCAAGAAAGAGGTCTAACTCTGTCCCACCGCATAGACATGTTAAAAAATAATGAGAATATATATACACATATATATTCGAGTCCTAATCAGGAGGTATTGTTCGATTCTAAACCATGTGATCGGCCCCAATTTCCGATCACATGATCTGATGTGGACATCCCTACTGATTATATTAAATGAATCATGTATGGGATTCATTTATTTTTTAATTGTGATGAAAGGCCTGTCACTAAATTACAATAACAGACTTACTGTGCAATACATTGACATAATTTCTAGTGCCAATATATTAACGTCAATCACCCATCATATTCAGATAAAGATGAATGTAACCAGGAATTTAGCTCTGTCATTCTATCTAATCTCGGTTGGAGGTGTTGGCAAGCTCAGATAACTCCTTTAGAAACAATGCTTACTGACAGGTACAGAAAATGTGAATTTTTACCTTTTCCTGAACGTTAGAAGAAGTTGTCCAAATGAGCTAGGTTTCAAATCTGCAGTCTACAACCATTAAAGTGCAAAAGGACACAAAAAATACCCGACATTTACATACATCCACATCACTTGTGTCAAAATCTATAAACATCAAATCACAGATTCTAAACAACCTTAAGAATTAAATGTTTCAGTCACTAGAAGGTATTTAAGTTATGCCTAATTGCATTATTACGCCATTACAAAATCTTAAAATCTAACAAGTGGTATAGAATGAACTTAAAATGAAACTATCACTTAAATCGCAGTAATTTATGTGATAATAAATCATACAATCATAACAGGCCAAGAGATGAGAAAATATTTCAATGTTCATTTTCTAAAAAAACGCCATTCAAAGTGGATTGGATCAACCACCAAAAAACACTTGCAGCCAATCAGCATTGAGGAAAGTATGCATAATAGGGAAGGAGAAAGATCTCAGTACGATGGACACAAGTTGGAAAAAAATAGAGAGATGGTGAAGAAAACATTAAAGGAAAGGTCAGGGGAATATATCTTTAAAAAGAAAAAGTTACGACCAGGCAAGAGATAGCACCCGCATAAATATCAGAGATACTTTCCAGCACTGGAGACAACTAGGAAAGTCAGAAAACAGATATTGATGTTGCTTTATTTCTTTGGTTTCGCTGCATATAACAGAAATAAGATATGTTGTTGTTGTTTCCTTGACTATACTGGTGTTAAATTGTAATATAATTTCCTTCACTTCATCTATGATAAGAGATATTCATTTCTATGCATTTGCCTTATAATTTTGAAAAGTCGAAACCTCTTTCACTACCTGTTTCCAGCATCAGCTCCCAAAACGTGTCAGAAAAATGAGAGGACAAGATAATTGTGATTGAATGCATTTCTTTAGTTTTCCATTTTAGTGAATAAAACTCTGGCTATTCAAAAAAAAAAAATTCATAAACAGACTATTCATTCGTTCATTCATTTTCCTTCAGCTTTGTCCCTTACTTAGGGGTCGCCACGGAATGAACTGCCAACTACTCCAGCATACAGTATATGTTTTACGCAGTGGATGCCCCTCCAGCCGCAACCCAGTACTGGGAAACATAAAGAGACTACTAATTGCATATCAAATCAAGCAATTGAGTAGAGACCATTTATTTATGTAAATGACAAACAGATTTTGCCTTGAATTGTGTTTAAATATAAACAAACAGAAGCTCCACCAAAGATGCTTGGCTTGACAGAAAAAAACTCACTGGTTCTTGCAGAAGCTCAAATGTGACATGAGAATTAACGTCAACATCATAAATCCTCCTGCATATGTTTTTTTTAAACCTTTAAGAGATTCTTTGTTTTGTTTTTTGTTTTTTGGCTGCTGGGACCTATCAATTTCCACAGTAGGAAAATAAAAATACTATGGAAGACAATGGCTACCAGCAATCACTATTTTTCAAAAAGTATTCTTTTGTGTTCAACAGAGAAAAGATTTGAACAATTGAAGGGTGAATAAATATGACAATTTAAATTTTTGGGTGAACTATCCTTTAAATTTCCATGGGCAAATTTAAAGACTGTAAACACTGTTCATTGATCAGAGTTTATATGTGAATAGAAGCCTAAAATAAAACTGTTCATCTCATAAAGCAATCGTGTATCTACAGAGGACTTCGATTAAAAGCGCTTGATTTATTTGTATGTACTTTCTAATATCCTTATGAATGTTTTTAAAGAATTAAGAGACTTTGATTGGAGGGGGGTATTAACCTCTCAGATTGTATTCAAAATATCTTTTATAGTTTGTGTTCCGCTGATAAACAAATTCTGTATGGCATTGGAAGGACATACAATAATGGTGGAATAAAAAAAAAAAAATGACTGAGATTAGAGTGAACTATCCCTTTAAATTAATTTAAACAGCCTAATGTTGGACATACTGTATGCATAAAGAAACACAAACGTCAAACCAAAACGCCCAGCAAGAGCCTTTATTCTTTTCCTTGAACTCTTTTTTATATAAATAAAACACAGAATTTTCAGACATAGCCAAACCAGTGTGACTGCATTGATCTGCACAGAGGCGTCTTTGCATGTCACGTCTCGCAGTCGACTTGTCCCCTACCGGGACTCAAGTTAGAGGGATAGTTCCGGTTCAAATGATCTTCAACCAATTTTAGGGTGAACTATTTCTTTCGACCTCAGCAGTTCTGATGTACAATTAAACTGTATGAATGCAGGGGACTGTTACATAAAACATCTGCAGAGAAACTTGCAGAGCAGTTTTAAAGCCCTTTTAAACTCCAAAGATGTTAAGAGCTTTTCTGGATGTTGTAACCACTGCGGCAGGCATTCATGAAAAATGGAACGAAGCAAAGACTAAACAAGTAGAATTAAATAGTGAAAATACCTCTTCCATTGATCTGTTTTGCCATGCTGTGTCAGAAAGAGAATGTGCCAATGATTATATGCCAGTTTTTATTATTTTTATTTAAAAAGCCCAGCAAGAATATTATTAGGTACCCCTGTCCTACTGCTCATTTACGCAAATTTCTAATCAGCCAATCACATGGCAGCAACTCGTTGCATTTAGGCATTTAGACATGGTCATGAATCTGCTGCAGTTCAAAACAAGCATTAGAATGGGGAAGAAAGGTGATTTAAGTGACTTTGAACGTTGCATGTATGTTGATGACAGACAGGCTGGTCTGAGTATTTCAGAAACTGCTGATCTACTGGGATTTTCACGCACAACCTCTAGGGTTTACAGACAATGGTCTGAAAAAGAGAAAATATCTAGTGAGCGGCAGTTCTGTGGGCATAAATGCCTTGTTAATGCCAGAGGTCTGAGGAGAATGGTCAGGCTGGTTGAAGCTAACAAAAAAAGGCAACAGTAACTCAAATAATCACTCGTTATAACCGAGGTATGTGGGGTCTCTCTAAACGCACATCACGTCAAACCATGAGGTGGATGAGTTTCAGCAGCAGAAGACCACACTGGGTGCCACTCCTCTCAGCTAAAAACAAGAAACTGAGGGTACAACTCGCACCAGAATTGGACAATAGAAGATTGGAAAAACGTTGCCTGGTCTGATGAGTCTCGATTTCTGCTGCAACATTCGTATGGTAGGGTCAGAATTTGCCATCAACAACATGAAAGAATGGATCCATCTTGCCTTGTATCAATGGTTCAGACTGATGGTGGTGGTATAATGGTGTGGGGGATACTTTCATGGCAGACTTTGCAGCCATTAATGCTAACCGAGCATCATGTCTACTTCCAGCAGGATAACGTGCCATGTCATAAAGTGTGAACCTTCTCAGAATGGTTTCTTTTTTTTTTTTTTTTTTAAAGATTTATTTTTGGCCTTTTTGACTTTATTAGATAATAATAAAGTATTTAAACAGCAAGCGAAGTTGAAGAGAGAGAAGGGGGTAGGGTAGGGAAATGTCCTCAAGCCAGGATTCAAACTCGGGACACCCTGACATGCTGCTGCACCATATGTCGGCACGCTAACCACTAGGCTATTGCGCCGACCAACTGGTTTCTTGAACATGACAATGAGTTCACTGTACTCAAATGCCCTTCACAGTCACCAGATCTCATTCCAATAGTAGAGCACCATTGGGATGTAGTGGAACAGGAGATTCGCATTATGGATGTCCAGCCGACAAATCTGCAGCAACTGCGTGATGCTAACATGTCAGTATGGACCAAATCTCTGAGGAATATTTCTAGTACTTGTTGAATCTGCCACAAAGGATTAAGGCAGTTCTGAAGGCAAAAGGGGGTCCAACCCAGTACTAGTAAGGTGTGTCTAACAAAGTGGCAAGTGTATTTTGTGTATTTTGTGTAAAGCAAAAACTTTTAACTACAGTATGTCTGAACAAACTGGTTTTTATTTATAATTTATATATATATAACTGTAATAAAGGAAATCTTCCTTTCAACATACATGAAAAAGCTCTGTCTCGAATAGAGATCATCTACAATATACAGAGCATCTATCTATCTATAGAATTATGAAAAGATTGTGACTTCAAAGATAAGAATTAATAAGAATGTAGACACACCAGTGATGTGACACACCTTTGATGTTCTTCCTTTGTATTATGTTTCTTTCATGATTTATTGAACATCTATGAAAATCCCACTATCCAAACCCTTCACCTGGTTCATGCCGAGACAGAAACCTGTAGACAAACACATTTTTGAGAAAAATCCGTCTACATTCTGCAGGCATAATAAATAACAACAGGATATGGCGTTTCATCATAATGGCTCTATTAGTCTCCATCTCATAAACCACTCTCCATGTCAATTTATCTCTGTTCAGAACACGTTTTTTTTTCCCCTCAGTTAACTGAAATGCAATTTCATTCACATGTTCTAGTGCTGGAGGACCAGAACAAAAATGATCAGTCTTGGATTCATCTCATAACTCAAACTCTAGCCTTGTCAGATAATTTTGTAACCATTTAGCGCATATTAAATATTCATTCATTACAGCGGCACACTTGAAATTGCTAGCTTCACTCTCCTGATCCATACATTACTGTGATATATGCATGCTAATGATGCTGCAAGGGCTTAAGGCTACTGAGCATATGTCAAGTCCTCAAAGCCTTTATTGAAATGCGCAAGAGCCTATAACAATGCATTCTACAACAATTGTGACACTATATAAAGAGCAAAATATTAATACTGAGTACATTGTAATGGTTTAGCTTAAGTGCGCTATTATGTTATAAGGTATATAGATATGTACACATATGCTTGTATTAATGCATTAACTTAAAGAGTGGGAGAAAATAATATTTATTTTTGCAGAAGAGAATCTTGCCGGAGCACACAGGTCTCTAGTCTGGAATGCTCAATTTTGACTGGTCAGTTGCAGCATTTCAAGGTATGCTATTCTGAGATAACAAGCACTAAATAACGAAAACTATCAATATTGAATAACCAGCTAATGTTAATGTTACCAGCAACCAATGTTTAATTTTCTTTCTTTCTTTTTTTAAGTGAAAACTGCCTACAGATGTTCTCTGCCATTATTGACATTAAAATTCTGCATATAGCATAGCACATGTGTTTGGAAGTCGTTGCCTCAGTCTGAAATGTTTGCGTTCATGTGATCTGACTCTTAAACAGACTGTAAAGCGGTAGTACCGATGATGGCAACTTTCTGGAGACAAATGCAGAGAGAGCCTTCAGATGGGAGACCATAATTGTAATAGATGGAGAGGGGAACAGTATGTGGGTGTCTCACTTAAGATTCATGGCCCTGGCGCAGATGCAGAGGCTTAGACAAGACAAAACAAAGAGATTGAGAAAGCGGGTGTCAGCAACACTTAGCCAGCAGGCCTTATACTGTACTCTGAGGAAGGCTTGAGATGTCAACACTGCATAGATGAACTCAGTTGTATTGTTCTGCCCTTTCAATCAGATTTAGAAAATTCCACAGACAATTACGTGCTTGGCAGGTGCATGGCGGATACTTTTCATAATTGTTGAGATAAAAAATAAAAAAGCAGGCTGTGTATCCTGTGAAAAAGTGGCGGAGATTAAATTTGCAGATACAAATGACATTGTGACTCCTCTCCTGTTCTCTTCTGTAATTGGATTAGGCCCTAGATAGTGTTTTTGTTTTTATTGTCAGATGCTGGATTACTAAGACGTCTTTCTTCATGCCAATAAATAATACATTTTTGGCAGCAATGAGAATGAGTGTTGTTATTTCCCTGTGCAGCATCTATATCTGTCAGACAGGAGTTTGTTTTGTTTGTTTTTTTACTCCAACCGTGGATGATTTCTGTTTTATTCAGGTTCTGTCTGTTAAAACCATGCATAAGTATCAGTCTATGAAAATAAATACAACTTTGGAGAGCACCTTTCTCCTATCAACGACCCTTGTGACAATACTTTGTACGTGGCAAGAATTTGGTAGCAACATCAAAGCCACAAAACATTTACTTATTTTTTTTTCCCTTTTTTTCAGCATTTTTCTGCAGTTTTCAATGTCACATGATCCATCAGGAATCACAATATTTGGCATTGAAGAACATTCATTCTTTTTCCTTCAGTTTAGTCCCTCATTTATCAGTGTTCGCCAAAGCGGAATGAAACGCCAACTATTCCAGCACGTTTTGCACAGCGTATCAACTTCCAGCTGTAACCAAGTACATAGGAAACGCTCTCATTCACATGTACACTCATACACTACGTCCAATTTAGTACATCCAATTCATACAGTATGTATTTAGACTGTGGGGGAAATGGGAGCACCCGGAGGAAACCCATGCAAACACGGTGAAAACATGCAAACTCCACACAAAAATGCCAACTGTCCGAGCCAGGACTTGAATCAGCAAGTGAGGTGACAGTGCTAACCACTGAACCACTATGCTGCCCCGCATTGAACAACATTTAGATGAAAACAGAACAAAATAATTGCATTAAGTAAAAATCATGACATTAAAAATAATAAAAAAAAATTCAGGCTCACAGGATAGAGTGCCTCTATTATGCTATTAAATTTGGTACTGGAGATCTCCTACAACGTCCATGCAGGTAGGTATATATATGTAAATAAATATTTTCTCATACTATCCACTACAGCTCAGCTTTATTTCTTCACCTTATAAGATGATCTCTACAAAGTGAATCATTCTGTCCCCTATGAAACACTAAAGCTATGGCTGAAATCGGTCACTTATTCACCTGCAACCTAGCAGCTTATATGCAGGGTTCACCTACACACTTTTGCATGTAATGGAATAAAATTTACTGATGGTCAATGTGATTCAAAGGACCCAGATGAGCCTGTGCTATTATTCGTTTCAGCGGTTGTAATCTAGAAAAAACATATCCTTGAATGTGACTGACTAGGCCGGTCACAATAATTAATGTATTGACTTAATCGCAGAACAGATGGACATAACCTCAATCATTTTTGGTGATGCTCATACAGAAAAAACTATTCTAGCAACACTTTAGCTGTGCAACATCTCTGTTGGAAGTGTCAGTATCAGTGTGGTATTAAAAAAAAAACACTAGTATTTACTCTAAATTCCTTTAGTATATTTTCATGTGGATGTCTGACAACTGAAAATAGATTTGGTAGCAGATATCGCAGCCTCTGTTACTTTTTACTAGGCATGGGCAAGTATAAGATTCTGATGGTATGATAACCACCATGGATAAAAATATCATGGTTTCACAGTATTGTGTTTACTCCTCTAAAAATATATTCTTTTTAAATTTCTGGCTAAAAAACAAAAATGTTTTTCCCCATTTAACACAATATATCTTATTTTGAGAAACATTTTGAAGTATTTTGGAGCAATAGACCTGTCAGACTAACTAACTCAAATGAATTATCGACTTCAGCGGTCTTCATTAGTTTCGACAACACAGATTTCTTTACGATTTAAAAGGACATTTTTGGATATCTTTTCTGCTGGAGACACGGTTGTCCTAAAAACAAACAAACAAATTGAATGAATAAATAAAAAAATCTTATACATACCTTATGAACGGTATAGCAGAAAATTTTGGTGGTTTTAAAACCTTGACTTTTCCAAATCGTGGTATACCTTGAAAACGTTTATCGTCCCATGCCTACTTTTTACCTTGCACTTTTTTTGTTAACATTTATTATTATTTATTTAGGATATGTGGGTTCTGATGCCTAAATTGTTCAAATGACAAAAATTAAATTAAATATTCTCATATAAAATATTGTGTTCTTTGAGTGTATGTGCATTGAAACGATATTATATTGTCATTCTAGCATTATATAAAGAGTGACATAAAATGGTCAAAAAATTACAATAATATCGTTTAAATCGCAATATATTTTGGTGCAATATATCTTACAACAAAAAAAAAAGATATCAAGACAGGCCTACTGTATGACTGACCAGAATGAAGTATTCCAGACAGCAGTGTGACAAAAATAAATAAACGGTTGCAAACACAGTGTTGATGTGAAGTCCTACTGTAAATATTTATCAGTAGTATCAGTAGTAGCAATCAAAGGAGAAACCAAAATGCCAGTATGCTGAATGAAAAGCTGGCTAAACTGTGATATAAACATTATTGGCTATTTTGAGCAAAAATTAAAGAGGAGGAGCTACTTCATACTTCAGTTAAAATTACATTTAAGCATCTTTCAAAACTGCAAGTTCCAATGCCCTTTAGTGGACTTAAGGAAATAGCTACCCCAAAAATTAAAATCCAGTCAACATTTTATCATCCTTCCAAACCGGTTTTAGCTTCTTTCTTCTGTTTAACACAAAGAAAGGTATACTGAAGAATGCTAGGGAAAAGTAAAAAAACAGTCATTAATCTCCATACTATTTTGTTGATGTTGTTTCTACAGATGTCAATGGCTGCTTTTTTCCCAACATTCAGTATATATGGCTTTGTGTTCAACGGAAGAATGAAATAATTAACAAAACAATTTAAAACCCAACTAAGTGAGAGTAAATAATGAATAAAATTGTCATTTTTGGGTGAATTAACTTTAAAGGAAGGCAGGTAAAAAAGACACCTTTAGATAAATTCCCACAACACCACCCTTTACAGTTAAGGTCAAGGTTTGGCACAAAGGTGCATGCATCAACTTCATCTGACAGAATGAGAACACTTTGTACACCCTCTGTACTTCTCAGCCTTGTCACAATAAGTAGATCTAGACCAGTGCGAACCTACAAGATAATCTTCATCGCTCCTCTGAGCCAAATCACTGTTTGAGGTCTTAATCAGGGCAGAAGGCCTGAGCGCAATGCAAAAACGCAAGCCAGAGCAGAAACCAGCATCTTCCTCACCACACATATCTTCCTTTATCTGCTGCTCTGAGACCTGTCGAGAGCCCTTTGGTAGGCTGGGTAATAGCAGAGTGCATCTCTCTCCAAGGCATCTGAGATTATCCTGCTGTAGAAACTTCTGCACCGCTCTCTTCTCAGTGTTTATCACTTCAATGGATTTATAACAGCTTTCATGGTGTTTAGATTTTCTTAAGTGCAGCTGACAAACCCTTTATCTCTTTGGCTGCGTCAGGAGGTGTCATCGAAAAATGCGAAAATGAGAAAAGCAATTTAAGTGACGCAATAGAGTGCAAAAAGGTTAGAGATGCTGCAAAATCTAGAAAATGCAGAATGTTATTAATAAAGATTTTTTTTTTACCTATTTATTTTTTTTTATTAGGTTTTATAGACTACTAATACACCCTTTATGCTATGCTATGTTATGTTTTGGGGTTGCACAATATATAGTTTCAGCATCAGTGATACAATGTGATCTTTCGCAATGGTCACGTCGCATGTATTTGCAATGTTGCATCTGGATTATAATTTATCATTTTGTACGTGTTTTTTGAGGCCTGTGACTGTGTGAGGGTTTTAAAAGCATTGAGGCCTATGAAATTCCTTTAATTTGTAACTTTTTTGTAACAAATTAATAATGATAAATTTTATTGAATTGTTTATAAAACAAAGTGGTATTATTTTACATTTGATTATTTAATTACTTATACTCAATAAAATTATGTTTATTTAAATCATGTAGACTTGTCGACGCTTGTAGATGGCTTATTACATTTTACGGACTCATACAGAATCATCCCATTAAAGGGCACCTTTTTTGAAAAATCTACTTTTTAATCTGTTTGGACAGACATATGTGTAGGTATAGTGTATATAACGTCATATTGGGGTGATATAAACACACCCAGTCCTCTTTTTTTTTTTTTTTTTTTTTCAATTTTACAGCATAAAAACGGTAGCTGTGGCTGTGTTAACATGTATTTCTGTTTTCTGTGTAACAAAATATGTCATGTGTAGATGTTGGTGATTCAAAATACAAACATGTTACCTCGCAAAATTAGATCTTTTCAATATAATGCAGCCCTGCTATGTTTTTACTTTCTAAAGAAGCTGGACAAATGTCAAATATAATGGATTAATGTAAATATTTTAAATAATAATTGTTTTAAATGTCTTGCGTTATTTTAAGGAACCAATAAGCTCATATTTCTTTTTTTATTTTCTATTTAATTTGTTAATATATATTTTTAATTTATTTAAAGTGTGGACCATCATAAATTTATATATACTGTAAGAAGTAGGCATGGGACGTTTACCATTTTCAAGGTATACCGCTGTATGGAAAAAAGTCAAGGTTTTCATACCGGCAAAGGTATGTGTAAGATTTTTTATTTCCTTTTTTTTTCTTTTTCTTTTTTTTTTCTTCGTTTTTTAGGTGTACATTGTAAAGACATCTGTGTTTTTGTCAATGATTTACTTGAATTATTTAGCCTGACATGTTTTCTGCCCCAAAACACTTGGCCAGACATTTAAAAAGCAGTAATCAGATATTTTAAAGCAGTAAACACAATACCATCATACCGTGAAACCATGATATTTTTATCCAAGGTTATCATACCGTCAGAATCTTATACCGGCCCATGCCTAGTAAGGAGCATAAATAGGAGTAAACAATTCCGTTTATTCATTTGTTTTTGTTTTAAATAATAATTTTGCTAATGTGTTTTTTACTTCCTTTTTACATTTTTTATTGAATTCAAAATAAACTATTCTGTATAAAAAACTGAATTATTTAAAGATGTCTATTAAATGCATTCATAATTACATTAACATTTAATCTTTTTTATATTGAGGGACTAATGAGCAGATCCCATGAGCATTGTCATTATAGGTTTTAAACTGAGCTTTAAATTTTTTTTTTTTTAAAAGGACAAACATTCCATTTGTCCATTTTAAATTATTGTTTTATTGGTTTAGGAGTCAATTTTTCAAATCTTAGAGCCCAATCATCATAATTGCTTCAACAAAGGCACAAACTGATTAGCACTATATTATTAAGGCAGTGTATTATTTTTCCAAAAAATAAAAGCACCGCTTATGTGAGCATAACAAATGGGACTGGGAACTGAATTTTTAATAAGAAGAAACTCAGTAATAAAATTATTGGATTTGGATGGAACATACAGTGCCTCATACGGAAATGTTCACAATATTGACTAAAGTGAAGTCAATATCACATAAAAAAAAAAGATATGATAAACTATAGTAAATGTTGTTCTTGATAGCCAGGAGCACAAACTTACAAACACAGGCTTGCATTGCCTGGACCTGCCCTGAGGCCCAAACAACATACAAATCACTCACTACGTCATTATTTCTCACAAAAACTAAGCCACGTTAGTTCAAACCATCAAATGATGCTAAATGTGCTCTTTCATCTCAGTTTACCTCTATACATGGTGCTTTTCAACTCAAATTTCTCTCAATTTAAAGGGGACACATTATGCCCCTTTTTATAAGACGTAATATAAATAAATCTCTGGTGTCCCCAGAATGCGTCTAAAGATTCAGCACAAAATACCACATTGTTTAGTCAAACTTCCCTTACTTGGGTGCATATTAACACATTTTTTGTTTGTCCCTTTAAATGCAATTTAGCAGCTGCTTTCTTTCTAGAAACTTTACATGTTTGGCCATGTCCACACCTACATAGGTATTTTTTTTTTTATAAATGGGGTTTTCCCTGCTTTTGTTTAAACAAAAACTTAAAAAAAATCTCCATCCACATGACAACGCAAAAACACACTGTGATGCATGTTGAAAGCACGTCGGACCAATAGGGGGTGATAATGACACTTCGCGTTTTTGAAAATCTTCACTCTGGCCAGAGTTTTAGAAAGTTTCGGGTTCAGTCAGCTGACACTGCATTTTCGTTTGAACAAACAGCAGAACCATTTAGAAAAAAAAAAAGGTGCAGCTTTGAAAATACCTGTTTTTGTGTGGACAGGGCCTTATTCTGACACTCCAGAAACAACAAAACACGTAAATCTCACACAGTTAAAATGGCAGGAATCACCTGTAGTGGAGTGAATCCTTCCATGATCAAAGGTAAAGGCTAGAACGGATATGCGGCTGACCGGAAGTGCAATCTGCACATTAATATATAGCGGCATTTTTCATGACACTGTATAACAATAATTAATATTTTACTGTGGCGGTTGGGTTTAGGGTTGGGGGTAGACGATAATAAAATACAGTAAATGGGAAAATTAATGAATAATATAAATAATTCTCGTTAACTTCCAGCCGCAAATTTATGAGTTCTAGCAACTACCATGATCAAACTGCAGTCGGACATGTGGAAGTGGTTAAAACTACTAGATGCACCGAGACTCTTTCTGAATGGCTAGTGGATACATTTATGTAGTTATTGTAGAGTGATGTTGATTAAACTCCCCGACTAGCATGTTACTGCTCAATTCTGATACGCTGACTTTTACAAATAGACATTACAGTAATGTAATATATTTTTACATAGTCTAAAAAGACTGTCATCTGACTACACAGTGCCAAATAAAATTATAGTTAAACTTAAGTTCCTTTATCTCTAGTATCCAATTTTGAATGACTTTTTTTCACATGCTCCGGTTTCCCCCCAAATACAAAGACATGTGGTATAGGTGAATTGGGTAGGCTAAGTTGTTCGTAGTGTATAAGTGTGAATGTGTGTGTGCATGGATGTTTCCCAGAGATGGGTTGCAGCTGGAAGGGCATCCGCTGCGTAAAAAATATGCTGGATAAGTTCGCGGTTGATTCCGCTGTGGCGACCCAGGATTAATAAAGGGACTAAGCCAGGGGTGTCCAAACTACGGCCCGCGGGCCATCTGCGGCCCGCAATAAGTTTAGTGGCGGCCCGCGAGGCTTTTTACAAATATCAATAGAATCTGGCCCGCTGTACAAAAATAAATTTAATTCAATAAATAACCACTGGGTGTCGCTATCACGTGCACAACATCACTGTTCACATTAACAGAGTTTATGGTGAGTAAAAAATATATTTATGATTTTAAAATGTAGAAAATAATTCCATAATAATACACAAACACACACAAACA
>CAIGQQ010004837.1:18597828-18668181 GCA_903798035.1 Danio albolineatus | reverse complement strand
GGAGATAGGAACTCTAGCGAACATATAAAGCCCAAACTGAATATATAACTCGAGAATCACTTCTAGATCAATGTAAAAAGGAGATGGGAACTCTAGCTAACATATAAAGCCCAAAATGAATATATAACTTCAGAATCAATTCTAGATGAATGTAAAAAGGAGATGGGAACTCTGGCTAACATATAAAGTCCAAACTGAATATATTACTCAAGAAGCACTTCTAGATCAATGTAATAAGGAGACAGAAACTCTAGATCATCGTTTATGGGTGTGTTCTTTGAAGATTCTATCCAGAATATTCCCAAATGTCCAAAACTATTTTTCTATCCATATAACTTGTATAACCTGCTATACAATTGTTTATATCATATATTTGTACATATGTTTATGTAATTATTTATTTAGATACATTTCTAATTTGTATTATTATTTTTTTAATCTATATAATTTGTATGCTTTGCCTTTATATATTTTTAGGAAGCTTTAACATGTACTAAAGAAAACAGTTATAAAAAGTTATAATCACACCAGCAGTCACATTAGGTTCAGGACAGTAAACTGAAAAAGATAATCAAATCACCATGACAGTTCAGTTCAGTTCAAGAACAAATAAATGGCTTTGATGAGTCTGAATTTCAGGGTATGAATAAATAGAACAACCAGAAAAATTCCCCTCAAAGCATAGAAAGCCAAAAAAAAAAAAAAAGAACAAGTACAACACAACACTCCAGCCTGGGGTGAAGTTATTGAAGTGAACAATAATTTGAGATAAATAAAATGCAACTTTATAGAAAACTATGTGCATGGTGATCTCCACAGCCTCCTCAGTCTTGGCTGGGTGCCATAAAAAGAGTAGCAATGCTGGTGAGCATCCACTAGCAGAACACAATGTTAAGGATGTGATGCGTTGTGGTACTTTTTGTTCTGTGTGTGACCACAGCAATGTACTCATGTTTCTCAAAAATTCTTATGTCTGGAGGCTAAAGCTAAATTGAATCAGACCCGAGTAAAAACATAAATCTTTTCTTTTAAATACATGTTGTCTGCAGAAAAGCAACAAGAACGCATTTCCTTGATTTGCCCATTCCTGGAATTTGAGATGCAGCTTTAAATACAAAAAGAAGCAATTAATGAAACACAGCCTTGGCTGATTAACAGCAAAGCCAAAATGAAGAGGCCTCAAACAAACATTGTATTTAGAACATAAATAAATAAATAAACACATCCTGTTAAATTCATTTCAGAAAGGACTATTTTCAGAAAGCCGAAAAAGGATGGCAGAGATATTTATTTTAGGATATCCAGAGAACATGTGGCTTCAGAAGCTTGATGTGTTCTTTTAAAAGGGGCAGAAAATCCAACAGCAAGTCCCTTACCGAGAGCATGAGACGATATTTGAAGTCAGGGAACTCTTTGTCGCATTTCTCACAGCGGAACATGCCATTCTGCTGGTCCACCACCTTCTTATTGCAGTCTTTACTGGGACAGGCCTGATACAAGCAGTTCTCTTTGCGAATGTAGACTATGGTGGCGATGCAAGAGAAATAATCAGCCTGAAAAGAGAAGAGAGAGTTTGTGTCACAAAACATATTTGATTTCAAAGCTTAAAAGGACACACTATATCCACAATTTACACTGTAACTGATCATAATAAAAACACAGTAACAGAATACTGTACTATACATCCCAACCACTCAAAGTTCTTATGTGGTAACTGCAGAACCTCCATAGAATGATGTATAGAGTTTAAAAAAAGAAAAACTAAATGCAGCCTGCTTGCAAAATGGGCCAGGCAGAGGCAAACAAACTTGCCTATATTCATTTAAGTGAGATATGCAAAGCAGAGAATATGCATACACATAATAAGGGCTTTTGAACGGGGCTGGAGGCAGAAGGGAAAGAGAAGCCGTAGAGCACCTGGAGGGGAGGTCAAAGGCTCTGCGCTAAATGTATGCACAAGAGACAATGGGAAGACAGGAAGTTCACGGCAAATGTGGTTGGAGATGAAAAGGGAGACACAGCAGTACCAGGATTTATTTTGAGCGGTTGGCACTTTCACTGCATACAGTACACACTGGTGTCCTAGTGACTTTCCTGAAAGCCTTGAACACCATGCCTTTTTGTGGAAATTATTAAATGCTTCAACATCACCTAACATAAAAATATAACATCTAAATTAGGGTTGGGTAATGTCGACCAATTTGGCATTGTACTATGTATAATGTGATACATTGCGATGGATGGTGGCAATGATAGGTGGCTGTGATTTATTTATGAATAAATAATTAATTAATTATGAACAATTATTTAATTAATTATGAATAATTAATGAATTCATAACGAATGAATTATTTGTAGCCTACCGTTTCATTCAAGTAGTATTAGTGTAAACGGGGCCTAAATGTGTGTTTTTCCCCGGGTTGTGACGGGGCAGGGTGTAGGATCGGCGATGCCGGCTCAGCATCGAGATGTCTATTGACCCAACCCTAATCTGAATAGTAGTTGCATATGTTAAACACAACCATTGAATATGAACCAAAGTTATTCACATAAATAGATCACAACTAACTTCTTGTATAAATATGAAATGTGTTTTCAATGAATCCTTCACTTAATTCACCCAAAAAGTAATCACAGAATTATTTCAATGACTCTTCAAAATAAATTCTTTAAGTGAAGCAACACTTCACAGCTGCTGTGAGATGCAAAAGTCTTCTGCATTGATGAAAATTTTAAGTATTGTGTCTAAAATGCAATTAAATATTAACATTGTGTTTGTTGATATTCAAGATAACTGCACTATTCCTTTGAGTAATATTAATTAACTTTATTATACATTTTTGGCTAAATATCAATAATCAAATTGTGACTGTTTCTAGGCTCTCAAGAAGTGTTTTATTTTTGCCAACGAGTGCTATGGTCTATAATGTCAGCTCATATATCTTTAAAATAACTTTCAAGAGTTCGCACTTAGCTAATGCTTGAATAAGTAAATGCTGTCCCGGGTGAGAGCTCTGAGCTCCGAGGATCCACAAGCCCAGGGCTCCCACCGTTTAGACAGGGAGGTAGAGATGGGCGTCTGAGCTCAGGTAGATCTTAAACTCCCCTGCTATTGGATTCAGGAAGGAGTAGAAGGAGGTTGTCAAAAAAAAAAAAAAAGGGACGACAAAAGGTAAGAAAGGTCAGACTATTTATATGCATTTGGATACGTCTGATTGGTTGGTTATTGATGATGCGAAACCAGCCATGGTCAATTATAGCACGTGATCCTCTCTAAATTTTAAATCGAATGTTTATAAGACTTCACATTGTGATGTTAGCAGTCACCAAATATCACATACCACTCATTTCAAAACTTCGTCAGACAAAATCTGAAACTAATTGCACTATGATTTGCATTGTTTATAAGTAGAATTTTTAAATAGATAAAAGGGTTTTTAAATTGAAAAATCTAGCAGTCGGGACCAGTTTTTATGATAAAAGATATTGCATGTTTGAGGTTGAGAGGATAAAGGAGGTGAAAAAGTCTTGAAGAGTCAGCTAAGGGCAACTGACCATTTTAGAAATCACATATTAAGGAAAAAAATAGAGGACGGACACAGGAGACTGAGGATTACAGGGTGAAAAAGAGGTCAGTGGCTGAACATGAACATGACTCTCCTCTTCACAAGGCTCTTGAGAAACACATTAAATCAAATCTTGCTAAGACAAACACACACACACGCCACCCATGTTTACCCTGGTGACAATGGTCCTGATGAGAACAGAAAGATGAGATTCTTCTGCAATGGCCTTAAGAAACTCACGCTCCTCAGAAAATCAGGTCCCGATTCACATTTATGCTGTAAAATTGACTCTTTAACGAAATGCAAAAAAAGGGCACTTTGCCTTTCCGAGGACTGAGATTTCAGCTCGCAGTGGATTTGTCATCTCTCATTGGACCATAATCTATACAGAGCCTCTGGCACAGTCTTAACCTCATATTTTCTAAGGAAATGGGATACGAAAACAACAACAAATGGCAAAAGCGTGTTACTACTGTAATTGATTTCTCTCCTAACAGGTTTACTGCTGACCACCCAGTTGTTTTGCTTTGAGAATTCGACCCCAATTAACTTCTTGAAGGGCTGGAATTGATATTCCATGTCACTTCAAATAAATAAAAAGCCTCCCGGGAAATGTGAACGACAAAGGCAGAGAGCGGACAGGCTTCCTATTCAATATGTGAAATATCCCCGTAAATTACTGTCATTTCACTTAGTGACAAAAATAAAATCCCTCTGAACATGTCTGCCTCACTGAAATACAATAATTAATCCAGTAAATACCTATGTAATTATTGTCACATTCGTTCAGTAATTGAATGGGTTCTAACAAAGAATCCAGAAAACAACATTTGTTATAGTTGCCTCTCAATGTGACTGACAATTTCACTTCTTTTAAACAAGTGGCATGTAGTGACGTGTAGGAAGTACAAGTTATTTTGTTTTAACAGCCTTGATGGAGAAAAAAAAAAATTAAGTATCATTAAATAAAATAACCACAAATCCCTGTTTCCAACATATAAAAAAGTGAAACTGAATAAATTTATTCTCAATTGTTATTGTTTAATTAATAAATAATAAATAATACGTAAAGTCTTTTTAAAAAATAAAATAAAATCTACATTTACTAAAGAAAGTCAAGGGCCTTTTCAAGACTTGGAAATAAATGTAAAATTTCCCTTAAATAACTTTCTATTATGGCAACATGGGGAAGAAAACTAGGACACAAACTTTTTTGCAAGTGCAGTTAATTACAGACAACTGGCAGGGGGCTTTTAGCAGCCTGACCTTTTGTCCCAACAGAGCAGAAAGTATGAGATCAGGATAAAAGTATAAATGCATCTTTTCACAGAGAAAAGGTTAAAGTTCGGTTAACATTTTCATGTATGTAGTTCTTCAGTCTTTTAAAAAATATTTGCTTTTATATATGCAAGTCTGTTTGTTTTCCTCATGTTTAATTTTATTTTTTGTGGTAGTTTAATTGGCATGCATTACATAAAATTTCACTAGTTTGGTATTATCTACTAAAACGGTAGTATCATGACAACTCTTCCACATATGGCAGAAAAACAAAAATAGGCTGCAGACAAGGTCAGATTTATTATGCAGCTTATCTGTAGTATAATCTCTTAATTATTAGGCTCAGTAAATGGAGTCCTGCTAATCTCCATTCTCCATCTCCAGTGCTGAATGTGAGTAATGCTTTAAGCACACACCTTGGGGAGATTGGAAGGGCATTACAATGTGTGATTAATGAGTAGAGAGAAAAGTAACCGTGTAGCTAAATGACTGCATCCCTGTTTTTTTGTGTGTGTGTTTTGTTTTGTTTTTGTACAGAACACGCAACACAGGACTGACTGATTAAAATTAATCAGATGAACAGAAAATGAAAACATAAGGTGATGCTCCACAAGGCACTTTAGAGGAATTTCTAAAGGAAGTCATACTTATTACTTGTTAATTTAAATTTCATTTTTAACAGTAAACTGACTTTTTCTGTGAATATTTGATACATCCATATCAGGGTTTTGATATTTGACTAAAAATATCAAAATAAAAGTCATTTTGATATAATATATAAAAATATTCAAATAAAGATGTATTAATTAAAATTTAGTTTAAACTAATTTAAATCTTAACTAAAGATATAGAGACATTTAAAAACAAATGATAAAAATAACAATCAGCAATACAAACAGTAGCTAATTATGCTGATTATAGTAAAGTCATAAGTTTTATAATTACTATTGTTGTTATTGTTTGAATATGAGCAGTTAATTGATTATCATTTGAATTGATGGTTTTGGAGAACAGATGAATGAATGGACGATAGACGGCAGGGGTGCGGACCTAAAAAGGTCTCACGGTTCGGATACGATTATGTCATTGATTTGGTTGACGATGCTTTCAATCCACACTTTTAGATTTTACTTCACAACACAAAAATCCAATTTTGTCTTTTAATATGAACTGTACCTTTATATTTAACCTGCTCAAAGAAATCACATTTGGATCTATCAAACAAAACTCAAGTACATGCACAGAAAATAAACAAATGTAATAATCCTGCTTGGTTTTTGACTGTATCGAAAGTTCTTAAATGCTTAGGACTGGTCATTGTGTTTACGCAATCAACAGAAAGGACTGAGATTGGCTCTAAAGGTAAGCGCTGTTCTCAGAGAAGTAATGCAGAGACTGAAAAACGGCCGAAAAATGATCCATGATTGAAGCGGTGGAGTAAAGTCGCTCTGCAGATTTGCTCGTGTCTGGATCCACAAGTATGGTTGTAACAGCCGAGAGAGGAAGAGAAACGTTACCTCACGAACACGCCAACAAGTCAAAGGTCCGCAGTGAGAGCAAAGCATAGAAGGAGCTTTACAACTTTCATTTCTTCCCTAGATCTAAGATTCTTCTGTACCTTCAGTGTCAGTGCAAGACTGTCCCATCAAACTCACAAGCAGTGAATTGTGCACAGTTGTCTCCTTTTTAAGTAGTTGGAGCATTTTAATTGACCTCCCTCACCATAGTAAGCTACAGCGTCATAGCACATATGAGAAAACAATGAATGTCAGTATGTAATAACTGGTTACGGTCCATAACTGAAAAGATACCAAATCATCTGTATCACGATGCATCAAAAACAATAATTTTTGACAACCATAACAGATATTTGAAACGACTGAGCAATAGCCATAAAGAGAAATATAAAAGAATACATGGACAGACAACATGATGTAAATATAGATAAAAGGTAAAAGATATATAAACAGAATAAATGACAGAAAATGAGCAATAGACAGAAAAAAAACAGCCAATTAAGACAAACGAACAATGACACAAAGAACGATATATAGACAGTAAAAAATAGAGTTAAAAATAAATGGATTAGACAGACAATATTATAATGCAGATTCTCCACAGAAAAATAAACGTTTTAAAAAAAAAATTAAATAAAAATGTACATACTTTGTCTCCATGGCCAAGATGCTCATTTTTGACTTCCGCCAGGGTCTTCCAGTTTGTGTTTCCACCACCACCTGGTCCTCTCAACTCTGTCATGGACTGTCCATCCAATGCATGTCCTTCCTTATCATACCTGTAAACAAACAAAACAAAAATAGTGAGAATCTAATGCAGTCGATGATCAAAAAATAAAAATATCTGTTTATCCACACATACAGGCAATAGCTCATCTGTTCAGGCAGATAAGTAGCTGATATCTTAACTACATCTACAGGAGACAGATAGAAATATCAAGGAAAAAAAACAGCAGTGTTGGCCATAGAGGCGCTGGGGGCTACTTGTGAAACAAATCAACAGTATAGGAACGGTTCAGGGAGATGGGGTCAGGGCAGCAATGGTGAAATCAGAAACCCATATTCACTAATGCTCCAGAGTGGCTTGGAAAACAGGTTGGAGAGAGAGGAGGAGGAAAAAAAAAAAAAAAAAAAAAAAACATACTCAGGATGAAGCAGTGTATCTGAGGAATCAATACAGCATTATAGTCTAGAGACCGTAGGGTTGGGTACCGGAGGGGTAGACTGGTAAATACAAGAGTTCAGGGCTTGCTCTGGAAGGCATGACTAATTGAAAATATCCACGTTAGTAGACAAGCGCCTGACTACTTAGGCGGTTTCATTTTTCCAGTTGAAAAATGGGTTTAATTCTAAGGCATGATCTTTCACCTATGCTCTTAGCTCTTTTGTATTATCACCATACTTGCGTACTTCGCTAGATATAGCACCATAGTGATGTACTACAAAAAGAATCAGGCTATTTTAGATCAATTTCTTTTTTCTCTCCCAACCGTTTCCCCACACTTCAATGAAAATATATTGAGAAAAAGTATGCTTGTTGTCAAACGTATTCATACGTCAGTGACGGTAAATGATACGATGCTTAGAAAAAATAAATTGCGCATCTTGTGGATGACTCATGAAAATAAACAATACTGCAGAATAAAACAAACGCTTCACATGGTCAAGACCTGATGGTGTACGGTAATTGGCTGACCGAGTCCAATGTATGGATGACTGGTGGTGCCATCGTGGAAGGCAGAATGAACACCAGAGGAGCAAATTGGAAATGGCATGTGCTTTAGAGCAGTGGAGTGACAGGCTGGCGCTCACTGCAGCGTGTCTGAACTGAGCAGAGCAGACAACAAGAGGAAAGCAGTGAGATTGAGCACTGAACGGACTGTCACATGTCAGAGGACATGAAAGCTTGTGACAGGAATAGCAAGAGAGGGAAGCAAATTAATAATGTGCATGCATCTACAGGGGGATGCCATTAATAACTCTTGCTTGAGTTGAGTGCTTTGTTCCTCAACAGCTTTAAAAAAATGTTGCAGTTATTTAAAAAATATGCAGATAAAAAAAACGTATAGAAACTGTTTAGCTCTAGAGTGCCATATGCGTCTTTCTAAAATCATTCCCCTTCTGTTGATGCAGTAAACAGTACAAGCAGCCTTTTCACTGAACTTTTTTGCAACCGACATTGTGTAAAGAACATTTAAAGATGCACAACAGTAGCACAGCAAATTAAAATTAAAACACTTTTTTAGATGTTATAATCAGTACTTTTAGTTTTTAAGACTATCTATAATAGGGTTGGGTTGATAGACAATGCTATCATCCATAATCAATAGACATCACAATGCCGCAACCCGCTCGTGGAAAATCCACACTTAGGCTCCATTTACACGAATACGTCTTAAGCCCCGGTCAGATCACACGATTTTGCCACGATTTTCTTGACGTAGGGCGTCGTAGAGAATCGTAAGCGACAAATAGGCGTCGTGACACA
The DNA here is from genome assembly GCA_903798035.1 of Danio albolineatus. Lineage (NCBI taxonomy): Eukaryota > Metazoa > Chordata > Actinopteri > Cypriniformes > Danionidae > Danio > Danio albolineatus. The sequence continues at coordinate 18,659,332 of CAIGQQ010004837.1, read as the reverse complement.
AGATTCGATCGTGTCTTCTCGTGTAATGTGGCATAGTTCACGACAACCGATTCCATGCCTGCGACGCCTCACGACGCCGTCGCAGAAAGTCTAGCATGTTCAATTTTTTTTTCTCGTCCTTTATGACGAGTTCCGTCACGTGTGTGACACAGCCCATAGGAGCACATAATTTAGACCTTCAATTATCTCAGTGGGTGCTGCCATTAATGTCAGGTAATCAAAAAATAGGCTGTATATTTACTTATGAGTTGGTCATGGGTGGATATGACCAGTCATTGGCTATGCAATCTTTAACTTCATTCTCTAAAATATTAAGGTGTTTTAAGCAATTTTATCTGACAGACTGGCACAAATATGCCGGTGTTGAAATGAAATCTGACTCTGCGTGCACGCGCGTCGGTCAGCGCCTGCAGTTAAAGTCATCATAAACCTTTTATTGATCATTTCTTCCGCAATTGACAGCAAGAACGAACATAGAAGCTTTGCCAAATTGACAAGCAGCACCTGAATGTGTTCAAAAGAATTTAAAACGCCAAACAGGACGAAATTATACAGCATTTTCAAAGTGAAACCACATCATATTCACTGATTAAGTTCAGTATTTATTACACGACGGTCTCTTCTTTACATTTACGTTAGAACACATTTAGCTTTGCCTTCTGGCCTGTTGTTGCACACTGACTTCAATTCCATTTATATTGTAATCATTGTATTTATTTATTCTGTTTAATTAATTTATTTATTTTAGCCTCTTAGAACTGGAAGACGTGATTTGATTTGTATGTGTGCCTATAGTGTACAAACAGTTGGTGGTTTAAACGATTATTAAAACTTAAAAAAAAAAAAAGTTAAATTGAAAAACATGCATTTGTCTACCAAACATTTCTTTTTCTATTTTAACATCATTCTATAGCTAGTCTTTTAACAAATAACAATATAAGAATAATTTTAATGACGATGATAATAGTAAATAATAACAATAATAATCCTAAATAATTCTTTGTGCATGGGTCAAAGTAATTTTGAGTCAGATTTGTCCGGGGGGGTTAGATTTCGTTACAACACCGGCATCTCCATTCTCACAATGAGTTTCTGAGGTCTCGGGGCACCTGCAGGATTTTATTATACGCACATATCCAGTACCACCCCGCCCCATCATCCCTTTCTTATTTAAATCTAAAAAAACACTGATGTTTGCTGTCAAAGGCTACATTTACTCATTACCCCGAGTGAGACCGAGAAAATAAAGGTATGTCATTGTATTTTAACAATTAAAAGTATTAATTATAATTTAATATTATTTATACTTACATTTTTTTTTATTTAATATTAACAATATTAAATTATTAATCCAACCATGCAAGTACATGCAAACTTTAAAACAAACAAACGCACACCTTTATTTATTTTCATTCTTTCTAGCTTTGTCAATGTATGGTAGTGTGTTTAATAATCAATCTAAATTATTAAATAATTATTTTTTGTTAAATACATTGTAAAAGCCTGTCCTGCTTATTTAAACGTGTAATTAATAGTAAAAACAGTTTATAAAAACAGGCGCTATAGAGGGCATGTTTTAAAGCGCATCTTGAAGGTTATTCGTTATTCTTTCTTTATCTGGTTGTAACTGACCAACGAAAAATACATGACAATTAATATGCAAATTATATCTAACGAAATTCGTTTCAAAATTATATTTTTTCCAAGAAACATATACGAATTATATTTTTGTGCCCGTCTAACTTTTGCGGTGATGATTTGTTCCGCTCCGTGGAAAATAAGGATTTAGCTAATTAATGCTTCACTGCTTCACAGCTGCTAATGGATGTGCTTTCATTTCATGTTCAGGCAAGAAAGTGTTTAATAGCAACATTGGCAGGAAAATATACATTTAGATTTCAAACAAATATATTCATATTAAAAAGGAAACATAAAAGTTTGATCCTGTGAATGTCGTAACGAATGCCTTTAATGTAGTTGTCAGCCAGCATCAGTGTTAATTGAGATTGAAATAAGATAAAAAATTTGAAATTGCGATAAGAAATGTTATGATAGCAACACTGCTTTGGGAAATAATGTTTGTCGTAGACGTCATGGGATGACTGATCGTGGAGGATCGTGTAGTCTGGCAAATCTGTTACCTACGATGAGTCAAGATTTTATCAAGAAAAAAAATCGCATAATCTGACATAGTGACTTTCGTAACCGACAATAAAAATCGTGTGATCTGACCGGGGCTTTAGTTTTAAAATGGCATTTTAGAACGAAAATGATCCACATCCACACTGGAGGTTGCTTTGCGCACAAAACCCCAGAGAGCAGTGCACGTCGGACAGTTTATAAAGGATGTACCGCTGGATCACGTCTCACTATAGTTGTTAAACGTGATATTTAATTCATCTTGTCTCTATCTAACGACTCTTTTGAATCTATCAGGTAACGTCTCACAGCGTCATTACACTGCTTCAATCTTTCGCCTTCACGCTTGTACTTAGTAATGTTAGTGAAAACCTCTGTTGGTTGTGCACCTTTTTTACCAACCAGGTTTGTTGACACCGTTTTAACGACAAACATCACTCTTCACGCATAAATAATTACACAGATCATTCATAAACAATTAACCACCGCCTATAACGACGATGTCATCGTCCATCGCCATGTTTCACATTTGAGCGTTTAGAACAGGGGTGCTCAACCCTGTTCCTGGAGAGCCACCCTCCTGCAGATTTCAGTTGCAACCCTGATCAAACACACCTGTACCAATTAATTAGGACCTGAACAGCACTTGATAATTACAGGCAGGTGTGTTTGATATGGGTTGCAACTGAAATCTGCAGGAGGGTGGCTCTCCAGGAACAGGGTTGAGCACCCCTGGTTTAGAAGAAAAAAACTGATATAAACATGTAAAGCTTGTAGTTTGTCATGTCCGCCTAAATCAGGGGTGTCCAAGCTCGGCCCTGGAGGGCTGGTGCCCTGCTGCGTTTAGCTCCAACTTGCTTCAACACACCTGCCAGGAAGTGTCTATTATATCTAGTAAGAGCTTGATTAGCTGGTTCAGGTGTGTTTGGTTAGGGTTGGAGCTAAATTCTCCAGGACACTGACCCTCCAGGAATGAGTTTGGACACCCCTGGCCTAAATAGATTAAGGGTATCTGACATGTAAAATGCTCACTATTATCTGACATTATTCAACAAAGTAAATACCAGAAAGAAAAAAAAAAAGTGTCAAAAATATTAGATCGTCATCTGCATGCATTGTGGTTACATTACACTTGCATGATCAAAGCGAAGACACATCTGTATTATATTCTAAAGAGGTCCGTTATCAGCCCCACAATAGAAAATGAAAACATTTCTGTGCTGCCTGAACCAGATAAGCAAACAGAACCCTACAGCCTGATAGTCCAAAGGCTAACCATGTGCCAGGAAATACAGCATTTATTTTAAAGTCTGGTCATATGATGCACAAAAAAAACAAACTGATAAAAAAAGCCAAGATATATTTTTTGAAGCACAAGCTTAGATCAGAAGTTGCAAATTGTTCCACACACAAAGCTTCTCTATGGCTTGAATACTTGGAATATTACCATACCAGTCATATGGACTGCTTATAAAGCTTGGCAGGATAAATCCTCATAGTAAAGCCTATTGTGGGACAAGTAAACAATAACATTAATATTTGGGCCGACAGTTCCTTTGCACAGCGGCCAATGTTCCCTTGAAGCTCACTGTACAACAGTATTCCCAGTGGAGAACTTTAGTCATCATAATTAAGCCAAGTGGACATACCAATGATTTCTTTAAACTAAACCGAGCAAATAAAACTTGTGACTCTCATTTAAAATCTCAAATTGAGCTTGATGGAGACATCTAGTGTAAGAGTGCAAGCACAGACAGACTCCTTGGTGTGTGTTGCTTTATTCCACATGCTGGTTTGAAGGCTCTGACAGGTGGGGTGAAGCCAGAAGAGGTTCCGCAGCCTCTGAGAAGACTGTCAGAAATGAGCCAGTCAGAGTAATTGGCAACCTATGAGTAAGAATGATAATGAACAGGGTGAGAGTGGCAGGGTACAAAGGAATGATGGGAGGCGTGACTGCTGGTGGAATATCAAGTCCACTTCAGGAGAAGCAGATTGATAGTGGTCTTAATCTCTGACGCCATCTATTGGACAAAATAATACATGCAGCAATGTTGACTGTATACAACCACACATTTATACAGTATGTGGCAAATCTGCCATTCATATAACTGACTTTTACTCTAAAACCAAGCAGGGTTTTTTTAATGACCAATATATGAAGTACCAGGAGTGATGATGCTTATACTATTTGACCAAAGATCCAAAACATTTCACCATTACTGAAAACACTCACAGAGCATACGGTAACTGCTCCCCAATAATACAAATATATTCATTATAGAAATACCTTAAACTTTCCTTGGCTCAGAAATCAATTCTCTTCATGACAATTTATACTTAATGTTTACAAATTAAAAAGGTCTATTACACAGAACTATATGAAAGGTAATAGTGACCACACGTCTCAACAGAAATTAAATCCATTATGTAATATTAACAATAAAATAAATCTGAAAGGAGGCAGAAAGGAACAAGCACAGAAACTTCCCTCAGTCCATGTCTTCTAACAATTTTAGAAGAAATAAAGCATCTACAATTTAAAATATTATAAATAACCCAATACCAGTAAGACTGACAACAAGCAGCACGCTGATGGCGTTTCCCTACACTGAGCTCTAGAGCGTGAGAACGAACGATTCTAAATCAATGTGATTAATTGGATTGACTTTAAACGGCAGACAACATCTGAGTGCCTCAACATGTTCAACTCCATGAGGAACAGACTTCAAGGTTAAATACCACTGAGCTTTTAGCTTAACAGTTCAAAGATGGTCATTGTCATTTAAACCCAAGATGAAACTGTGTTTGCTGCACATTTTACTTGGGTTACGTAGTGAAATGCAGTAGTAAGTACTAAAATAATGTGGAGAGAAATCATTCAAAAAGAAAAGAAATTATGGTGGGTAGGGCCAAAAAAGTGGGCTTGGTGACAGAAAGCCACAAAAATAAAACATTAAGGAAAGAACTACATAAATGTTTGTATGCACAACAAGATTGAAAATGTGTATAAAGAAAGAAAATGAGGTCTGAATTTAGATCATTAGCTGAATTAACAAAAGCAGTAATTAATAAAATACTGAAAAAGTCTTATTTAGATTGGTTGTTTAATTCTTTAATTGTTGTCAAATCATTTATTTATTCAGCATTCATTTTACTAGTGTATCGTTTTAACCACTTTGCCAACAGTAAAATGGATGATATAACACCTGTAAAATAAAATAACTCTGAGAGGCCTCAGAAGTATAGAACAGGCCAATTATGTCAAGTGTCAGAATGAGTCGTTATGTTGCAGACCTCAACAATAGCTCCAGGTTCAAAACAGCGCTTACTGCATCTCAGCTAATTGAAGGGCATCTTTTGAGTCCACTGTGGCCCGCTGGACCTTCAGAAGGCTGGTCAAGAGGCCGTGCACTGCGCACTGGCCCATGATTTGAAAGCTCATTATCCCTGGCTCTCCAAGTGAGAAGAGGACAGACGTGAGCCCAGAGAATAAGCGGTTGAACTTACCAACGACTGCATCAGCAAATCAGAAGTTCTGAAACGTCGCTGACAAAGTGCATTTTTCAGCTCTTCAAAATGCAAGGAAATATGCCGGTCCAATCCCCTACGCACAGCCACCAGATGCTTCAAGCTGGCACTCTGGGACTATGAGGAAAGCTGCTGTGAGAGAGAGAGATCGCTACCTCTCCTGTACCTCGCCCTGCTGTGTTCAGTCACATTCCAATACCCTCATTATGTAAATGAAGCCTTCAGATCCCCCCAAAATAATTACCCTCTCAAACTGGTAGGCTAGAGGCTGGCAAAACAGAGGTTTAATCGCTTGTCAAACTGTGCAAAAAAAGGCAAAAATAATAATAATAATAATAATATTCAACTCTAACACCTTGTTATGAATCTCTTTCCAAGGATGGGTGTCTGTAATGCTGGGAGAGACTTGCAGGGAAAGTAAAGACAGCATCGGCCGCATGGGCTGTTATATGGCATTGATTATGGATTGTAAACAGGTAGAAATTAGGGATTACTCAGAAAACTTAAAAACATACAAGCAGGGGTGCCGCTAAGGGGTGAAAGTTAGGACGATTCTAAGGGCCCACAGAGATCTGCCTTATAATTAATAACAGTACTATAATGTAATATAAATTATGAATATATCTCTAAATTACAAGTAAAACAATTTATTAGAAATAAAAAATAAAAATATATTTCCCCTTGTGTCTGTCACTGTCAAATTGCACTCAGCATCATTTATGGGTCTCGGCTTGTTTATGGGTCTCATTGTAATATAATTTTGTGTCTTATTGATTTTTGTCACTGTCCCAGTGTATTGCACATTGTATGAGACACTATTGCAGTACAGTTTTTTAAATAGTTACACATTGGTGTTTTGTGTGTTTAGAAATGTAAAACTATCAGTGAATATTTGATTTCTGTTTCTTTTTTTGTTCTACATTTACATTTGAACAATAAATCATCTGCTAGCTACAGTCATGGCCGTTCTCTTACTAAATACTTGTAAGTAGTGGACAAAATCAATAATAAAATGCATACGTCAAACTACATTGCAGACAAAGAGGATAGCTAGCTTGGTAGTAGGGGGCCCATCCTCATATTTTTTCATAGGGCCCAAAATTGCTAGTGGCGCCCCTGCATACAAGGCTAAATGAGGTTGACAAGTTATGGGCTTCGGAAGCAAAAAAAAAAAAAAAAAAGGGTGGGTCACCTAAATTTATTTTACTTGAGTAGAACAGGTGTAATTTCCTGTATTCAGACACAAACTCAAGATAATAATTATACAGTGATAGTTTTCAAGAAAAATCAATTAATTAAAAAAAAATTATTAAACAAGAGAATAATAAATTTTGTTAGAGCTAAACAAACTAGTGTGTTATTGTATTGTTTTATTGTAGTGCTTTTAGTTAAGAATATAATTTAATCTATCTTATAAGCATGTGTTTTAGTCTTGGAAAAATGTGCAAAGATGCGAGTGTGACAGACAATTATATTTTTGTGTAATATGTGGAACCAACACCGCAAATTCAAAAGCAAAAGTGTTCAAAAGCCCATGAGGCACAATGTATACTGAAAGCAGGATGGAGTTTAACTTATTGTAGCATTTGTCAAAAGAGCACAGAGCTATGCTCTAAATTAGAGATTAGAGTGTGGGTCTATTTTCATTGGTCTTAAAAAGTGGGTGGTTCCTGTCCCAACCCAATACAATTGTTTTGATGCCCATGGAATAAATAACAGCTTAAGCACATGGACTATTTTTCCAAAACAACTAAAAAATGTCATTTATTCATCCTTTTTGTTAAAAAAAATAATAATAACTATGATTTTATTATATTTTGAAGAATAAAAAAACACTAAACACAAAAAACTCATGGTACAAGATTCCTCCAGTAATTCTATGAATTAACTACTGCATAGGGAAAAAAAAGAAAAAAATCACATTACACAATTATATGATTACATCTCATCTTAGATTTCATTGTTAAGATGACAATTTAGACCTGCTTGCAACTGAAAGTGTGCAACGACTGCAGTTCACTCAATTGCAATCTGGTGATTATGTAATAACTGTGACATGTTCATCTGAGATATTTTAAGACTCATAATTATAAATTTGGCAGTCCCAACATGCACCTAAATTGGCAAGAGGAAACAGAGGAAACATTAAATGAGTCATAACAGTTTTTTCCAATTCTGTCACAAGCAAATAAGAATGTATAAGGATTAGGACAGCCCCTCTGCTCCAAAAACACAGGCAGCCATCATATACCCAGTACTGCTGTCTTTGATACAAGCATTACAACATCATCATCTCTCAATGAGGTGTTCAGCTCCATCGTTTCCCCATTTTCCTTGTTTCACATCCCTAGAGCAGAAATAAACATTTCTGTTCTCAAAGGACCCGAGTCACACGAGTCCATGAGGGAAAATTGAGCATCTTGGCAGGGGATTAGCCATGATTTGCATTCCTATATCAGCCTGAATGCAAAGCCCACCAGAGCACCGCTGATAGAGCTAATCTTGATATCAAAGGGATGAGCATGCTCATGCTCTCGGAGTTCTGGAGTGTGCATTTTAGCGTCTGCTCTTTGCTCGTCCCAATTCTCACAAGTGGAGAAATAAAAACAGGGGAGCATCAGAACGCATCTGTTTCGTCTAGGACAAACACTTACCAACAAATGTGGCGTATTGCACGATGTACAACACAAACTGAGAAAATTCACTCACCAGCCCCGTAGTTTGTACGCCTCAGGAATGTCAGGGTTGATCATGACTGTGCTGCTGTAGAGAGTGGAGAGAGAACGCCCACCGAAGTCAGACAATCTTGCACCCTTAATGGCCAAGATGGGTTGACCACTGCCATCAAACGTCTCTGCCTGCAGAAGGAAAGGATCTGACAATGTAAATACATGTTCCTTCGAAAAATGCGAACAGATTTTACTTGCTAGCAGCATGGCAAAAGAATCATGAGCTAATGCAGTTTTGCAGATTTGGAGTTTAATGGCAAATCCTGATGAGATGAGAATGGTTGACATGCCAAATGGAAGCCAACATCTGGCAGCTGCCATGGAAGAGGGGAGGTTTTCCCAATGCTAAAGAACAACATGATCTGGTAGGAGATAATTTAGAGCTGGATTACATGGTTTTCGTGAGGATTGAAGTCAGTAGTGATCATTCAAATACATGGGGTCAGTAAAAAAAACAACAACTTTTATTTAGCAAGGATGCAGCATATTGCTTAATAGTCAACAAATAGTCATAATGAATAGAGATTAATCTTAGCTACAGTGCATTTAGGATGATTTGTTTTCAGTTTAGTAACAGACCATAACAAATTATGACTGATCGCTAACGGTCTGGGAACTTTTATATCTTCTATAAATATTCACAAATATTCAGAGTATCCACAAAATTAAAATATATATATATATTTAAAAAAAAGGATATTTTAAGGTTCACTGACATTTAAAAAAAAAAAAAAAAAAAAAAGCATACTTTGTTGACATCATGTGTTGATGCTTTTATGCAGTATGGCATACTTTTAGTAATCCAGCATTTAAGGGAGTACGCACACTAGGTACAGTTGCTTTGAACCGTGCCGAAACGATTGTCCGCCTTTCGCTCAGCACAGTGGAGATTACTTTAGTTATATTGTTTTAATCGTTTGAAATGCAGTGACACGCAGTCAAATATTTTGCTGAACAGATCCTGCCGAAGTCATTGTGATGCACGTATTAGGAGGTTTGCTGAGGGTGCAGCTGTCGTGCTGCTAGGGATTTGTGTCTTTAATAAACTATTACAGTTTACGATCATCAAAAAGTAAGAATGATTAATAAATCCATATGAAACAGTCCCTTAAAAGTGACGTTGCATCTTCATCTTCAGCTCACACTACAAGCGTACTGTGCCAAAGCCCAACCAAACTATGCTTTGTCACACCTCTTCCAACCGGGCTAGGGCCGGCCAACTGAACCGCACCTGAGCTCGATTCCAGAGCACTCACACTTGTCAAACAAACGGTGTGAGTGCACCCTAAGTCAGATTAATAAATGCTAATCATAACAAAGTTATCCTCACAATAAAGATGTGTATGCATGAATGTATCAGAAAGTTATTAGTTTATTAATGAGTACCATCATAAATATACACATTGCAGCTGTTTTTTCTGCTCAAACTGAAAACGATGGAATGTATCAGTCTGAACCCATTCCATTTTTAACATCTAAAAATATATAGTTTATTTGAAGGGATATGATACAACCTTTTAAAATGATATTCTGGAGGTTAAGTGGCGACACAATTTGGCAAAAGTTTAAATTTAAGCTAATAGGAGTGTTAATCAGCTCTTTTTAGCATTGACAAAACAAATTCAGAGCACAAAACAGCAAATCTTTCTGAAGGACTGTATAAATGTACCGCCGCCACGGTGGCATAGTGAGTAGCACAATCGCCTCACAACAAGAAGGTTGCTGGTTCGAGCCTGGGTCAGTTGGCATTTCTGTGTGGCGTTTGCATGTTCTCCCCGTGGTTTTCCTCCGGGTGCTCCGGTTTCCCCCACAAGTCCAAAGACATGTGGTATAGGTGAATTGGGGAGGCTAAATTGGCCCAAGTGTATGTGTGTGAATGAGTGTGTATGGATGTTTCCCAGTGATGGGTTGCAGCTGGAAGGGCATCCGCTGTGTAAAACAAGTGCTGGATAAGTTGACGGTTCATTCCGCTGTGGCAACCCCAGATTAATAAAGGGACTGAGCCGAAAAGAAAATGAATGAATGTATAAATGTATTCTACAATAGAAATAATGATTATTTGACTTTAAATTATAACCATATTGCATAGCATTACATTGTTTAACTGCATTTTGAATCAAATTTTGCCCTTGTGCAAAATCTATCGAGTTAAGTTAAATCTTATTGAGCCCACAAATCTATAATAGTATATAGTATAGTACATAACATTCAGGATATGCCATCTTTGAAGTCTAAAAGCACATTACAACACTGTTTTACAAAGTACAAAATTAATAGTAAAAAAATAAATTACATCACATTTAACCATTTTACATATTAGATATTTGACAAATTACTATAAAGCATTGAATAAAGTATGAGGTAAAATGAATGAAAGTGGATCCAGTTACGTACATCACTGCCCCACATGGTGAGCTGGATGACTCTGCCAGACATGTCGATCAGTTGGATGTTCCTCTTGGATACCTCACGACTGTTCTTGGTCGTGATGCGTGCCACATCCTCTGCGTTTTTACACACTCCGATCACATCTGTGAACACACACATGCCGTACGAATTCACAACACTGCTTCTCCCTCAGTTTATCGAGGGTAAACAGGTTTGGGATAACTATACAACTCATCCAGAATGTAATTCCACAACACCCGTCAATGCTCCATTACAGCGCACCATCTTAATCCTCTCATATCAGACGCCGTTATGAATCATTTAGCTGCCATTAGGAGCGTTTCACAAATCACTGCCAGCACCTGACTCAAATCTTGGATAAGAAATACACCCGCTGCACCTCGGCGTGCTCCGACTGCCATTACCATAATTAGAGGCATGCTTATTGACTCTTCATTCTACCAGTGACAGCGTCTTTCTCCTCCAGTTCTGCTCGAACCCGACAGGGACACAAAGTCAATCTGCACCACAGGCCATTACTGTCATAAGCATTATTAATATTGCGTTCATCATCAACGTTATAATTACCACAACCTCCTGGGTCTTAACACATTTGTTACGCTACAGTTGCGCCACACTCTCTAGCGCGGTTAATTATTAAAATGCTGGTTATTGATTATACCAATGGCAGAGGCCATGGGGAAGATGCTCTCACCCAAGATGGTGTCTTTCTCCCGAGACTCCAGGTCTGCAATGGACACAAAGTCGCACTGTACCATGGGGACGTCGTGGCTGTCCTCGCAAGGGATGATGCTCGTCTCGCCATTGAGAGTCATCTCGTAATCGTTCTTGAGAGAGGAGAACTGTTTGTTGGCAATCTTCAGGGTGCCTTTGGAGATGTAGTAGACCTGAGGAAAACAAATGAAACAATTGAGGTCACGTTGTTAATATGTTTTTATTTATTGTTTCTCAACCACGTTCCTGGAGGACCACCAGGTCTGCACATATTCCATGTCTCCTCAACAAAACACACCTGATTCAGATTATGAGCTCATTAACAGAGACTGAAAGACCTGTAGTGGGTGTGACGGAGAAAGAAGAAATCTAAAACATGCAGTGTTGGTGGTCCACCAGGAATGTGGTTGAGAACTGCCCTAATTGATCTGTACCAAATTTTCTGTAAATGTTCATTTTGTATAATCTGAAACATACACTACTTGCATATTCCAAAGTGACTTTTAGTGCAATTAGTCACAATTAGGCATGGGCCGATTCTGACGGTAAGATAACCTTGGATAAAAATATCACGGTTTCACGGTATTGTATTTACTGCTCTAAAATATATTCTTTTTAAATGTCTGGCAAAAAAAACAAAACCTTTTTCCCCCATACACAATATATTTTATTTTGAGTAACATTTAAAATATTTTGGGACAGTAAACATGTCAGGCTAAATAATTCAAGTGAATCATTGACTTCTGCAATCTCGTTTGTTTCAAAAACACAGATGTCATTACAATTTACACCTAACGAAACAAACAAATAAATGTAAAAAAAATTTTGGCGGTATGAAAACCTTGACTTTTTCATACCACGGTATACCTTGCAAACGGTTATGATCCCATGCCTAGTTACCATTGTATTAATAAAAGCACCATAGCTACGTGCAAGTTTTTTTTTTTAATAACCTTGTTTATATTTGACATTTATAACAAATGTTTACAGTAAATGCAACTGTACTTTGCTTTTATTTATATTTTAGTTTCCCTCACTTCACAACAAAACCTTAAAATTGGTATATTTGTAAAAAAGAAAAAAGCATACAGGTTTAACTCCTTTGTAAACACTGCTACCGATAGCTTATTTTACATGACAATTATAAAAAGCAACTCCAAAATCATTTTGTCTGAACATTTTCTTCTCTCAAAGCAAATTGCAATGTAGTGGTGAAACTTATAATCAACTTATTTCCCTGAGAATGCAGTCAATTTTTGTAGCCCTACTTCTACAGAGAACACATTTACGACATACAACAGAACTGGTGAGAAAGCAGGCCTTACTTTTCCCTGCTCGATGAGGGAGAAGAATTTGTCCACCTCATTATTGAATCCAGTTGCTCTGATCTCCCCCTATAACAAACAAAATGTTAACTGATTATTATTTTTCTTACAAGATTCTGATCTGTGCACAGGTGAAGAATGCTTACGCTTTCATCCACAAGCTCCATTGAGAAGAGTTTTCCATCTCCCCTGGAGTTGCTCCATGTGCGGATGGCACTCTTGTTAGTGACTCGGGCTCTAATGGTCCATCTGAATAAAAACAAATGCAATGTAATGAACTTAACAATAAAATGTAATTAACAAACTGATAAGCAAGACAACCAGTGAGAAAAAGGTCCATTAGTGCAGCAGAAAGTAAATTTATACGAACTTTGACTGGTATGGATTGAGGCTGGCAATAGGCACAACTTTGGAGCTGCCTCCAGGAGTGTTGGGTGCAGCCATGGGCTTTTTCCCGAAGCTCTGAGCAGAAGGCCTGTTCATTGAACCTAAGAAGAGTAGAAGATAAAACTATAGCGGAGAACTAAAATGGTGGAGATCATGACAAAATCAAACTGACTATGGGAGCACAATTTTGACAACAAAACTAAAATACTCTTTCATGACAATCTTGGAAAAATACATTTTCAATACAATACCAGCTTCAATGGCTTTTCCATGACAAGTAGATTTTGTGACAAAATTCTAAGGTTTGCTCAATGTATTTTTTTTCTGAAATCAGTAAATGGATGGGTTTATTTCAAATTTTTAAAAACTAAAGATTAAAAAAAGATTACACTCATAAAAAATATGAACATACCATTCCCAATACCAAAAGAAGTTAAACATTGCAGTTTATGTAATGTTTCAAATTTAAACAACTGTACAAGTATTAGTAATTACTTAATTGAAGGCAAGGGTCATAACGCATAAAATATAATATGAAATACTTAATATAAATAATATACAACTTAATGCAAAAAAATATTCTGACATATACGTAATATATGACATATGGTAATAGTACCAGAAGGTGATACCTACCCTTTATACAGCTACTTTTCTTTTCCCACAGTTTACAAAAGTTTAAAATTTTCCCAACAGCAGCAGCAAAAGAGTTTTCAATGTACTAAATAGTTTATCAGTTAAAGAAAGTTGTTGATCAGTGGTTAGTTTTCAAACCGGTTCCTATAGTTACGATCAGATTATCATTTAAACACTTAAATGATTTATGGGTATTAAAAACAATTTTCCAACTGTATAAAGTTAATCATTTATAACAGTTTAAAAGTTAAAAAAATCCTAACATCTGTCAGCTAGTACTAGATTAGACTATACTAAGATTATACTAGATTTTATTTAGCCCTATATACTTTTGAGTGTGTAACAGAAGATTATTATAGCTTTGAGAAATACAACTTCCTCATTATTGGACCATTATAATGCTTACTTATTATGAACTTTAGTCATCATACCACATCGTCCACATTTTTTAAATATTTAATCTCCTACTCTATAGGAGATGCAGCAGCAAGACAATCTGCCTTTCACGGTTCTTTCATGCTGAGAAATCCACTCAGGTGTTTACAAAATTATGCATTCTTGAGTAAATAACCAAACACAAACACTTTTTACCTGGGTTTCCAGTTCCAATCAAATTCTACTTTGTGTACACACAAATCTGCTCTTCAATTTTTTTTTTACTGGAAATAGTAGACTATCATGGTCAATTTGGAATATTCATTTCAACATAATATGGTTTGGGGAAGCACTAATTCTATTTTTGAATACTACTTAGGACATGTAGTATGCAAATTGGGAAGCAGCATGTGTCATGCCGAATTGTGTTCCAAGTCAAGAGCTCAAAATGTAAACTAATGCAAAACACCACCACCAAAAAAAAGAAAAAAGAAAAAGAAAAGTCAATAATTTTAAAGTAATATCTTTTATTTTTAATCTAAGAATAAAATGGACAAATGTGTAAAAGTTTATCTAAAAAAACACTCTATGTGGAAAGCTAAAAAAATATACATATATATTCCATTCATGCTAATCAGTCTCCAGTACTAAAGTGGAACTAAAGAAAGCAAGCACAGATGTAGAGGGAGCGGATTAAATAAATTAATCAATGATCTGCCGCAAGAAAATATTTCCATATATGTTTTTGTTCTTTTTTCATAGTGTGAGCAATTGCAGTTTATTGCAAATGAGCGTATATATACACATGATGCAATTAACCTAGAAAAAAATGAATGAGATACAGGCCCCCATGTCAGCAATTTCAAGAATGTGTGCGCTGTGACGACACATTCTCATTCTCTATAAATGACAGACTGAAATGCACATATACACACACACAAACACACACATAAAAAAAAAAAACAGAAAGCCACTTTAAGTGCATGACTTTACCGTCGCTTCCATTTTGTGGCTGTAATGGACGTGCAGTTGGAGCTGGAGCTGTACTCGGTGCCTTAGACTGACCTTAAATAAAACAAATAACATTGCACCAACATGATTACTTTAACGCTATGCAAAAGAGTCTTAGAGCAAGTGTCCGACGAAGCATTTTTTCAAAGCTGATCATATATTTTTTGTTATTAATAGAATCAGCAGCATGATGATGTGCTGAGCATCCATTTAAGCGAAGCACTGAGATCTCTATGTTTTTTAAAAGCTGCAAAAGGCAAAGCTCTCATTGTTGAGCTTTGTTTTTAAAACAATGTTTGCATTTCAGAAGTGCAAAAACACTTCGGTGAACACATGTCCTTAGGGTGGTATTGAAATATAAAACTTTTAATTAGGGTGCCACAACATTCATTTTAAATAAAATCGTATGTGTTAGATGTACTCTCACCCTCAACATAAGGAGTTGGGTCTCCAATTTTTCCTGGCATTTGGTCAGCAGACTTGAGAACTTCCATGTCCAGTATAACCACCACTCGTCTGTTTATAGCCGCAAACAAAGAAGGAAAAAAAAAAGAAAAAAAAAACATGTGTCTTAATAATAACAAACATATACTCCTGCTTAAAAATGAAATAGGCACAATTTGTTTTTTGAAAGAATGCATTTAATTTCTAAATTGACAATTAAGACCCTGTTTATCGTAAAAACAGAAATGTAATTCACTTAAAGATCTTTTTTTAAATTTCTATCATGAAAAAATGCAAAAGTTTGGACTAACGATTATGAGAGTTCAGCTTTGCTAAATTTCATTACATTTACTTTAAACATATTTTATAATGCTTAATATTAGATTTAATATTAATTTAAATAATTTTTTTTCTTTTTACAAATTCCTATATAAAAAACAGAGCCACAGAGAAGCCATCACAAAATCTATTAAGCCTGCTAACACCAACTGTGAAAAAAAGAAAATGAGATCAAGACCTGGCGCTGAATGCCTACCGTCCATCCTTGAGAACATTAGTGACACTTCTTTTCAGCATACAAACACAGTTAGTGGCCAACTGGTTTTGCTCAGCCATGGGATTGAGCTGTGTGGACAGCATGAATGCTGCATGCAGGAAAACAAAGAGACCATATTACATAGGAATGCATGGTTTCATGACCCTTTTTGCATGAAGCATATTTATATAAATATGAGAATGGTTTACATACACAAAGCTGTGTCAACAACCATGTTTTAATCACTGCTTGTCTCAGTTTTTTTTTAAGTTATCGCTGAAGACATATGCACACTGTTTGGAAATGTATATGTGCATGTAAAAAAATATTGAGCAAATAATAATACAACAGATTCAAAACACATCCTAGGCATGTGAATTACAAAAAAAATGTAAAAGGACAGAGAGCAGATTAAATACACAAATGCTTCTGTTGACTGTTAAACTTACAGGACATAGTGTGCAGCCCATCACTCATCATGACACGGAAACGGGACAAACCATTACCTCCATCAATCTTGCGGATGTTCTGAAGAATATTTAACATTTTAAAATCTTGCGCTACACATTTGACACTACAGTTTTATACAAAAAATTTAATTGTCTTAAAGGAAGAAGGAAAAAAAATATTACAAGAGCAAGTGAAACATGAAAATATAAATGACAAAAGTGAAACTAATAATAAAAAAAATGTAAATTAAACAGTCTGTAAAGCTTACTAACATTTTGAAATGTTACAAATTGTGGCTATCAACTGTTAATTTTGAAACATTTTATTCCTCTCATATTGTCTGCAATATGGGCTTTGATATCATTCTTCTCTATGGCCAAGGCTGTTCAATCTGTTCGGCCTTTTAGATCCCTACTATGGGGCACAATGGCTTGGATAAAAAGCATTACAAAAAAAGAGAAAAAAAAACATTTATTGATTTTAAGAAATTAAGATATTTTATATTTATATTATATATTTATATTAAATTAAAACTTATTTAGATAAATCAAAATAAACGAGACAAAAATAAAAACAATGGATTAAAATAATGCATTATAAACTGATTAATACATAAGCTTTGATGAAACAAGGTTACAAATCTCAAAGTATGCAAAATATAAAAAATACATTAAAACTGGATTAAAATAATTCTTATAAAATGATTAATACATAAACATTGATTTTTACAAATGTAAAAAAATAAATAAATAATAGTGTTAATAAATAAAACACTAAAGACAATATAAATATACATAAAATAGCAGCTATAAGTTAACATTATATGATGTTGTCAGTATAAATTGTTAAACATACAAAAAATTACATGCAGTTTATATTTGGGGATGGAGGTATCTTGCATTTTTACTCAAAGATTGAAAAATTATAATATATAGATAAAATGACATGATTTGATCAATTGTAAACAATGTGCAGAGCATCTGACAATTACCACGCACTGAAGAACAGGGTTGTTGACTTCAGTTCCTTTAGTAAGGGACTGCAAAGAAAAAAACACAACAAAAGAATTAACGTAAAGTTATAAAACTTATTGCCATGTACTGTAAATAAAAACAATAGATGTTTGAGGTATCTGATTTTTTATTTACACACATTCAGAACTCTCCATTTTGCACAATATACAATGGATCCGATTGTTTATAAATGTCTATATGTTGTTTATGTTTCTATACATAAAATATCTCTGTGTTGTGTTGACACGATAACCTCGCAAAAATGCAGTAACGTTAAGGAGGATAACTAGCGTTAACGTTACACAAAACTGTGATAAAAATGTAATATCATTTCCCTGTCATAGTCTAAAACCGCAGGGGGGAAAACTTGTGGCTGGCTAACTCACTTAGCATGTTTACGTCTGCACTGGTTGAAATAACTCTGCTGTTGTAATCTTACCTCAATTGCTCCTTCCGACAGTCTAACAGTCATCTTTTCACAAAAATAGAGCGAAGACAAGATTAAATTTGGCAACGACAAAAGACTCCAACAGTCCAGAGTTCTGATCGATCTCCTGTTTCCTCGCGCCAACTCTCCAAACGCGCGAAAGTGCAGCACACGATGACGCGTTTCCTGCTTCAAACAACTTCCGCTGAATGTCAAAATACATACGACACAAGAGGATCCAAAGATCTCTTACACAAAGACATGCGAAATAACCGAGAAATCATCTAACATGTATGTCCATCCTATAACTGAGACATCATATTATGCATTATAAAACACTTTTTTATCCTCTACCATAGGACACTCAACAAACCTGCTTTCAGTTCTGAAAGCAGACCCATTTTTTTTTTCTAAAAATTTGATTACACGAATTGAAGTTTCATTACATTGTGGCAAACATAGAAACTGGTTGTGTAAAGTAAATGTTGACCTTTTTGAAGGAATAATTAGAAGCACTTGTTGCAAAAATGGTATATGGTGGAAAGAGTATTGAAAAATCATACTTGATAAAGGTATTATTACTTGCCTAAAAATGTAGTGCAAGTAGAGTAAAAGTATCTGTTGTAATTATCACTCAAAGTAGTTAAAAGTAGACCTTTCAAAAGGAGTCTACTCAAGAGTAAAGTATTACACTGCAGACAAATGCATTTACATGTAATTTGTGGATGTATGTAAACATAATATTCTGTAGTGCTTTTAGTTATTGCCCAGCAGACACATAAGACATTAATATTAGGTTAAATTTAGGTTGTGATGTCAGGTGACCAAAATTCAATCTCTAGCCAAAATCAAACAACAACATTATTTTCATGTCCAATAGTGATATCAAATTATGTTTATATTTGGTTGATTTAGCTTGTGTTAGAAAGGTTTGAAAATCCAACACCGAGCCAACATCTTAAACCAATGTCATATTGACGTCAAATAATGACATTTATTCGTCAGGTATGGCAACCAAAATACAACATCTGATAGACGTCATAGTGGTAATGTCCACACAACGTTAAGCTGTAACATTATTAAACATTGATATTTGGTTAATTTTAGGTTGGATGTTAGACATAAACGTTCTGACGTGGACATTGTGTTATGACGTCAACACGATTTTCAAACAACATGCAACGTCCCCACGACATTGGGGTACAACGTCAATCTGACATCATGTTGACGTCCTGTGCCTGCTGGGTATTTAAGGCCATTTTGGTCTTCATACAGTAAACAGTCTCTTGGTCAGTGTGTGTAAAGATTTTGAACATCTTCTTGGACACTTTTAATGCTTCCAAACAGTTTGCTGCAATTCTAAGTCACCCATGTCTTGAGGTAGTTCATTATCATGCAGTTTACCTTCTATGTGCGATTTGATTAAACAGGAATCACAAAACTGATTTTTTTAATCGCCAAAGACAAGAAAAAATAGAGACTACCTAGTAAATTACAATTCCTAAGAAAAACTACTCAATTAGAGTAATTTGAGTATCTGTAATTAGTTACTTTACACCACTGCAAATGATTGCTCAATTTTGCTACAACTTGTTAAAGCGCTTGAGGTAAAGTTAGTTTTATATACACATATTCTTTCTCCTTAATTTCACAAAAATATTCTTTGCAAATTCTAAAGTATAAATAATAGTAGAAGCCAATGACTATCAAAGTACAACATTGTCAGTCAAATATATAGTGTTGTTTCAAGTCAAACTTACATGTGATTTCAGACCCAATAACTAAAGTACCATGGTAAACAATGTAGGGAGCATGTCACAAGTTGTCACTAAAGAAATGTGCAAATATAAAACCAACTTTACCTCAAGGTTAAAGTAGACTATGCTGTAGGCTAATATCTTTTATATTACTCGTAAAATCAAAATTATAATGTGTTCTGCAACATATGATCAAATAAATGAGCTTTATTTTCAGACTGACTAACCTTTTAAATTAACACACATATGAGCCACTTGAAATATCTGGTCAAATTTCTTTTATTAAAAAAAAAGAAAGAAAGAAAAAAGAAATCATGACCATTTTTAAACAAGATTAGTGCATTTAGAAAATTAATTCATAAAGGGGGAGTAATTTAAACTGATCCTAAACAATTTACTTTAAGAAGATGTCCTAAATTTGCCTCCCAGTGGGGACAGACTACATAGTCAGCACTCGCTTATGAACTCATTCTGTAAAAACATGAAAACAATCTACTTTGGATGATCCTCAAAAGGCTTGTTGTTAATTTTATCTGCATTGCCAGGATTTGTGATCATAGTGGATGCTCCAGGGTTTGGATTGGAAATTACTCCAAGGAAAAATGGCGTTTGACTCAAATCATCCATCAGGGCAAAGAAAAATGGCTGGTTGACAGTAAATGAAGGGTTGGAACGTGAGATGACCACACTTGTTGCGGCCACTGCCTCTGCCCCCTCTTCATTTATCTCAATGCTGGACATATGCTGCACACTGGACACAAACAAGGGGCCCTCGGCGATACGGTCAAGCTTTGGGTGACTAAACAGCTTTCCTAAACCTGGAATGCAATTAAAAAATATATTTTTTAGTAAAAATAATTAATCAAAAACATTAAACATCATTTCCACAGCAATGTGTAAGACTACAATATTGCAACAAATTGATTATTTTGTAATATTGTAATTTTGATAATAGATTAGATTTAGATTAATAACACATGATAGTCTGGCTGCACAGAAAAAAAAATTCCATTATAATTATGAAGCCATCTGGATGGTGAAATTAATCTTTAGTTTACATCATATCTGACCTTTGTTGTTTATGATTAATTAATTTGGAAGAAAAAGTTTGGTTTGTTCGGTATTTTCAGGGGAACTTAATTATGACTGAAAAAAAAAACACTGTAGAAAAAGAAATCTGATAACACAAGGACATCTATATGTGATGACAACTTGACATATTTAATGCATTTTCACATTCTAGTGTAATCGCAACAGCCAGTATGTTTAAAGTCCGTATGAACCGGAAGCTGTGACCACTTTTTTTTGTATTGTGACACACTTCCTAAAAAAAAAGTAATATCAAATGAGTAAACAGTGTATGTGGTTTGTTTTATTTACTGTGAGCTGACTGAATGTAGTAAAGTAGGCATTTCGTTCAGAAAGATCAGGAAAAGGGTTTTGGACGAGTTATAACAACCTACAGTAACAGACACCTCGCCTTCACCTTTTCCCTTTGTTGTCAAAACTGACAGTTGGATGGTCGTGGCTAAGTATGTTAACCACGCCAAATACCTCAGACAGACCTAATCTGAGAACTTAACTGAAAACAGGAAGTGCATTTTCAGATTTAAATTTTAGATGACAAGCACAAACTATACAGATGAATTGTTCACCACAAAACTAGCGATGTGGGCTAACAAAATCATATGGTCAGTTTTGATTTCGTTTGTACTTTAAATTTTCAAGTAATTTATTTGCATTCTATCTTGAACTTGTGGGGGTTCATGTATGAAAATATGTCATTCTTGCCTCAAGCTCCAGTGAAGTTCCTACACCATTGTGAATATAAAGTAATCTTCTTTTTTGTTATCAGGATCTTACTAAAAATACAGTGTATAAACTTATTTACCACTAATTAGTCATATTGTGTTAAATGTATGACATCTTACCCATGCTTGTCATTGCCTCTTGGAGGTCCTGGTTGAAATCAAGCTTGAATTTAGGTAGTTTGACCTGCATGTTTCTTTCTCGTGGTAATCGGCTGTAAAGATCTGAGATATTGAGCTTTGCCGCAATGGCTGACACGTTCACGTGTCCAGATGTTGGCATTACCACCAAGAGACTCCTATCGCCTTTAAAAGGGAATCGAGCAACCTGTAAAGGTCAAAAATGAAGGAGAGTGAATAACAGAGATTTAACCTGTGCTATTAATTTAGTAGCATCATAAAGGCATCAACCTGTGCATCCAGCTCATGATGGGTGAACATGCTGAGAGGATACTTTGGCCCAAGCATCATGTCTACATTAACAATCTGGTTTTCATCTATGTAGAAATTCTCAGTGGAGGTGAAATGAGGGTCAAAGCGGGTGAGCCACTCTCCTGCGGGGGAAAAAAAACTCACTCGTATCCTATGGTGCTTTATTGATTTGCACTTGTGAAACAACCAGGGAACAATAATGCTCGACCTCTAACATGACTCACTGAAGTGCAAGAGGAAATTGCTAAATATGTGCTGGTAACAGGTGTTTGTTCTGACCTTTGTAGTGCATAGCATTGATGAGCATCATAACAGCGCTGGGAGGCAGGCTGGACAAAAACTCTGAAATGTGCCCATTTGTGACTGTTTTGACCCATTCGTTGACGTCATTAACATCAGTCAAAGTGGCCGGCTCTGAGTCATACAGTTTCTGAGAATTTTCCATAAAGTCAGATTTTGGTTTAAATCCTGAGGGGAAAATATAAACATTTTATAGATTTTATACAGTAAAACCATAATTAATCAAGAAAAAAAAAGATGATGGATGGAGATTCATGATGAACAACAAAAAAGCTAATTTCAAATCCAATTTAATGCAAATATTTAAATGATGATTTAATATTTAACCAATTGTAAGTGGTACAATTATTTTTAAACACACAGTGACCTAATTTGATAAATTTCAAGACTGTGTCTGAATTTAGATACCCAGCTGGTATCTGTGCTTTTGAAGTTATGGAAACCATACATGTAGAGTCTTAAGACAAAAGACATGCCACATCACTGTGGCATTTCCAGCATGAGAAGTGGGTACATTGATAAGGACATCAGTGTGTCATGCCATGAATTACATTTGTAATTATGTTTATCTATCTGCAACCTTTTGATTATTAATAAGCAACCTACATTGCACTGATTAATTTATGTGCACCGTACATACCCACTGTACATGTACATTTGTGATTATATAAACACCCACTGTACACATACATTTGTAATTGTTTATCTATCTGCACACCTATTATCAATATCAACCTGTACGTATAATCATTTATTGTAAATCTGGGCTCATAACTAAGGCAACCTGTATATGATGTTCATAGTACATCCATCTGTAAATATCACCATAGTTTTTCTATAACTGCACCTTATAATTTATACCTGTATTCTGCACTTGCTGCTGTTGCACTTCTGGATAGACCTAAACTGCATTTCGTTGCTTTGTACTTGTACATGTGTAATGGCAATAAAGTTGAATCTAATCTAATCTAAAGTGATTCAGCATCAGTCACTGGTACTCCTCCTTAGGCCAAGGGAGTAAGCTTTACCTGAATAGTTGTTGCAAGCTGGCCATTGTTGCATTAACACTGCAAAATGTATACCCATCTGGGACATGGCACCAGTGTAACCCTTCAGTTCTACCTTTCCCTTAGTGAGCCTGAATTATAACCAGCATTTCATGCATGAGAGGCAACATCAGTGACTATAACAAGCACCTACTTTTTTTTTTGGAAAAAGTGGATCTGAAGTGGAACTAAATGACCTCCTAATTCACAATATGATGCAATGCAATCAGAAAAATGGACCGGCCTGGAAGCCAGCTCTTATATCATCTGTATCTTAAAACCCCTACAATGTAAACCCTCTGGTTCTACTTTGCTCAGCAATTCAAACCAGCATTTCCTACATGGGCGCCACGCATGCTGAAGAGAACGTTTCGGACCGTAGCCTCTTGTGTCATTCCGATTGACTCATTCTCTTGTGAGTTCTTCGAGATTGGCCTCTATTAGACTGACCCCTGTAACTGTCATTTTCATCAAGGTCAAGGCATCAGTGTAAAGGCCCTAATCCCACTCAGAGCGGGATTTAGATGGCATGAGAGCTAGGCACACTTGAAAAGAAGGCCATAGCTGCTAGCATATTTGAGGCCTGTTTTAAGTTTTGATGTTATTGGGGTATTTTGGGGGTATTTTTGACTGGTCACACAAACGTAAGTCTCGTCTGGATTATAACACCAATCCAAATGCTGTGGCTGTGCTCACACCATTCCATGCAGGATTCAAACTAGCATTTCTGGCATGAGGACTAAGCCCACTAAAATACATGAAGGCCATTGCCTCTTGCACTAGTGCACCACCTGAGGCCGGAGGAGTGAGGTTTACTTGTACAGCTCTGGCTAGTTGGCTATTTGAACCACCCCCTGTGGCTCTGCTCACACATTTCCAAGCATGATTTGAACTAGCGCTTCTGACACATGAGGAAGGTGCACTCAAATGGATGCTAAATAATTGCACAGAGGCACAGTCTCAAATGCACCACTTGATGCAAGGAGAATGAGGTTTTCTCACAAAGCTCTACACCACACCTGCATGACAATATATCTGTTTTGTGGTATATGTGTGTGACTTTCACCCGTTTTCAGATAGATGCGGCTGGCGATTGGCATGCTCCTTTTGCGGAAGTTGCGCAGGAGGCTGCTGAGGGCAGTGTGATAGCAGGGCAGAGCATCAGCATGCAGGTGATGTAGAAGCAGCTCTTCTGTATCATTCGTTGCTCCTGAGATTCAGATAAACAAAAGGATTGAATGAACATATTGCGGTCTTTTATTCTCAGAGTTCCTAATTTTTCATTGTAGATTCCAGACATACCCAGTGCTAGCTGTGAGAGTGCTACTGACAAGCTAAGAGGGGAAAAGATGACGTTAAGCTGATCTGGACTAGGCTTCAAGTTTTCCAGGAACAAAAGGCCAAGCTTCATTATGCCATTGCCTATGGTCCGCTTAATCTGTTTGCCCGACATGTCCCCATCACAGAGGGTATCAAGCTCCTCCTCAGACGAACCCTCTTTCTGCCCACTAGAGGGACCTGTCGTTGGAAGATCTGATTCCAGGCCATCTGGATTAACTGTGAGTGCTTCTGTTACGGTGGGCTGAAGAGTGGCCTTCAAATCCTGAGTGGGACAAGACAATCGGAGTGTCAAAAGTCTAGACATGTATACTTTCAGAGATGTAGCACTAAGGATTGTGGTGTCTTACTGATATGGGTTTACTTGGAATGAGTGGGATGAGAGGAATTACAGGATCCACTCCATCCTCAGGATCAGTCACATCTTCCTGCAGTTCAAAGTAGTAATTCATGGCATTTCAATTGAATAAAATCATTTAGAATGTTAAGATAAGATTAAGTTAGCGCTTTACCGTCCAGCCTTGCTTGGCGTAACAGAGGAGGAATGCCAGAAAACACAAGTTCATGTTCTAGAAGTGAGTCTAAAAATCAAAGAGCAGACCAATTTACACAGGAATTTGGAATTATTTGGCCCTCATTGATGACTGGTTATTTGTACAAAGGCACGGTGTCCATACATACTCAAATACTTATCTGTATGATGAAAAAAACAAAACAAATATCTATTAAGACACATTTTGGGCTCACTTCAGTAGAAATACAAGAAACACCCTGCAGTTTTTATTGCGTATTTGGTACATACACATAACCCCTGTTGATCTCCCATGCTGACTGCTTAGAAATCCATAATCCCTACTAGCCAGTGCTATTTTTGTACCAATTTGCTATCATAGTATGTATAAATAATTTGAGTTTTTTTTTTATTGTAGTTGATAGATTGTAGATTTATTATTTTCATGTTGTTTAATCAGATTTAGTAGTTTTAAATGTTTCTAAAAAAGTTTTTAAATCATCCTTAATATTTGTTTTTAGGACAAACTTGAAGTAATGAAAATACAAACTATTTAATTGTCAACTAGCTAAAATAAAGCATTTTTAAAAATATATTTTATTTTATATTAGTTACCACTTATCCTCAACAAAAAAAAGTGAATTTTACAGGTTTGTGTTGTAATAACTATAATAACCTCGCTACTGGCACTGCAATCCGGCAATAAACCACAAATATAGACGTGATTTAATCAACAATCTCAACTCCAGGCAAGTTCTTTTTAAATTTACAGCCCGAACAAAATATTTAGTCAAATAATCAATAAACTCTTAACATGGCTAAAGGTCTGTCAGCAGTTGCATAATTGCAGGGTTAAAAATTTTAAATTTCCTTAACACTACAGATAAGAGTATTTACATGAAACAAAGAATATGGATGTTGCTGATTTTTATATATAAAAATAATCAGCGTGGATATGAAGTATATTACTGGAATTCACTACTAAACATATTTCTATGAATAATAATATGCTTGTTCAAACACATATGGGAATTATTTGTGATTACATTTCAAAAATACACGAATCAAGATGTATTATACATATTGATTTGACCAAAACAGCTGGCTACAGGTTAAACTATTGTACAGTTTCTCCCAAATACACAGCAAGCAATTATTTACTGAGAACGAACATAACAGAACCAACAAAACTAGGTGCTTACCGTGCAAATCTCCAGGAGTGGGAACCAGTCCTGAAAGACACACACACAACAGGCAATGGGAAAATTCTTGGCTGTAGGGGTGGGCAGTCTCGCAGCACGCAGTTACATTTCAACTTTCATTGATCTTTACCTGATAGTTAGTACCTACCTCCTCATAGATGTAAATATTGAGAGACCTTGAGGTCGAACATCAAACTCAAGTGTGTAGATTGCTGGATCTGTGAATAGTTTGAACAAATTAGGTTATAAATTGAAATTATATAGTTTGCTGAGCTAAATAAACTCACTGCTGACAGTGCATGCGAGGCAATGAATATGAGTAAACTTGCTGCATTAGAAAAATAAATGAGGAGGAGATGACAAGACAGCACTGCCAATGTTGATATTAATACAGACTGTTATTGGATAAGGGCTTTTATATTGCTTTCTTATACTGTATGCCAGACAAACAAAGCAGTGCCAGACTCCACCATTACCTTGGCAGGCGTCTGCCAAGATCTCCAAATTGAGAGCAGTTGAAAGGCACAGTGTTGCAAACACTCAAACAGACTTTGTCCTATCAGAGTAACCTCTCGGATGGGTGTTCTGCCTCCAAACATGAGCAAACTAAGCAACAGACCATCCCGCTCATTCATCACAGAGTCAATCAATCGGGTTTTCAGACAACACAAACACAGGACACATTTAGGTTTAATTTCTTTTACTTGAAATCATTGAAAAGGGGAGTATATAGAAAAGGGTCACAGTTTAAAAGTAAAAAAAAAATACTTGCAATGAAATACAAAAGAGCAATGGCTAATGTGTTGGTCGGTCTTAAACGTACATGATCTATAGCATGAATAATCAAAATCATGAAGCTGCATTTTAAGTGTGTATAAGGACTCTGATATAAAGCGATATACTATGTCCCAATTTCTCTCTCCGTAAAGGATTTGCTGAAAACTTTTAGTAACATGAAATGTGCTTTTCAAAACGAAAACAGTTACAGTAAGGACTCGTTTGTATTTAATGCATTAAGTAACATAAACTAACAATGAACAATGATTTTTTTACTGCATATATTACCATTTGTTAATGCTTGTTCATGTTAGTTCACAGTGCATAATCTAATGTTAAATTGACTTAAATACATATCAGTAAATGCAGAAGCACTGTTCAGTGTAAGTTCTAGTTAGCTAAATTCATAAGCCAAATCTTCATACCTTATAAATGTAAATTATACTGAAGGGAATTAGCGAATGTATATTTTAGCATTCTGAAGAAATTCTCACTATATATTCTAACATTATAGAATTGGAATGTCTGGAGATAATAATGTTTTACATAAAGCATTCCAGCAATAAATTAAACACATTAGTTCCTAGTTCTTATCTTTTCAAATATGTTGCATAAAAGTATTCTTTTAGATAATAAGCATTGGATTCAACATAGATATATATATATATATTTATAAATGTGTATGTATATACAAACATACACTCAGTATGGTGTGCGTAAAAATGTAACATGTCACTTGACCTGGGGTTGGTGTGAAAATCAATTACAGTTTGATGAAAATCAGCATCAAACTGATCTATATAATCAACAAAAGGTCCAAATTCAGGATTCAGGACCATCCCATTGCATATTGAGTGTTTACACTCTCAATCAGTGTATAGTAACAGAACGAAGAGTCATCTTGGACATTTGATCATGTGTCTTGTTCATTACGCTCCATTGACGTGGATAAAGAAACATACAGAGTAGTAGTATTGAAAACAAAAAACTGCCATATATTGTGCACTATAAACATCTACCATGAATACTGCATAGTTGCTGAGCAAGTCTGGTGAATGGAATCATATGATATGATCAACAAAATGGAAACCTGTGATTCTCACAGTGATGTTTTGGTGATTTCACTTGTCTGATGGAAAGAAGTGTAAACGCTACACTAGAACCAACTTTCCTGAGCAGCTCATCTCATGCATGCATCGAAGAATCCATTCTTTCTGAAGAGTCAAATAATACATACAAAGCAGCTAGTTTATATAACATGAACCCTAAAAATCAGTTTTAAAAAAAGACAATTCTTTTGATTGTATGAATCAGAGGCAATTTTCAGTTTTGGTCACTTACTAAAGAGCGCAGAGGTTTTAAGTTCTCTTTCAGCGAGGTTAAAACGTAAATATCAGGCTTGCTCCTTCTATAACTGAAACGGGTGTCTTTGTGCATGGTTGGCAAGATCGTTTCATTCTGGGGAAGGAGCCAGAAGTGGCACGAGGAATATCGTTTTGTGAAAAGGTAACAGTAGTTTGTTTAAGCCAGCAGCCTGATGGCACCGTTGTCAGAGCCAAGCAGCAGTAGCCTCTTGGTGGGCAAGACAGACAGACTAGTGAGAGTCCCACGAAAGTTCTCCGTGCTGAGTTTGGTGGATCCTGCCAGGCTGGCTGTGCTGTCCAGAATGGAGTACACTCCGATTTTGTTGGCAACAGTACCCGCCACGATCTCAGCACCGTAAAGATCAAATGCATGGATGGGGTCAGATGGAGTCCTGTACTGGTGGAGTGGCTTGTGCTCCACATCTTTCCAAACGGTCAGTGTGTGGTCAGATGAAGAACTGACCAGCAGATTCCCCTCTGCTGCCTACAAATTGACACACACGTATAAATACACAGTTTATAAGGAACAGATTAAAACATTCTTAATAGGACAAATACACTTCACTATGAAAGAGTGACCATTTTTACAGATTTAATTATTATTTGAAAATATTTTTGTTTTATTTTGTACTTTTTTTCATTTGATAAAATGATAACATTTAGTAAGGCTGTATTAGTAATGTTAGTAATGCATTTACTAACATTAACAAACAAAGATTAATACATTTGTTATTATAGTAACAATACATTAGAATATGTTCGTATTAGTTAATGGAAATACAGTGGTTCAATGTTAGCACACATTAACTCACAGTTCATTCATTCATTCATTTTCTTTTCAGTTTAGTCACTTTATTAATCTGGGGTCGCCACAACGGAATGAACCGCCAACTTATCCAGCACATGTTTTACGCAGCGGATGCCCTTCCAGCTGTAACCCATCTCTGGGAAGCATTCATACACACTCATTTACTACGGACAATTTAGCCTTCCCAATTCACCTGTACCGCATGTCTTTAGACTGTGGGGGAAACCGGAGCACCCGGAGGAAACCCACACGAACACAGGGAGAACATGCAAACTCCACACAGAAACGTCAACTGACCCAGCCGAGGCTCGAACCAGCGACCTCCTTGCTGTGAGGCGACAGCACTAGCTACTGCGCCACTGCGTTGCCATTAACTCACAGTGCATTAACTAAAGTAACAAGTATGAATTTGGATGTTAATCATGCATTCGTAGACGTTGAACTAGGATTAATAAATCCTGTACAAGAGTATTGCTCATAATTAGTTCATTTTAGTGAATACATCAACTAATAAATCATTGTAAAGTGTGACCCAAATAATATGACCCTGAACCACATAGCCTGTCATAAGTGTCAATATTTGGAAATTGGGATTTTTGCATTTTCTGAAAGCAGAATACATAAGCTTTTGATAGGATAATAGATGGCAGAGATACAACTATTTGAAAATCTGAAATCATGAGTTTGGAAAAAACTAAATATTGCCTTAAAAGTTCAAATTAAGTTCTTAGAAATGCATATTACCGTTTATTCATTCATTCATTCCTTTTCTTTTCAGCTTATTCCCTTTATTAATCAGGGTTGGCTACAGCAGAAAGAACCACCAACTTATCCAGCATGTTTTACGCAGAAGATGCCCTTCCGGCCACAACCCAACACTGGAAAACACCCATACACTCTTGTATTCACACACATACACTACAGCCAATTTAGCTTATTCAAGGGAAACTGGACCACCTGGAGGAAACCCACATGGACACGGGGAGAACATGCAAACTCCACACGGAAATGCCAACTGACCCATCTATCTATCTCTATATAAATACGTAAGATTTTGTAAAATATTTTTAAGGCATACAAATGTTTAAAGTAGCCCAGTAGCAACCTGAAACACTGGCACTAGGCATCAGGCCATCCTCACTGTAAAGCCCTGCTAAGTTTCATCCATCATCTAACAGAGTCGTCGTGAATAATAAAGTAATTGTGCAGTAATCTACAAGGCTCATAGATTTTGTCCTAATGAGTAACCCAAGACTATATTTGCCCAAACATGGGCCTCTGGTGGCAGAGACGGACCTTTGACCCCACAAATCAGGGTTAAATAAAGTTTGCTCAGTCCTAGTCGCTTGTTGACTGCATCTGAACAAACCAACAGGGTACAACTTTTACTCATCATACTGAAATCTCAAATACTGACGTGTATCCAGACACTGAAACGTCTTCTGGATTCTGGAAAGTCATAATTCTAATATGTTATTTGGACAACTACTGATAATTATAACTCATCATGATGAGTGGTGAAAAAGCAAACTGAAAAAGATCTGATTAAAAATGATGTAATGCGTGCGTGTTTCCTCATTACACGATATTTCCCACAATCAATACAGACACAATTATTGTTTACAAGCATGCAACGCACAAAAACATGTGAGGACATTAGAGCATGCAGTCATATGCACGTCTTGCATTACACATTAACCAACAGCTACTCACTTTCATTTGCAGTATATCTCCCTCGTGGCCAGGCCAGCCCCTCAGCACCAGACCTGTTCTTGCATCCAGCAGGACTATGAAACCGGTGGAAAATCCTGCCGCAATGGTGCGTCCTCCTGGACTAACAGCCAGACAGCGGATTAGCCCTGCGCTCATGTTGCTGTATGCTAGACGGAACTCATGCTGCAAACAGAAGAATAACACTGATGATCATTAACATCTTTCAACAAGCTTGCATTCATTTAATCAAAAAATAATTATCTAGACCAGACATCCCGTCTTCATCTAATTTAATTTACAGTTGAGCTTCTATATTCTAAAGTTTGTGAAGATAATATAGCTAGATGAAACTCAAACTGTTCAGAGAGGAATAACAGTGCCCTTACTGGTGATCATAAGCACTACACCATAAAAATATAAAACTATAATGAAAATAAATAATAATAAATTTGTAAATATGCTTTTGCTGGAAAATATTTGCCATTTTTCCCACTCAAAACCAAATAAAAAAATTCCTTGAATTTTCCCTGACTAAAAGGCTGGATTTCCATAAGCTATAGTGAATTTAAAAAAACAGTTCTTTGCATACTTTTAAAATGGTTTTAACTTGATTATTTGCAGAATTTAAAAGCTACTATGAGAACAACAATGGATCATTTATCTCAGATTCCGAAAAAGAAAAGAAAAATAAATCGGAGGTGTGTGGCTGCGATGTGTTTCCTATCCCATGTTTGATAGATTGATAGTAGCTTTACTTAACTTAACATTTTACCAGTCTTCGAAGTGGTAATTTTGAAGCCAAGGTTTCTCAAATTTACATTATCTTGACACTTTAGCCTTAAAAAATAGACTAACCCTAACAACATGCATTAAACAATGCAATTCAAAAATGGTTTAGGATGCATCAAAATTAATTTCATCCATAAATTTATCCAAAATTATTTTTTGATCAATGTAAACTAAAATCTTCATCATTCATCTTCATCAAGGGATTGTCACAGTAGAATGAACCGCTAGCTATTCTGGCATATGTTTTATACAGCGGATGCCCTTTCAGCCACAACCCAGTTCTGGGAAAATTTAAATCTTATAAATAAATAAATAAATATTACATGACTTGGACAAAAAATATTTTAAAAAATTCCCTGACTTTCAATTTCTGGCATAAACCTCTTAAAATTCCATATTTCAGAAATTCTATGTCTTATGAAAAGCCTAATTTGCTCAAAGTTTTTTTTTTTTTAAGATGCAAAAGATGTGATTGCTGATTAAAAAAAAGTGTTTTAACAGGTCTCTTTCAACAACATTGCATTTATTTAATCTGAGAAAAAAATACATAGTCATCTCAAATGTGCTTTTATGTATAGTACAGAAAATTAAAAAGCAAGATGTAACTTCTTATAATGGGATGACTATCATGATCCTTGATAGAACAAAACCAACTGATCTGATGACAGAACAATATACCTGCAGGCCTGGTTTGCGTGGGTCTATGAAACGCAGCACAGAGTCAGCGCTAGCAAACACTACACTGCAGTGAGGAGCAGGCATTGTGGTGACGGCCGTGATGGGGTTCTTCCCGTCCAGAGGTTCATTACAGCGAATATTCTTACCTACAAATATGAACAGAAAGAGTCACACAGGTCAGTCAGACACAATCAAATAACAAAATGTGCACAAGAAAAGATTTCACATTAGAGGAATATGTAATATATATTTTGATACGGTTAATAATAGCATTCTGAATATTTCCCTAACAATTTACAAGAGACAACAGAATCAAAATGTTTTTTCCCTAATAATGGCTGAAACTTTGTGTTACCTTTATGATGAACCGCTTATGTCGCTCATGCCTCAGTAAATTTAACTTAGGGTTAAAGTTTAATTAACATGAATTAATGTAAATGTAGGTATTCCAGTTAGATGCAAATGACATTTTTGAAATCTTGTCTTGTTGTGGCTAATTTAACAGCTGTATTTTTGTGTCTCACAGAAAACAAAAATCAAAAATTTCAATGTTTTGAAAGTATTTCATACTCATCATGGCATTTATTTGGTTGACATTTTAAAAACATATATAGAAAAACAGCAAGTCTTAATACACAATGTAACTATAGAAGAGATAAACAGAAAATTTAAACAAAACTCTTTGATCGTTTTTGATCGAGATACTACTGGTCTAATCCGATTCAATGATCTATGCTAAGCTAAGCTATGGTGGAGAAATGGTAAATGGTAAGTTAAGAAATGGTAAAACTTAACTGTTTAACCATAACTGTGTATGTAAAATTAGCCTATTTAAAAATATTATATAAAAAAGCTTAGTGTTCCTTTAAATGTCTTACATTAATAACACATCTTAATTTTCAGCAGCATGTGTCACAACTAGAGCTGTGTAATATGGAGAAAATAACCATATTGCGATTTTTGGAACGAATATTGCGATTGCGATTTTATTTACGATTTTGGCAACTGTTTTTGTTTTTTCAAACGCGCTACATACACACATTCATACACACATTCACACAAATGTATTCAGTACACAAGAAGTGCATAACAAAACATTTCACAATGAAATACTATAGTATTAAGTTTAATAAAACTGTAGTTAAAACAGACAACATAAAATAATTTAAGACAAGCTAAACTCAACTCTAGTTAAAAACATACTGTACACAGTAGTACTAACTGCTTGATAAACAAAACTGTAATTAACTGTCTTAAAAACAGACAACATGAAAAAATAAAGATTAACTAACTTAAATTCCAGTCATAACAATAAATAAAAACTAACGTCAATCAAAACCACCTATTCGGTTCTCCCGCTCAACTTTGTCGTGTGCGGAGTGAGCTCTGATTGGTCAAAATCTTTCGCCCGCTCAACTTAGCTGTAATTGCCCTGTGTGCTGTGTCAGCTCTGATTGGTTAACATATTAAAATCATGCGCACAAGAACGTGAACAAAAATCAAAATAAATTGATAGATAAAATTGCAGCCTTACACGATTTAGAAATTACATGTGCTTAAATCGCGATTGCGATAAATTGCACAGCCCTAGTCACAACATTTAGAAATCATTGTATTATGTCTGAAAAATTAAAAGGTTTAGACCACAAATATTAACTATCAATGCTCTAATAATCAACATTGTTTTCCCAGCACTGGGTGCTGCTGGAAAGGTATATTGCAATGTGGCAACCCCTGATAAATAAGAGAATGAATGAAAAGTCAACAAGTCACTTTCTCACCTGTGAACTGATCCCACAGATGCACAGTGCCATCACAGCTCACCACCTCCTGTAAAGCCTCTAACTGACCAACATAAAAGACAGATTTGCGGTGCTCTGTATAAGTGAGTCGTGGTTCAACGTCTCGTGTGCCATCACCGTGGTTATAAAGCGGCCACAGCCTAACAGTTTTGTCTTTACTTCCAGACAAAAAGTAGTCCTCCCCTGCTAGTGGTGCCAGACACTTTGCTGTACCCGAATGACCAATAAAACTTTGGAGACGGATCTGGTGGAAGTGGAAGTGGGAGTCGTGCTGGTTAAGCCCAATCTCATACTGCCAGTACGCAAGCCAGTTGCCCTGCAGAGAGCGGCTGCTGCGTGGAAGGTCCTGTTTCAGTGCACTGTCCTCTGGGGTGGGTCCCATTACCCAGGAGTATGAGGAATGAGAGAAAGAAGGTACAGCTGAAGAAAGTACAGTGGTGGCTAGACTCACTGGAGGCACATTGCCACCGTAAGGTCGTCCATGTGTCCATGTTTCCAAAGAGGACAAGTTAGGACTCCCACAGGCTTCAGTGTCACGAGTTACCTGGATGCGATTTCCTACCAGATGACTGCCAAATGTTCCTGACTCAGGTAATATGTCTCCACCTAGTGGTGTGGAAGTGGATGAAGGAGCAGGAAAGGGACTGCGACTCATCTGGCGGCCCATACTAGGAGAAAGGCCCACACCAGAGGCTCTCTGACCTCCAACTGGGTTGGATTCTGGGCTGCCAGGACTTGCTCGTTCATGGTAAGATTGAGCCAGACTCCAAACTAGCTCATGATTGGTAACAAGTTTGCGAATTCCTGAATCACCTAAAAAACAAAACAATAGGTGTTCAACAGATATTTATGAAAGGTGTTTCTGTAAAACTAACAAGTACAAACGACTTTTACCAATTAGACAGTAAAAAGGAATGTAAGATGCATAAGCCATTTCGGGATTAAATACAGCCTGAAGTTCCTCCAAAACTCCAAGTTCACAAGTAAGCTCTTTTCCATCTGGAAAGCACAAGTCCAGGTACGTGCACTCTGCAACCTCCCTACGTGGGGCACTTCCCATCTGCAAATAAAAAAAGGATTTAATATTATTAAATAATGTTGTTTAAAAATCTTAAACTGCATCAGCTAAATATTAACAATTCTCTGAGGATTATTTAAAAATTAGCCACTGTTTAAGGTCGATATGAAATCAAAATACTTATTTTTGGCAATAAAGCATTCAACTGATAAAAACTAAAAGGCGTTCATAAGGTTACAAAAGAATTCTATTTAATACCAGAGCTGTTTTTTCTAAACATTCTAGTCATAAAATTACCCTGAAAATAAATTATAAAATATTTAGCATAATTATAAATACTTAGTCTGATAATATGTAATATTTCTTGACCACCAAGAATAATTTCTAAAGAATATGACTTCTTTGTCTTTTGTTACCTGATTTTGCAAAAATTGCAGCAAGGAGAAAACCTGGAAGAACCTGGAGAGAGTTTCTGCCATGTGCTGCTGTACCATCTCTCTGCCAATGCGCAGACAGATTAGTGCCATGAGACTTAAAGTCTTCAAACACACTGCAGAACGAGTTTGCACTCCACTAGGAAAGCTGAATACACAGAAACAAGAGTCCATTTACTATAAAAAGCAAAGAGCAGCTCTGCTTTTCATGGGCTGCCAATTTTTAACTTCCCAGCCATGACTAATGGAGTGTATGTAAGTTTTACCCCATCTTAGTTGATGTTAACAAATCCAGCAGTGGCAGCAGAACCTCCTGGTTAATCTTCATCAGCATGTCCATTAGAGTGGTGTCTGACAGGAAGACTATAATCTTCTGTGTGAGTACCACAGCACCCAAAAGCCCGGCCTCCTTTCGAGTGTTCAAACGGCATGAAGAAGGTGGAGACACCTCAAGGGAGCAAAGAAGCAAAATTAAGCCAAAACCTTTTTTTTTTTAAATCAGCTTGCCAAAAACCATGAATTTGCTATTAACACAGAATCTATCACATGAGTTTGACATGAATCTTTAAATTGCAATCTAAGAAAAAAAAAAAAGAGAAAAACCTCTTTGGTTAAATTGTTCCTTACACCAGTCTAAGCAAAATTTGAGTTTTTAGTTTTAATGATATCCTACTCACAAATGTCAACCAGACAGTTATGATGTCTGTTAAAGGGTTAAAGAAAGTGGGGTTTAAAAACTTTATAGTTACCAGGTAGCCAATGTAGGGTAGATACTGATAAGTCAATACTGGTTCTCCATAAAGATGTGCTATGTAAATAAGACACTCAAGAACTGGTCTTGCAGTCTGGTCTCCAACAACTGGCTTCTTCTCATATACACTTCCAACACACTCAAGGCTATTTTCTTCACTCACAGAGAGCATGAACTGATGTTTGTCAAGACCTTAAAAAACAAAACAAAGAAAATTACATTTAGTAGATCCTTATATCAAACCACATCTGAATAAAGAGATAAAAGTCTGATTAAATTTTACCTATGTAACATGATGTAAGCAGTCGCAGTAGGTTCCTAGCTATGAATCGAGATGTCAGTGTTGGCCCTAGTTTTGCAGACAACCATCTCACAGTTTTGCAAACAGTGTCTGGAAAAGACAATGTATTGATTAATTATTGTATAATTCAGTTCTTGAGTATGCATAGTAAACCAATAAATTAATAAAAATGACAAAAAATATACACTTGTTCTAACTTACCTAATAGTATCTTGTGTTCTTTTTCCTCAGAGTCCTCTAAAGGGTCATGATCGGTTTCTTCATCCTCCATGTTCTTCTCTCCATCTTCTTGAACAATTTCATTCATGACATCTCCCTCAAGAGTTGCCACAGTTGCTTCTGATTCGTCAGTACAGACTGAAAGAGTCATTTCCAGACTTGGCACCCTTTGTACTGTAATCTCTCTGTCTTCCACTGTCTCCTCCTCATCCTCAAGCTCTCCACCATCCTCACCATCACTGGCTTGCTTCAGATCCTGACTGCTATCAGCAGACTTTAAACTTGCACGGTCTCCAATGGACACTTCACTAGCACTGCTCTTGTCACTAAGTTTCCCAACACTGAGAGATTCCTGGTCTTGTTCCTTGCTTGCTGGTGTTTGGTTCTGCTGTTTGGTGCCAACCCCTGTTGATGCTCCAGATGCACTATTATTTACATAAAAGCCATTCTGGAAGTCCTCACCTTCATTCAGAAAAACCTGGTCATTGAGACTGATGCCTGATGAGTAATCAACAAGTCCTTGGTCTCCGACAACACCAACGCCCCCACTGCCGCCTCCACTACCTCCTCCTGCTTTGCCAGAAGATGTGGCATTAGATGATCTACGATCCTCACACTCATATTCCTCCTCTTCCTCATCTAAGGCACCAGCAGCTCCCCTTAAAACCTTTATGCCCTCCCATTCTGTCCCCGCAGCTGTGTTGCAGCTCTCAAAGCCAGTCATAACCTGCAGAACATGTGGAAGTAGACTGGAAAGAAAGGCCTGCAAACCAAGCCTTACAATAAGCTGCAGCACAAAACAATCTGTGTAGAGGTAGAAGCGGCCTCGAAGGCATCTGGGATTCTCGTACACTCCTACCAAAGGCTTTATTAGGTACTTAGAGGCATTGCGAGGTCCAAGAACCCTAGACACAGGTTCAAACAAATACCAGGCCGCATAAACAGCAGTGGACTCCTCTGACATCAAAGAAAGAACAAAGGGTAGAAGGATCTCAAGCCCCTCTGTAGTTATGTCACCCTTTAGAAGTGTCTCCAGTTGCTGCCATAAGTTGAACACAATGTCACGGCCCTGAATATTGTTAATGGATTCCATCTTGGAGTGGTAGGAGAATATGAATCTGTGCAGTGTTGGGAAGTACTCTGGGAACGGTAGAGGGGAAAGAATGGGACTAAGCAGTTGCCAAGGGTTCGGTGGTGGAAGTCCCTCACAAATAGGGTCATATTTAAACAGAAACGGCAGTCCTTGAGGATGCATTATAAATGTCTCTGTCTTTAAACAATGCTTGTGGACTTGCAGAAGAGTGTCCAGTGCATGATGGAGTGGTAGTGGAACATCTCGAAGGTTTGTGGAGCACAGCTTTAATACTGCTTGAAAACGATCCTTCAGATGTGTCCCTGGCCTCAATCCCCTCAGTTTGGAGGAATAAAAGATTTCAGCGATGAGAATACCCAAGGCTTGCATATCTCTCTGGAAAAGATCTGTGAATGAAAGAGGAACTTTTGGTGCAGGTCTCAAGTCTTTTTTGTTCATATCAAGATTCATTGTGTGCTGGACATCAGAGTGTAGACCTTTCACCAAAAAGGTGTTGAGCTTTTCTAACTCCTCCAAAGGTTGCAAAGGTTTAAATCCATCTGGCAGGCTTATTTTGAAGTCTTCCAAATTAGAGGTTTCTGGCTTTTTACTAACAGATGCTGCTCTGTGAAGCATGGTAGTTCTAATGCCTGATCCTAGAGTATTTGTGACATTTCCAGTTGCTTCACCAGGAAAAGAACCATGAGATGGAGACACAACCAAACCAATAGTCTCCCCGCTGGTCTTTCCACCAGTGGAACCAACCACAGGGATTGAAACAGAAGCAGATGATGACGAGCCACTTAAGTCCAGGGCTTCTATTGCTTGCTCAAGCTCTTCGTCCCGGCCTACCACTGACCAGCCACTGGATTCACATCCTGTTGCCTCTGGGACTAAACCATTCACGCCATCCATTGTGGTTTCAAGGGGTGGAATCTGCCATGTTGTAACATTGACACGTCCAAAGTGAGGAGGTTCTGGAGGTGCACACTGGTAAAGGGCAAGACGAGGTGGGTGGGGGTGGTCAAACAGTTGCACAACTCCGTAGCTGGTGAGATGAGTGTGGTTATCTACCAAGTGCAAGCAGACATTCTTTGCCTTAATGGCTTCTTTACCTGACAGTTTATAGCCAAACGTTAGGTCAATCCAGTGATGCAACTGCTGAGACACTTCTCGACTCTCTAGCAGCTGTCTATGCACAGCAA
The DNA here is from genome assembly GCA_903798035.1 of Danio albolineatus. NCBI lineage: Eukaryota > Metazoa > Chordata > Actinopteri > Cypriniformes > Danionidae > Danio > Danio albolineatus. The sequence continues at coordinate 18,619,885 of CAIGQQ010004837.1, read as the reverse complement.
TAAACTCTTCGTAAGAATTGCACCATGGAGGTACATCAAGGTCTGGCATATCTGGGTGTATGGAGCGAAATATTGAGGGATCCCTGTAGAATTCTGGGATGCATTCATCTGGGGTCCAACTCTGAATACGTTCCATACTAGCTGGATACTCATTGGGCTCCCACTGGGAACGAACATGGCTGCACAGCACAGATTTGGGCGTCTGTCTAGCTTTGTAAACATAATAGGTGATGTCCGACAAAACATCTGAGATATGATGTGGAACATGAAGGTGATCTGACTGTCCTGGGCCACCAGGTACCACTGGTCCACCAAGATCTTGAGGATAATTACTTCCACCACTTCCGCTAACTGCTGCCAGTGCTTCTTTAGTCATTTCGTAGGTGAAGTCCAGTTGTTTATCACCCTTATTTAGACGAAATTTTGACTTCTTCAGATCACGAAACCTTCCATATGGCACAGTGAAATCAACCACCCAAGGTAAGACAGGGTGATAGTTTGGGTCTCCTTCACGTCTTCCAGCCAGTCGATTTAATTCCATCAGATACTGGAAGTTGCTGACCTGACCGTTGACCCAGTCTAGGACAAGAGATTTGAGCTCGTCCTGACAATTTCGACAAAGCTGTCCGCTCACACCATTATCATGATTGTCTTTTGTTGAAACACTCATTGGCACTTTATTTTGTAATGCATATGGAACATCATGCCTGTACTCCTTAAACTTTTCATAGTGTGCAAGTGAGATCTTTAGGCGACTACAGAGCTGCTCATCAACTGCAATATCAAGTAAGGAGAGTTCACCACACAACAGTCCTGAGGCATGACATTCCCGCATTGCAATTAGTAGTTGGTACAAAATGAACAATATTTTCGCATTGCTGTTAGCAAGCTTAGCTGGACTGTAGGTGACAATATCATGAACAGTGTATTGTGTGTATGGGAAAACCACATAAAGAACCTCTTCTGACTCCAACAAGCATTCTGCAGGTAGCACATTAGGACATAAAGTCTCTGTACTTTGTTTGGGAGCTGAGCAGCTAGATAGGAATGGGCAGTCTTTCTCTTTCTCTTTAGCTGGAGATAGGGATGGTGACACTCGATCAGTAGAGATAAAGCTGGAGCAAAACAGTTTCTGCAGGGCTTGCCGAACAGCATCTATGGCCAAAACAGGTGTCTGCTCAACGGAATCTGAATATGGCTGCACATGAGTCATGTATGCTTCATGCCACAGATTTCTGTGAAACAAACAAATAAATATTTTAACTTGTTTATTAAAAGTCACTATAAGAAAGATATAAGTACAGACTGATTCACTGATGCTTAGAAAATAATATATAGGTAGAGAAGAATTTGAGTTTATTTAGTTTAAATAATAAAAAAGACGATAATAATCAAAATTGTCATGCACACAATAAATAAATAAATTTTGAGGTTTGCTAAAAATTACATTCAAAAGTCTTTAATTAATGACTTTTATTTTGAACTAAAAGTCATCTAAATGAGACTGCACAATTAATATATCCATCAGTCAAAATGCTTTACATTGTTTTATTGTATAACACATATGAATAGTAATTTTTAGTTAACAGGATAAAAACAAATTTAAGCAAGCATCAACAGAAACGAAACACAAAAGTATAAGCATCCTACCTGAAATTAGACTGTGAAACTCCCTGCATGAGAGTCATGAAAGAGTCCTGGGAGAGTCCCTCCCCATGGCAGCCAGTCTCCCTGGCAAAACGGTATCCCAGATTACACTTTCGAAGACCTTGGATACAAACACGTGTCCAGCCAGATGGCAGTTTCGTCTGAGAGCGCTGGAGAAGTGTGCAGATTTCCCCCTCACTGAAGCTCTCATATCTTGCACAGCGAGTAACTCTCTTGTTTCTCAAGGCCATTACCCAGCGGGTTGGGACCAGGACCACCAATTCATTGGGTCGCTGATTATGCGCAGTCTGCCGCTGATCAATACCCAGGTCCCTCTCCAAGGCTGGCGCTAGCCACTCCATGATGTATGTCAGTTAAGCACTTGTGGGCTCCTATAAGAAACAAAAAAAAATATCCAAAAAAACCTATAAATAAATATATATATATATGTATATATTTTCTATATTTCATATAATATCTTTTCTTCTGGAGAAAAGTCTTATTTATTTCAGCTAGAATAAAAGCAGTTTTACATTTTTTTTAAAACCAACTCAAGGTTTGTCTATTAGTCTCTTAAGCAATATATCTAGGCTGTCTACAGAACAAACCATAGTTATACAATGATTTGACTAATCACCCTAATTTACTTAAATTATCAAATTAACCCTTGTTACGCGTTTAAATTGCAATTTAAGCTGAATACTAATATCTAATTAGTATACTAATTATAAAATACTAATAAAAATATGTAGTAATATATTATGTACTGTCTTCATGACAAAGAAAACAGAAATCATTTTGTGATTTTCCTCCAGCTTAGTCCCTTTATTCATCAGGGGTCACTACAGCAGAAAGAACTGCCAACTTATCCAGCATAGGTTTTATGCAGTGGATGCCCTTATAGCGGCAACCCATAACTGGAAAACACCCATACACAATGGCCATTTTAGTTCATTTGATTCACCTATAGCGCATTTCTTTGGACTGTGAGAGAAACCCATGCGAACACAGGGAGAACATGCAAACTCCACACTGAAATGCCAACTGACCCATCCGGTACTCGAACCAGCGACCTTCTTGCTGAGAGGCGACAGTGCTAACCACTAAGCCACTGTGTTGCCCATAACAGAAATCAGTTTTTAGAAATTACTATAAAACTATTATGTTTACAAATGTGTAGAAAAGGGCGCCACGGTGGCCTAGTGGGTAGCACAATCGCCTCACAGCAAGAAGGTGGCTGGTTCGAGCCTCGGCTGGGTCAGTTGGCATTTCTGTGTGGAGTTTGCATGTTCTTCCCGTGGTTGCATGGGTTTCCTCCGGGTGCTCCGGTTTCCCCCACAGTCCAAATACATGTGGTATAGGTGAATTGGGTGAGCTAAATTGTCCATAGTATGTGTTTGTGAGTGAGTGTGTATGCATGTTTCCCAGAGATGGGTTGCAGCTGGAAGGGCATCCGCTGCGTAAAACAAATGCTGGATATGTTGGCGGTTCATTCCGCTGTGGCGACCCCGGATTAATAAAGGGACTAAGCCGACAAGAAAATGAATGAAAGAATGAATGAATGTGTAGAAAAAATATCCTTTCTATTAAACAGAAATTGTGGAAAAATATACAGGGGGTTAATAGTTCAAGGAGTAAAAATTCTGACTTCAATTGTGTATATGTGTGTGTGTAACATATATGTGTTATATAATACGTGTGAGTGTGTTTTATTACATATATATAATAGTTAATATAATTCATTCATTGTTTTTCTTTTTTAGCTTAGTCCCTTTATTAATCTGGGGTCACCACAGCGGAATGAACCACCAACTTATCCAGTATATGTTTTACGCAGCGGATGCCCTTCCAGCTGCAACCCATCACTGGGAAACACCCATACACTCATTCACACACACATACACTACGGACAATTTAGCTCACCCAATTCACCCAATAGTATCAGCGATGCAATGTCAGACACAATACACTAAATTGAGTGAGTGACCTCACTGTGATGGGTAGGGCTAGGTGATTGCACTGCACCAGGTCTGCATCCAGACCCCTCTCAATTCACCTGTTCCTCCGGAGCACCCGGAGGAAACCCATGCAATCGCAGGGAGAACATGCAATTTCCACATAGAAATGCCAACTGACCCAGCGACCTTCTTGCTGTAAGGCGACAGCGCTACCCTAATTAATTAATATGATTTAATTTCAAATTTAAAGTTTAAGATTTTACATATATTATTTGCCTTTATTTAATTGCCAATGTAGTCTCTATTTACCTAGGACTATCTGAACAAATCCCATTGTTTTTACATGTTGTTGTACTGTAGTTGCTTTTATTACTGTCTGCAATTGACCTCATTTGTCGGTCACTTTAAATAAAAGAGCATGTGACTCTTTTTTAAAATTATTAGAAAAACTATATATATATATATATATATATATATATATATAAAATACACAAACAAAAACACTACACTATATGCATAACCCCTTAAAATATGGTTGTTATGTGTCCATTTGTACACACAGTAAAAGCATACAGATCAGATCATCACCAGTCTAGCAACAACTAATGATTTGTCGAGGACTCTGATGTCATCACACAAAATGTCATGCATTACCCCGTGACTGATCTCCACCACACTTCAGCAAAATCACGTACTTAGTTATATCCAGAACATCATACAAAACACAAGCTTCTGTAAATAACGAGCGATAAAATGTGTCGCTAATTTCAACATTTTAGTTCCTCTCAACCTCTGACCAGAGAATAAGGAAATAGTGCACTTCTGCCAGTTCTCGACTGTTAAGTTACAAACACAATGGAGCGCCACTCTATGCATTAAACCACAGCCTGTCAGGTTATTGTAACTACATATATACTACCGTTAAGCAAACACTGGGAAAAGAGGAAATCAGTCCATCTAGCAGTTGTTGTTGCTGCTCACCTCTGCACTGTTTGCTGCTTGTCAGCAACTGATCACTGAAACAGTTGCCATCGCGGTGCCCAGTCCCATGTTTGCGGCATGTACAAAATGTATTTCCGGTACTTTATGAACTACCATAACAGCACATTAATTTCCTAAGAAGTCGAGAATATTTTGTTGTCTTCAGAAGCCATAGTGTTGAGTTCATAGCCTCACGTGACTCTCATCTCTGTGTGCGTGCGCTCGCAAACCGTGTGATTCTCAACTGTGTCATAATACAAGTCTCCTCACATTACAGGAAATTAAATAAATTTAGTAAATAAACAGAACAAATATTTAAATATAAAAAAATAAAACACAATTTGTGTATTCTTGTCACAATTTCAAAAGATGGAACATTATGGTGAAGGTGAAACTATAGCATTTCACAAAGCATGCACTAGAATAAATATGAAAGTTTCACCAAAAATTATAAAACATCAAATTTGTTTGAAAAATTCTAATCAAGCAATATCTAAAGTGCATGGTGAACTCATTCTTAATCAGTGAAATGTGGCAAACGCCACACAGACACGCACACAAACACAGACACACATTCGACTCACTTTTAGCAAATGTCACATTATGTCACGACTTTGCCTTTCATTCGGTCATTTGAATGTGCAGTACTATCACTTCTTAAAGTAAACAACATTGAAATAATTGTTAATTATCTGCTGAATATGAAAAATTCAAAACGTCTTGAATTCATGTTCACGGGCGCCCTCGTCTGACAAAAGTCTGCTTTACCAATCTGAAAAAATGTATTAAGGTCGAATTGACGAGGCAAATTAATCCGTGTATCATTCGTTCAATCTTTTTGAACGACTTTTCACGTTTTTTCAAATTCAAACCAAAAATTAAAAAACAAAAAAAAAACAACTTGTTTTTCCATTATTTGTTTCCTGAAAGAAAGAAAAAAACACGAATAATGACACTTTACCGGATGTGAAGCAAATTTCAAAGCCTAGGGGGATATATAATCAACATCACAGCAATATATTAAATGATATAAAGGCTTGAACAATTCACATAGCTTTTTGTTTTTTTTTTTCTGAAAATGTATGTTTATAAACATGAAATTTGTCCATTAAAATAAAAGAAATTAATAAAGAAATGTTTAGGACTTTTTGTCTAAGCTTCAAAAATTCCTGAAAGATCATCTTTCCAGTGTAAAGTAATATTTTCATCAATATTAACAGCAATAAAGTCAATTACATTTCTCCCCCAAAAAAATGACACATAAGGGCAATACCAGAATAAAGGAACAGCGCTTTCTGGCCTCTGCTTGCAAAAGCCACATCTCACATCTATATTTGTTTAAAATTTAGTCAGATAAAGTTTGGCAGGATGTATTCTGTGAAGGAGTTTAAACAAAGATCTCTTTAACCTTGTTTGTTGATAGGGATTAGGCAGAAGCCAAACCTTTGCATTTGGTTTTGATGCAGCATCTTTCTGGAGCTTTTATTGATCTGTTATTATTCTTACAACTATGAAAAGCATATTTTACCTGTTGGAGAGTCACTGTGTGATTATTGTGGCAATAGCTGATAATTCAATCTGTTTTGATGTTTATACAGAACAACATACATATTTAAGGAGAGATTGCACCAAAACCATTGTAAAGTTCTTTGGTGGTATGGGAAAATTATATGTTGTTAAGAATTCCTCATAGATGAAAAGAAGACTATCTGAATTAAACCATTGGTTTACCAATACAATGTTATTTCGATACCAGTTATCAAGAAAATAAATAAGTATTTGTTGATACAAATTGCCCTTTTTATTCCAAATAAAGTAACGCTGTGGTGAAAAACTGTTCGTAAATCAAACTCCATGCTAAAAAAGCCTGACGGCGAAATGATGAAAGTTTCACATGTATTTTGTTAGTATCAAAATTACAAGTAAGAAAATAATGTTTACCACCCAAACTAGATAAAATCTGAAGGGGAATTATATTCCCAGTAGAGGCTGGATATTTAACAAGTCTAATGCAGTTGATTTAACTGTATTGTTTAGTATAGAGAAGTCCAGAAAATCTCTCTAGGAAACAGTATTCCTAACCACAGCATAAGATCCCCACCTAGTGGTCACTAGTAAGAACTGCTGTACGACAGTGATGTATTGGCCCTTCTGAGACCACTCGGTTTGCGTTTGAGGGCATACATGTTTTCTTCGTAGTTTTAATTACTCATCAGCTTTATAAATATTTACTCTATCCTTAGCTAATCTTGGCCTACAGCTTTTATCGTAGCTCCCACCAATGTTCGTTAGCAAAGCTCACCAAAACGAGTAAAACTATCGCCATTACTATGAATTACTTTGAAACAATGTACAGTAAGAACAAGCTCACATGAAGAGAAGCAGTTAATATCCCCCGTTTGTATTTTTCCTGCTTTTCTTATTAACTTTAACTGTATATTAAACGTTACTCTCTAAGAAATATGTACAGTTTAATGTTAATGCATCCACCTCACTGGTTAGATCGCTAATGCCATTTCTTAAAAACCTGACAGGCTTCCTTTATAAAAACAGCAGCCTATGCTCAACGCATTTCTAAACTAGAACTACAGTTGACAGCTGGATTTCCCAGGAGAAACCTGATGTAATTTGCAGTGCAGATATGATAGCTATAGTTACATATACCATTTTCAAAAACCTTATTCATGGATTTTATTGCTCTATTATTATTATTTTTTTTAATTGAGTTTTAATGCTCGGGAGAAAAATTAAGGTATATTTATAACAGCTAGCTACTTATTTGTTGGACCACTTTAATATTGTCAACCAAACCCATTCAACGTTATGACCATGTAGGCTACTACAGTGAGCTCTGGGACAAATGAAAACACAACTGAGGTGTTTAAAGAGAACTTTATTCTGTTTGATTTTGCAAACTCTTCTGAAAACAACAAACCGAAAATCGCGATTGTTGTCTTCTTTGCTCCACAACCCTGGCCTTCTGCAAAACAAAACAAGACTAAACAGTTCCCACAAAGGCCCTATTGTCTATTTTAGACTATAGTAAACTAAAGTTTAAAACTATAGTTTAAAATAGAAGCTAAAGTGGGCCACGCTGCTCCCACCCACCATAACCCTCGCAGCAGGTCCCACTGTACCGGCCTCCCGTGTTTCCCTGAGGGTCCTCAGAGCCCGTGTTGCTCCCTGCCTAGGGTGCACGGACGCCTCGCCCCAGGGAGTGCACGAGCCGACCGGGCGCCAGTCCGTGCCGGTGTTCACCGGAATGTTGCTCGGCGGCACATTTCGAACAACAAACACGTAATATTCCTCGCGATGTTGCGTTTACGTACGCAAACCGCGAGGAACTACAGTACAGACGGGCCGAGTGAAGCTTCACGAAGCGGACTTCGTGAGATTGGCGTGGCTCCACTCGTACCGTCTCGGTATTGAACTCACCTTGGTCAAGTACAAACAGCAACACCTTGACAACTGACAACACTGAGAGAAACCGTCAGGGCTTTAACTGAAAGCAGATCGAATGTTTAGAACGCGACGTCACTGGCTGAGCATCTCGTCATGGGAAGCGTTGACAGGGGGATCCACAAGATGGCGCCGCAAGCAGTATAAGCGTAAGCAATAACGTCATCAACAAAGCTACTTTTAAGCAACATAACGGTCTTAATTATTTTCAGTCTGCATCTAAATTTGATGTTAAGTATTATTTACTTATCAGTGTATCATTTGTTCAATCGTTTTTTTTTTCAAATTTAAACCAAAAACTTATATTATTAAATAATAATAATTCAAACAAAGCCGCAGAGGACTTTTATTTTTAGTGCATCGTGACGAACTCAGATTTGGTTGACCAATCAGAGGGAAATGGGCGTTTCAGCACGCCTACATGTGTATAATGAATTTTATAGTCCTTTATCCGTTTTCTTTCCCTAAAATCAAAAAACGAAAATAAAGCCAAAATCTCGTTTTTTTCGTTTTTTTGTGAGCAAATGAAAAATCTAAAATTGGCTGTTTTCTTCAGTCATGGCAATTTAGATAAATTTAAAAAATCAAAATTAAAATCAGTTTAATCTCGTTGTTTGTTTTTTTTCTTTTTTTGTTCTGAACGCAAGATCAGAAAATCAGATAAAGAGTCATTATTCATGTTTTTCTTTTCTTTCAGGAAACAAATAATGGAAAAACAAGTTGTTTTTTTGTTTTTTAATTTTTGGTTTGAATTTGAAAAAAAAACATTGAACGAATGATACACGGATTCAAATTAATGACCTGTAGGCATTCGTATGTGTTGGGGCGAAGAGCAAGATAATCACTGACAATAGGGGAAGAAATTGTAATCGTATCCATTTCGCAATTTGGCATATTACATTGTGATTTTATGCTATGAAAAATAGACTTGTTGCCTACAGAAGTCCACCAGAGGGCGTCCTGCTATTGAATTTGTTAGGATCAAGCAAGTATTTAGTGAGCTGTTCCGATGCTCTACAACAGGGAGCACCATAATTGACAGAGAGTCCTTTGGTACTGCAGATTTTAGCTTCAACTTGACTCAACAATACCTGCTTGGTAGTTTCAAGTATACTGGTAAGACCTTAATCAGCTTTTTCAGTTGTTTGATTAGAGAGATATTGGTCAGATATTGGCTCTCCCGAACCGAATGTGGTGACTTCTGCTGTCATATGTTTTCTTATTTTCTTTTGCTTATCCATGGTTTTCTAAATACACTGGTATTACTCATGTATGATACTCATTATTCATATATGTACCGTAAACATAATTTTATTCACATTAAAATAATCCACAATTTTCCATTTTAATAATGCTAATTATTTCCATATTTGTTATTTTGCATTACAAAACCATTTACTTTCTTAATATAAATTCTTTAAAAATTGTTAATTGTCTTTTATTTTTTTATCTATTCTATTTCAAGAAAAGAAAAGAAAACACTCAATAAAATTTGTAAGCTAGTACATTTTCATTACTTACTGGTTATTGTAGTTCCATATTTAAATGTAATTTAAATGTATTTATTTTTACAGTTGTATACCATTAACCACGATATTTATGCAGCTGTGGGTTATGCATATTGTTTTTCAAGACATTTCTTTGACAGTAACTGTGGAGAATCTGAATAAAACTTTTCTGGTTAACTTAAAAATGTCACCCATAAGGGGAGAATACTATTAAAGTCAAAGGGGCCCAAAAATGGTTTGGTTACCAACATTCTGCCAAATAGTGTCTTTTGTGTTAATCGGAAGAAAGGAACCGACTTGAAACAAGTGGATGGTGAGTAAAAATTAAAAATATGACTGAATTTTCACTTCTGGATAATCAATGTCTTTTTATATGCATCACTCTTCTGCTAAATCTAAAAAGCCCAGAAAGAACAGCTGCTTCCTTACAGTAGCATCAAGTTCTAAAAGAAAAGAACATGTGTGAGCAGGAGTCTGTAATAATAATTGCCCTTTCTCTATTACTCTCACTCACTCTCTCTCTCTCTCTGTTTCTCTGTCTCTAGCTCTCTTACTCACTCACTCCACCCAAGAGAGCAGGTTAAAAGGACGTGTCCAACTCTCTTAAACTTATTATACATGCACAAACTCTCTTTATTTTGAGATGTTCCCCTTAATAAAATCTATATGGAACCTGAAGAATGGGATAGTTCTTTTCTTCACTCCTTTGATTCTTCTGCCACTGCCGCTGGTCATCAACACAAGGGTAAGTAAAATCAAACTTTAAATTGAAGTGAACAGTTTTGACAACTTTTTAATTCTAAAATAAGTCCTTACAATTGTGTAATTAGTAACTACTGTGTAGACTTTACATGTTTTTTTTTTTCTGAGGTTGTCTGAGTGTTTTTGCACCTGATGATTGTGTATTTAACGAAACGAAAATGCATTCTGTGTTTAATACATGTGGACTGCATTGGTACCCTGAGGCCTCCATGTACAATAATTCATTGTGCCTCAAAATAGTTATTTTAACCCTTTGTCTTTGTGTATGTTCGGGCGTGGGAACACACAGTAAGTCTAAATTCCTGACCCAGAGTTGATGTGTTGTGGTCATCATGATCCTCGTGTACATATTTCAGACTCATCGGTGCTCATATCAACCGCGTCCAATGATATAAATTCACAGATGTAAACTACTAAACATTTAAATTAAAATGAAAGTCCCCTTTTGTCATTCTCTGGATTGTCGGGCCTGTGAAGCATTTCTATAAAAGATGTGTAACACTTTTTACACATATTTTCACGCATACTTTTACATATTTTACACATACTTTATTCACATACTGTATAGGGAATAAGGGCCAAACGTTTGAGAATATAATATATCTAATATAAAATGTCATTAAAAAATAGGTTACTGATCAAATGAGTATAAACGTGTGATTTTGATAATGAGATCTTTGTAAATATCAGTCATGGACAGGTCAAAACACATGTTCTTATGTTCAGTTAATCGCAATGTTTTTTAGGTGACTCGCAAATCATGCTGGATGAAATTAATTCTGCTGTCATTAAAGCAAAAGAATAACATAAAAATCTGAAATTCATTTGAATTGAAACATAATTGTAGCCTCAAATAAAATAAAAAATAAAAATTATGAAAATTTAAGTAAGGAAAAAATGATGATTATTATTATTAAAAATCTTATCATAGGTTTAGGTTTGTATTCCTACAGTGAGATAAAATAAAATGCAAATATGTATGCAATATTTCACTATAACATGTGTTTACAATGTTACAGTATGTCCTTTTGAAAAAGCACATATTTTGATCCTCCAGGAGGCCAGCTGTGCCTATGTGATCATCCTGATGGCAGTATACTGGTGTACTGAGGCTCTTCCTTTAGCTGTAACATCACTGCTGCCTGCTGTCCTCTTCCCCATGCTTGGCATTATGCAGTCCAAAATGGTAAGCTAGCATTAGCACAAATTATAAATTAAATGTAAATTTTGCACATCAGAGATCTCATCTCTTCTGTGGTTCTCCAGGTGTGTATGCAGTACCTGAAGGACACCAACATGCTGTTTGTGGGTGGACTAATGGTGGCAGTGGCAGTTGAACACTGGAACCTACATAAACGCATCGCCCTGAGAGTCCTGCTCATTGTTGGAGTTCGACCAGCACTGTAAGTCAAACCTTCAAATAAGCAGAGTGATTACTAGAGTGTTAAGAAATGTATGTTTGTGGTCAAAATTATTGACACCCTCTGTAAAATATGAGCAAAGGCTGTGAATATGCGTTTAATGTGGGAATGGGATGGGGGCTGGCCAATTATATGTATATATATTATGTATATGTATATAAACTAAATCACTATAAAGTGATTCCAGAACACAGAATCTCTCCAGCTCGTTCCTCTTCAGTTCACTATTTTCATTTATAGGATTCAGGTCAGGGGACTGCAAAAGCATTACTTCTATGTTCAGTAACAAATTTTTGTTTTGGTATTTGATCATTGCTGTTATGGTAAACCCAACCATTGATCAAGTGATCTACTTAATCCTAAATATCATGTGACTCCTTAAAGTCCAATTGAAATCAAAATTTACAATTTGCTAACTCACATTTTTAATCTTAAATTAATCCACTGAAAAAAAAATATTTTGTTTTGGTAATCTTAAACTAAATCCCACTCATTTGCTCCCGCATTTGGAGTGGTCGTCCTTCTGTTGATGTCAACCTGAGGGCTTCCATAGCAGCTGCATAGTAATACCAACTCTACTGTTAAGATGGACCTTTTTCACAAGACTGTAATGATGTGTTTAACGGTCATTAGCATCTTAAATTCTTGAGCATTTTTAACATTTAGATTTTTAATTTTAATGTATTTATGTATATATTATATCATCTTTGCATTACATAGCAAAACATTTTTTTTAAATGCATCTAATGCTGAGTCTATGGACAGTACAGTAAATTTGACGTTGTTCTCTCTTCTGCCTGCCGTTATCAGTCTCACACAATTCTTTCTTTATTCCGAAAGCCTAGTTTAGCCAACCATGACTTCTTCCGCTGAGAAACCCAGAAATGTGAAAATGCTATGAGGGAATGATGCACAAAAGAAAGCCCCGCTCTCCACTCAATATTCCATTTCAGTTGAAAGCACATCAACATACAGTACTGAAATAAAAGTCTCAGCAACTTCAAGTTCACACAGACTTTAAATTATGGCTCGGTTATGCCTTTTTTCACCTAGTAAAGTGCTCATCAAATCTTGAGTGGGTCTTTTTGATTTTTGAGAGTGTGTGGACCTTTTTTTTTATATCTTATTCATTCTTTGGGATTTCTTTGGTCTACATAACTATTGGATGGTTTTGAAGGCTCTATGAGTCTTTGGTTGATTTTCTGAGATTCAACCATGGCCCATAATAAGACTTGTAGCAATAGCGGTCAGATTTTTATTTTACATCTGTTGGTATTTAACAGGATCTGTGATTCTGAATATCTCAACAACATATCAAGGACCTCTGGCACAAAAATATATGTCTCAACATAAAAGACCCTGTATATTTAACTGTGGACATGCACTCTCAGAAAAAAAGGTACATGATGGTACAAATAATGTTCCTTGAGGAACAGTTTTGTACCTTTGTAAAAATTGTACCGTATATGGTACTGAAAAGACCTCTTATGATACTGTTCTGTGCCTTTTATGGTACAACTGAAATGAAGGTACACAATTGTGAGAGGAGAGAACAACTCCTTTATTACAGTATCTATGAAAATAAATATGAATGGAAAGGCAAAGTGATTTTTATGAATAATTTCCATATTAAAACAAGATTCATCATTTAAAAGTATGTTTAAAGATACTTATAAACATAATTTTTTAGTTCCATAATACAATAAAACAAAACAACTGGTAAAACATAAAACTATAGGTATTGTAAACTAAACATTTAAGGCATTTTAATAAATGTTTGGTAAGCATTTTTGGTAAGAGTCTTGTCACTGTGGTGGTGCCTTTCACAAAGTATACAATATTGTATCTGCAGGTTTTTAAAAACAAAGGCACATTTTGGTTTCCCATGGTACAAATCATGACCTTGAAAGGTACAAATTTGCTTCTTGCCTTAAGTTACAATTCTGTCCCATAAAAAGGTACTGCCCCAGTGACAAGGGTTTGTACCTTTTTTGGTACAACATTGTACAATTTTTTTTCTGAGAGTGTGGGGTTTTTTCACCCATCTTGTGTGTGTTGCAGCTTGAATGTGCTTTTTACATTCATCTGACCATTAAACCGTCATGTTTTAAGGTTTAGTAGTGTCTGACAAATGCATAGACTGGAGTTTGCTTTCAAGTGAGTGCAGCGAAATATTCTTGTGAAAGCAACCCAACAAGTTGTAACTGAGGGGCTTTTTATGCTTTTTTTCTGACACCAAGATTCAACTAATTTCTGCAGTTCTCCAGCTCTCCTCTTTGCTCCTCACTGCACATCAAGACAACACAGAAACATGTCCTATATCAGACAGGCAAACATCTCCAGTTGATTGCTAGCCTAATACTGTAGTGGCAATGGGAATTTTAAACCCATTTTCTCACCGACACTATATTTTGTAAAGCTCAACAACCTCTGATGGATGAATAACTGAATTTGCCTTTTGTATTTGATCTTTGTTCCTGGTGTAAATATGTAAATAATATAAATATACTTATTCTGTTTGTGCTCTCATTCTTATCGCCTCTTCTGTGTTAATACAGCCTGATGCTGGGCTTCATGGGGGTGACGGCTTTTCTCTCCATGTGGATTAGTAACACGGCTACTACGGCCATGATGGTCCCCATAGTGCAGGCTGTTCTGGAGCAGCTGAACAAACAGGAGACGGAGCCTTCACAGATGACCTGCGGTGTAGAGCGGCCCCGGGCCCCTGAGGCGGAGTACAAACACACGGCCAAAGACAGAGACAGACAAGGTCAGGAGAAGAGCTGGAGTACATACAGTACTATTCACATGTTTGGGGTCAGTAAGTTTTAGGGGTCAGGTCAGCAGAACAAAACTTGTAATAATTCATAACAATAAAAAGGCATCACGGTGGCGCAGTGAGTAGCACGATTGTTTCACAGCAAGAAAGTCACTAGTTCAAGCCTTGGCTGGGTCAGTTGGCATTTATGTATGGAGTTTGCATGTTCTCCCCGTGGGTTTCCTCTGGGTGTTCCAGTTTCCACCACAAAGCCAAAGACATGCGGTATGGGTAAGTAGGGTAAGCTAAATTGTCCATAGTGTATGTGTATGTATGAGTGTGTATGGATGTTTCCCAGAGATGGGCTGCAGCTGGAAGGACATCAGCTGTGTAAAACATATGCTGGATAAGTTGGCGGTTCATTCCACTGTGATGACCCCAGATTAATAAAGGGACTAAGCCAAAAAGAAAATGAATGAATGAATAATAAAAGCATATTTTTATGATCTGTGATGTCTGTAATATTTGATTGAAACTTCTCATCACAGGAATAAATTGCATAAAAAATGATATTAATCTAAAAAGCAACAACCGTTGTTAGCATTTTTTTTCTTGAATTTGATAATTTGTTATTAATTTTAATTCATATTAAAATCGTGATAAATTTATTCTAAAAAATATGAACATGAAAAAAATTTATAACACAAAAACAGAAATTATACTAACAAAATATGAATAAGTTAATTCACTCATTTTCCTTCAGCTTAGTCCCTGATTTATCAGGGGTCACCACAGCGGAGCGTAATGAACTGCCAACCACTCTAACATAACCCACTACCATGCTGGGGAAGATCTAGTACCTAAATAATCCAAAAAACATTTATTACTACAATAATACTTGGAAAAAAATATTTCAATTTGAATCTTTCTGAGTCTATTTGAAAATTTAAAGTACACTTTAAAGGCGATTTTTTGACTTTACTTGATAAGTGAGTAAACCTGGTGCATTTAAAGTGATTAGTTGAATTTAATGAAAAGTCAATCTGATAAACCTGTTGCCTTAAATATTCATTCATTCAATCATTTCTTGTTGGCTTAGTCCCTTTATTAATCCAGGGTCGCCACAGCGGAATGAACCGCCAACTTATCCAGCATTTGTTTTATGCAGCGGATGCCCTTTCAGCCGCAACCCATCACGGGGAAACATCCACACATTCTCAATTACACTCATACACTACGGACAAGTTCAGCTTACCCAATTCACCTATACCACATGTCTTTGGACTTGTGGGGGAAACCGGAGCACCCGTAGGAAACCCACGCGAACATGGGGAGAACATGCAAACTCAACACAGAAACGGCAACTGACCCAGCCAAGGCTCGAACCAGCAACCTTCTTGCTGTGAGGCGATAGTACTACCTACTGCACCACCGTGTCGCCTGCCTTAAATATATTATATAAAAAAAAACTATGTGCATAATTCAAAAAAATTATCTGTGAACTAAGCAATTTTAAATTACAACAGGTTTACTCACTTCTTTAAAAGTAGTCAACTTGTGGCTTTTAAATCAACAGGTTTACTGAAGTAACTAATAGCTTTTTACAGTGTATTTTCCTTTTTTCTTAGTGGTGCTGCGCATGCTGGATGTCTCTCCCGAGGTCAGACAAAAGGAGTTGGCAGAGAAGCGTCTTATGGCTAAAGGCATGACGCTGTCTGTGTGCTACGCTGCTAGTGTTGGTGGAACCGCCACACTCACAGGAACTGGACCTAACCTAGTGCTAAAGGGTCAGATGAATCAGTGAGTGCTACAAATGAAAATAAACACCTTTAGAATTTCATATAACTGGACCATTTGTTAAAGGCTTTCTGATTTTTTTTTTCTCCCAAAAATGAAAATTCTGTCATAAATTTTTCACTCCCCCTTTTTTTTCCAAAACTATTTCAGTTTCTTTCTTCTATTTAAGACAAAAGAAGATATTTTGAAAAATGTTGGAACCCATTGATAAGAACAGTAGTACAAAATACTATGGAAGTCAATGGTTGCCAGCATCCAAAATTTTTCAAAATGTTTGTTTGTGTTCATCAGAAACAAATTCATAAACTCATAAAAGTTTGGATTCACTTGGGAGTATCAAGAAATGGTTTCATTTTAGTTTCAAATTGTAAAGCATTTGATATGATGTGTCCATTTAGATTGCATTAAACCATGTCAGTCATTCTTTCACAACAAACATCAGTGAGCATTTTACAGTTGTATCTACCAGGACCTGCGACAAGCACTTTATCTTATACATTTTGTTTATTTTACCAGTGATCACAATTAAATATCGAATCTAGTTAGAATATTAGGTAAAAATAATTTTTCCTCTGCAAAAAAATATTGGCATCGGAACCAAGAATTGATAAGAACCAGATTCGATAAGCAAAATTTGAATCACTGAAATTAAAAGTATATCCTACCCTACTTGAGGGTCTGTGAATGATAAATAAATTATGATTTTTAGAGTGAACCATCCCTTTAATCTCTCCCCCAGATTATTCCCTGAAAATGGTGATGTCATCAATTTCGCTTCATGGTTTGGTTTCGCCTTCCCCAACATGATCATCATGTTGACGATTGCTTGGCTCTACCTTCAGTTTGTTTTCATGGGATTCAAGTATGACAGATTATTCATTTGACCCCCTTCACCTTTGCTTTGACCACTGACCTCATTAAGATCTTTGTTCACTTCGTTTGCAGCATTAGAAAGACATGGGGATGTGGTGCGGTGAAGTCTGAGAAGGAAATAGCTGCCTATAATGTGATCCGTGAGCAGCATC
This sequence comes from Danio albolineatus, assembly GCA_903798035.1. Lineage (NCBI taxonomy): Eukaryota > Metazoa > Chordata > Actinopteri > Cypriniformes > Danionidae > Danio > Danio albolineatus. The sequence goes on along the minus strand of CAIGQQ010004837.1, from coordinate 18,602,569 downwards.
TTCAGCTGGGCCCCATGTGCTTTGGGGAACTCAGCGTTCTGGCTCTTTTCAGTTTGCTTGTGGCTCTGTGGTTTACTCGAGATCCTGGATTTGTGGCAGGCTGGGCAACACATACCTTCAACATCGAAGCAGAGTATGATTTATACTTTAGGCTTCAGTCAGGGGTCCAGTGACCCACAGGGGGGTACCAGGGTGTAAAAAGGTTTCGGAAAAAATATTTAAAAAGTTATCAGACTAGACTCAAAATATTCTTACATATCATAATAATTTTGAAATACTGTCATAATGATATCACTTTTTTATTGTTATATTCCACACATTCAGATATGTGACAGATGCTACAGTCGCAGTCTTTATTGCTATGCTGCTATTCGTTCTGCCATCAAAACCACCTCAGCTGTGCTTCCGTTCTTCCACTGGCTCTGAAACAGGTACTGAAAGACGTCTGACTAAATTATAAGGTAAATTAATATCTAAGCATGTACAACAGTCATGCATTGTTATAAGAGAGCGACAGCACAAAGAAAACTGTGGAAGCATGTTCTTAAGAACTAGTGAAAGCCAAAATCTAAAACTAAACAAAAATTGTATCAATTGCACAGCCCTAGTGGGGTTAGTTGACCCAAAAATGGTTATTAATTACTCCCCCTCATCTTGTTCCAATCTCCCTAGACCCTTATTTATCTTTGGAACACAAGTTAAGATAGTTTAGATGAAATCCAAGAGCTCCCTGATCCAGTTAGCAACAGTCCTGAGACGTAATAAATGGGCACACTGACGACTTGACACAGGAGAGAAGAAATAGTCATATTTACAGGGGTTTTTTTTTGCTCACAAATGGGTCTGCGGTCAACCACTGAAGTTATGTGGAATGTTTTCTCAGATTTCATCTAAAATATCTTAATTTGTGTTCAGAAGATGAGTTGGAAGGTTTCAAGGGAATGACGCTTCATATTTATCCACTTTGGTGAATAAAATGTGTGGACAGCTAAAACTGACAGAAAGATGCATTTTAAGCGTAAATATAGTAAAGTAATCGTGTGAACTGCTAAAGCTAAGAGGGTATGTTAAGGTCTACACTGCAAACTCTGGAGCCTGACTAAAAGTTTGGATTTACTCTGTATATCTGTATATTCTCTGTATATTCATTTACAGAATCTCAGCGTTCTTCTGCACCCAGCACAGCCCTGCTCTCCTGGAAAGTAGCTCAAAAGAAATTACCCTGGAACATTGTTTTGTTGCTAGGTGGAGGATTTGCTCTGGCCAAAGGGAGTGAGGTGAATGCTTTTTCACACTCAGGGGAAATAAAGGAAAGTCTCTCATATTAAATCATTATTAGTATGTTTCAAAGTTGATAGCCTCGTACTGAATTCAAGTCTAACTCTAAGAAATGTCCCAATTCTTCTGCCTCCTGTTGATTATCTATTATTATTATGTTGATTATCATTGTTCTATCCTGCCAAATTAAACAGTGAGGAAAAGATCAAACAAAGTGGGGTGGTAGGGGTTAAAGCTGTATTTTTCATTCACTACAATTATTTTGATGCTTGAGAACCATTTTCATTCGGAAAATACTGATGTGTTGACTGTAATCCTTAGTGTATGCTTCACTTGTGATCTGCATCTTCAGATGTTTCTTTTGTATCTCAGGAATCGGGCCTATCCAGATGGTTGGGGAATCAGTTGACTCCACTTCACAGTATTCCTCCATGGGCCGTTGTAATCATCCTGTGCCTCCTGATAGCCATTTTCACTGAGTGCACCAGCAATGTGGCCACAGCAACCCTTTTCCTTCCTGTTCTGGCTTCTATGGTAAGACTTTTACTAAGGTAATGGTACCTTAAGAGCATGTTAGGTAGACTTATATTGGAACATTGGCTGAAAGTCCACACAAAAAATTTAAACATTTTCTCGGTCGTCATGTGATTGATTTAATTGTACAGGACTTCTGTTGGATGTGTGTGACTCGCTTCTATTAAGGTCTGACTGGAAATAAAGACATCATGAACATAAACCTTCCTATATGGTAGACGAAAGTTGTTGTGTTTACCATGACAATATATGACTAGAAATAGCTAGATGCAAAGTAACCAATCACAGTTCATTTTGTTCAACGACATGTGGTCAAATGTGGTCAAAAGCATATGTAAAAGCATATGTAGTTTAAGAAATACTTTTTAAAAAGCACCTATGATGAAACCTAAGCTGTTTGGACAGAACTGTGTGTAGGTATAGTGTGTCCACAGTCATACTGGAGTGATATAAACCTAACAAGTGTCTTTATTTTTTTTACAATCTCCTGATGTTAAAATATGACCCAAAGCCCAGTGATTTTGAGGCCCATATGATGTAGGAGTGCGGTTTTTCCAGCCCACCGAATTGATTAACAGTTTCTATAATGACATGTTGTCAACAGAACATTTTTTTTGCAAATAAACTGGAGTTCAAAAATTTGTTCCAACTTTCTGTGAGTTTTATAAGTTTAAAACATTTTTAAAACAGAGCATGTTTGTAATAAAGTAAAATCGCTATGTAATTCTCAACTGTTGTAATCGCCACAGCCGCATGCGGTCAGTAAACGCTAATATGTGAGTGTGTGTGTGTGTGTTGCAAATGGCATTTGTGTGAGACATCTATCGTTTCAGAAAGGCTTAAATAAACTCCCAACACAAATACATGAAATAAACTTACTTGATATTTTTGACTAATGAGCTGTATTTCAGCTTCACCCGGTCTCTATCACTGACTGCTGTTTATCTGATGTAAAGCATGATGAGAAGCAGACATACACGTGGGAACGGTGGGTGGGGAAAAGCAGCTCATTTGCATTCAAAGCCACAGGCTACAAACATACAGCTATAACATACTCATCAAACTGGGCAGATTCTGGACGCTATAATATATATCTGATGGGTATTTTGAACTGAAACGTTACAGACACATTCTGGAGACACCAAAAAAAGCTCTTGTAAAAGGTGTAAAATAGGTGCCCTTTAAAATAAGTCAAAAAGTACATTTTTTTTTTACACTGAATGTTAACAGTTTTGATCAAACTGTAAATGAACCAAAGGCTTTTAGTTTGTCCACATTTGACCATATTTAGATCAACATTACATTTTTTATGCCCTACCCTATATATTGCTGAACAAAATTTACTGTGATTGGTTGCTTTGCGTGCCAGTCACAAGGCCTCTAAATGTCTATTGGCCAATGAAAGCTAATATGTAGGCCTAAACTTCTGAAGAGTTTTGTGGTGGGAGAAAAGAATTAAACTGAAATAGAACAAAATACAACAAAAAGTCATATTCATACACATTTCTCTTTTATCCCCCAAAGGAGCAGGTGCTTAAATTCTTGAAATAGCATCAGTCATAAAGTTTTGTTTCTCTCCAGTTGTGCAATGCTTCAATAAAATGCTCCGTACAGACATGACTCACAGCGTGTAATAATCTTTAAGAATTACAGCCCAATTACAGACACTTCATGACGAGCTCTGAAAGCACGCTCTGAGATCAGAGACACATGAGTCAGCTCTGTCAGCAATTAATCTTGTTTTCTGCTTTATAAATATGAGATATTTCTGTTTTATAGTCTCAGTCTGTTGGAATCAACCCTCTGTACGTCATGGTACCCTGCACACTCAGCGCATCCTTTGCATTCATGTTACCTGTGGCGACTCCTCCAAACGCTATAGTCTTTTCCTATGGGTACCTCAAAGTTTCAGACATGGTGAGTTCCAAAATCTACCAGGTTTGTTAAAAAATTGCTCTGTTTGATTAAGTCCAAGCGGCAATTTTGGTTCATTTATATATACAGTATATAAAATGTTCATTTTGTCATAATTTATTCACACTCACCCTCTAAAAAAATGCTGGGTGTTTTTAACCCAGTGTTGGATCAGATATGGACAAACCCAATTTTTTAAATTAAATTTAAATTAGCCTACATTTTGAGTTTGTCCATATTTGATGGCAACTTTGGGTTAAAATGGCAATGCAAGTATATTTATAAAGTATATTTCATACACAATCAATATCCTCTACACGAAAAGGTCAAATTAAAATCATGTTCACAACAGAAACATTAGAAATACATGTAATAAAAGCATAGAATTAAAAATGATTACTATTGTGAATATGTTTCCCAGTACTAGGTTGCGGCTGGAAGGGCATTTGCTGCGTAAAACATATGCCGGAATAGTTGGCAGTTCATTCCGCTGTGATGATCCCTGATAAATGAAGGACTAAGCTGAAGGAAAATGAACGAATGAATTGTGAACATAAAACTAACAAAGGCCCGATTGGTTTATGTGAACAGATTTAAATTAGTCCTTTATTTATTAGTCCAAAAACAAGCACTGATCAGTGAACAATGTTAATGTATCCGGATCTGGCTATGCTTGCTTGAGGCACAAAAACCAACAAGGTTTATTTTTGCACACCCTTACTGTTGTGTTCCTGTTTTGGTTAATGTATAATTGTGAATAAAATCCAAGATTAAATATGTTAATCATATAACATAATCGTGTCTCTTTAAGGGATTGGGTGGATTGGATTGGGTTTATGTAAAGTGCTTGGAATTGATTTCACTCTACAAAGGTCTCAAAACATTTCTTTCAAATTTAAAATAAAAAGTTTCCTGTTTAGAGCATTTATTTAATTCCTTTTTGTTTGGTTTTGGTAAATGACCAATGAGTCTAGACCAGGGGTGTCCAAACTCGGTGTCCTACATAGTTTAACTC
>CAIGQQ010004837.1:18549432-18597428 GCA_903798035.1 Danio albolineatus | reverse complement strand
TACTAGCATGATTCTAGCATGAATTAGCATGTTACTAGCATGATTCTAGCATGAATTAGCATGTTACTAGCATGATTCTAGCATGAATTAGCATGTTACTAGCATGATTCTAGCATGAATTAGCATGTTACTAGCATGTTTTTAGCATGAATTAGCAAGTGCTAGCATGACTAGCATGTCACTAGTATGTACTAGTATGCTAGCATGTTACTAGCAAGATTAGCATGTCGGTAGGGTGTTAAAACTATTAGCATGTGCTAGAACAGCTAGTCACAGTCTATGGGACAGTTGCTAGGGTGCTGAAATTGGTTGCTAGGGAGTGGCTAGTAAGTTTAGAGGTCATCAGTAGGCCCACACGGAATCTGCGCGCGCAGAATTCCGCAGATTTCCGCAGAATTTTAGCACATCATTGATTCTGTTTATTGACTGGTGTAAATATGTGTAAATGTATATTTTTTTCAGTTTTCAAATTAATTTCAGTAAAAATATTGATTAATATGAAAATATTCATGTTTTATTTACAACACAGTTTGTAAAGTAATATTTTCTGTCTTTTAGTAGAGATTTTGTTCGAGAGACTTGCTTTGTTTACCAAATAAAGTGGATCTAATTGGATTCGCATTGTAAACATTCAATAAAAGTTAAAAAGTTATTATTTTTTATTTTATATATATATTTTTTTGTTATGATGCTCCTAAAATAATTCCGCATAAATCCGCAGATTTTTAACAAAATACTCCGCAGAAATAGCAAAAAATATCCGCAGATTCCGTCTGGCCCTAGTCATCAGTGATTGGCTGCTGGTTAGACTGAGTTGAATGAGGCCAGACTCTAGTCTGTCGGACAGTCTGATGCAGAGTTATGAGATCACAAAGGTTGACTCAATGTTAAGTCAATGGCAGTCTATTACAATGGAAGTCTATGGGACAGTTGCTAGGTGCTGAAATCGGTTGCTAGGGAGTGGCTAGTAAGTTTAAAGGTCATCAGTGATTGGCTGCTGGCTAGACTGAGTTGAATGAGGTCAGACTCTAGTCTGTCGGACAGTCTGATGCAGAGTTATGAGCTCACAAAGTTTGACCCAATGTTAAGTCAATGGGACTTTTGAGACAGTTCTGGGTCGTTTTTGGGATAACCCAAGGTCGGATCAGTTAGAAAAGATATAGCAACCCGAGTCAGACCAGTTTGAAGGTTTGACGAAAGTTTGAAGTATGTAGCTTGAAAGGCCTAGGAGGAGATACACTTAGAAAAACAGTCTCAGAAGAATAAGAAGAAGAAGAAGAAGAATAATAATAAGTTTAAGTGAGATAACAGTATGTTGGCTTTTCAAGCCACCATAACTACTCATAGTTTCGTTTTGTGATGTCACAGTTGAATTTCCATCACATCTTTATCACTGATCCTTCATAAATCAATATGCTGATTTGCTGCTCAAGTTGCTTTTTTCAACCATTGCATTGTTGTTCAGGATTTCAATTCATTTAATGATGAACAAGGTTCAATTGAACAGCACTTATTTGAAGATTAAATATTAAACCACTTTTATAATAATGTAAAAAGTATCTTTGCTAAATGAAAGCATTATTTTGAAAAATGTATACATGAACACATTGTTAGCAGATTTGTATTTTTAATATTATTAATATGTTTTTAACTTTAAAAAAAAATTACCTAACAAATAAATAATGAGTCAATACAAAGCAGAGAAGAAGAAATGGAATCAATAAGTGAGCAGTTCAGATGGTTGAAAGGGTTATATATTTCCAAACATATTTTTGATGTACTGTTCTGATGACATCCTAATCTTTCAGGACGGAGTAATTGAGCAATCTTTTCCTCTGAAATTCTCTGGAAAACATTTGACTGCATTAAATCTCAGGGCTGAAACATTAACATATTATTTAATTCAGCACATTATATGCAACAAACTGCAAGGAATTTATATTACAAAAACAACGGTGAAGTGCAATTTCAGAAAAAAAAATTGTTTTCATATGTCAGTAACAACAACAGCTGATTTCTTTTCTTTCATGGGTGTCTTCTGTTTTGAGCAGAAAGACAATTATAATTTTTCTGTGTTTTTGAGAGTTAACGGTTCATTATTATACACACTGTAAAATTCAAAAATTCTCTCTGCTTAAAATTTTAAGGCAACGTGCTGCAATTATTTTTGAGTTGACTCAAATTAAGTCAAATGCAGTACTTGGGTTAAAAGTTGAGTCAACTCAAACAAGCTTTGCTGCAAGTTGCCTTCCATTTTAAGTTAACTTTTTATTTTAACAGAGCAGTGTGTACTGTCATCAAAGTGACTTTGTAAAATGGAAACACTGTATAATTGGAAAGCATATGACTTGAATGCACAGGGATGGTATTTGAAGTTTAATGCACATACTGTATAACTGTACATTCCAGTGTGATGTGTGAGTTCTTTAATACACTGTATCTCATTTTGTTTGATTGCTTACTGCAGTGTTTGCTGAAGCATATTTTTGGAGAGCTTATAAGAATAAATGAATTGGTTTAAGAAAATGAAGCACTTATAGAGCATGTGAGTGGAATGTCTTCAAACTGCTGTTTTGAGAAAAAAATAAAAATAAAACTTTAAATCTTTCCCAACAATGTTATGCTTTTTATTGTTGCAGCTGAGATCTTAGATAACACATCTTGCTTTATAAGGTACACCTTACCTGTACCGGGTTGGAGTCCATTTTGCTTTCAGAACTGCCTTAATCCTTCATGGCATAGATTCAACAAGGTACTGGAAATATTCCTCGGAGATTTTGGTCCATATTGACATGTTAGCATCATGCAGTTGCTGCAGATTTGTCGGCTGCACATCCATGATGCGAATGTCCCGTTCCACCACATTCCAAAGGTGCTCTATTAGATTAAGATTTGGTTTAATTAGAGTGAATTCATTGTCATGTCTGAGATGATTGATGCTTTATGACCTTTCGCGTTATCCTGCTGGAAGTAGCCATTAGAAGTTTACATTGTGGTCAAAAAAGGACGGACATGGTCAGCAACAATACTTGGCTATGGTGTTGACACGTTGCTCAATTGGTACTAATGAGTCCAAAGTTTGCCAATAAAATATCCCCCACACCATTAAACCACCACCACCAGCCTGAACTGTTGATACTAGGCAGGATGGATCCATGCTTTTATGTTGTTGATGCCAAATTCTGACCCTACAACCTGAATGTCACAGCAGAAATCAAGACTCATCAGACCAGGCAATGTTTTTCCAATCTTCAATTGTCCTTTTTTGGTGAGCCTATGCGAATTGTACCCTTAGTTTCCTATCCTTAGCTGACAGGAGTGGCACCTGATGTGCTCTTCTGTTGCTGTAACTCATCCACCTTCTGTATGCTCTTCTGCAGACCTCGGTTGTATCGAGTGGTTATTTAAGTTAATGTTGCCTTACTATCAGCAGGAACCAGTCTGGCCATTCTCCTCTGACCTCTGGCATCAACAAGGCATTTGAGCCCACGGAACTGCCACTCACTGGATATTTTCTCTTTTTTGGACTATTCTCTTTAAACCCTAGACATGGTTGTGCGTGAAAATCCCAGTAGATCAGCAGTTTCTGAAATACTCAGACCAGCCTGGTGCCAACAACCATGCCAAGTTCAAAGTCACTTAAATTCCCTTTCTTCCCCATTCTGATGCTTGGTTTGAACTGCAGCAGATCATCTTGACCATGTCTACATGCCTAAATGCATTGAGTTGCGAGCATGTGGTTGGTTGATTAGAAAGCGGCGTTAATGAACAGTTGAACAGGTGTCCCTAAGAAAGTGGCCAGTGAGTTCATTTATGACTTAATACCATATTTTGCTATATTCTTGGTAAAAAAAACAGTTTGTCATTTTAAAAGTAAAATAATAATAATAGTACATTTTAATTTTGCTCATTTTAAAATCTTATCATACTGGCATAAAAGGTTATAAAAACTGACAGAAGCTGATGTTTTAAATAACTATAATTATGCAGCTTAAACTTTGTACACCAAGAACAACTTTCAGTAAGTTCAAGAAGTTTCATTAAGTTCAAAGTGATCCCGCCAGTACAAATTAAAAATGAAGCAAGAACTATTTGCGGAAAGACATGGTCCAGAAGTAATGACAGCAAAGACAGTGCTCTATAAACACTGAGTCCTATAAAATAGCTCAGCTGACTGTCAAGCCAACAGAACCAGAAAAGCTCTTTTTCCCTCTTAAAAAAATGCCAGTCTGTAATATAAGACAAAAGGTTTTACCAAAAGTACAAGTCAAAATCCTTGGCATTTCAACCCTTTATTTAGTTGATTTATCACTTTAATTTGATTAGTTGAACATTTAGTTCATTATCAAATTGATTAAGTAAAGTTTGACTCATTGTCCATCAATTGTAGTCTAATACTAATTATATAAGAAAAACAGTAGTTTGTAACATGACCAACTACACATTTTAAATAAACCATCCAGATTACATTTTGTGATTTCTTATAGATTACTTTTGACCTAATCACATTGAATTTATTTTGTGCTGCATTCATTTATGACTTAATACCATATTTTGCTATATTCTTGGTAAAAAAACATTTTGTCATTTTAAAAGTAAAATAATAATAATAATAATAATTCCTTATATTTATATAGCACTTTTCTGGACACTCTAAGCACTTTACACATTTTTGGAGGAAATCTCCTCATCCACCGCCAGTGTGCAGCATCCACCTGGATGACACTATGGCATATTGCACCAGACCACACACCACCAGCTGACTGGTGGAGAGGAGACAGAGTGATGAAGCCAATTATGATATGGGGATGGTTATGAGGCCATGATGGGGGAAGGCCAGAAGGCAAATTTGGCCAGGATGCAGGGTTAAACCCCAACTCTTTTTCGAAGGACATCCAGGGATTTTCACGACCACGTTTAACGTCTCATCCGAAAGACGCTACTCAATGAGCAGTATAGAGTCCCCATCAATATACTGGGGCATTAGGACCCACACAGACCTCAGGCTTAGCACCCTCTGCTGGCCTCACTAACACCACTTCTGAGAGCAACCTAGCTTTCCCATGTGGTCTGCCACCAGGGTACTGACCGGGAGCAGCATTGCTTAGCTTCATGTGAGAGTTGCAGAGATCAGAGATGCCATCTAGCATCATTTCAATTAAAAAAAACAAAAAAAAACAACAATTAACATAATAATAACAATTAAATAAAAATGTTCAATTTAATGTATAATAAAAAAATATTAATAACAAAACAAAATAAAAAAAAACATTCCAAGAACTAAAAACTATTGGTTGGGTCAAGCCTTCTTTCAAGAAGAAACTGTGGAAAATTCTGGCCTCATGCAGGAACATGATGTACGCTAACAGATTCTGGCTTCAAAACAATGAAAAGTGCTAAGCTCTCAAGTAAATACACTAAAAAGCAATGTTAATCTTGTGAATTTGACTCTAAATTATAATCTCTAGTCAAACTACATCCTTAGAGGAGACAGCTCTGTATCACTGCAAATCCACCTGATGATTTCACAGAGCTGCCGAGGTCAGAAGCACTGGATTAATGATAGCTCATGGTCTTGCGGAGACAAAAGACTAGACTTCCCAACCATGTGTTTACAGTCTCGAGTCAGCGGCCACAACCCCACAGTGCATAATAATGCTCAATTGCTGAGGTACGACCAGGTTGAAACCTCATGATCATTTCTTGCAATTGTTGCAATAGCTACAGAGGAATGTTGCAATTTTGGTCAGGTTTAGATCACATGCATGCGGTCAAAAAGAAGGAATTGCGCCAAACGAAGAAATGCTTTTTAAAAATAACACACAAAAAATATGTGGTATGAAATAAAACATTAAAAATAGAATTACAGAACGTGACTCTCAAAAAGGTCTGGCTTTCACCACAGAATGTCTTTTTTTCTATTTAAGAAATTAAATTGTTATAGAGCTAACAAGTAAGAAGTTAACAAGCGGTTGGGTGTGCAGTGACGCTGTGATCACTATGATCTTAGATCTTTGAGGGAAAGAACAGATATAATTACAGTGCCTTTTTCTGCTTTTTCGGCATCTCTAACACCCACTCATTATCCATCTCAACCAAAAGTGCATATATACCTCAGCCTCCAATTTGGCTGTATACATATAAAAGCCCAAAAAAATTGTTTATTCATAAAATACATTTTTGCTTGGAAGTTATTCTTGTCTATAAGACCTTTTGCTGAACTAAGGGAAAATGGTTAACTCTTTACTTTCTGGAAAGCAATTAAACATGCATAGACTCATTTTGTCCATTAAACAGTTTTGCTAATTGTCACAAAGGAATGCCACCTATTGCAGTTATAAGGCTTTATGAACAACGTTTTCTCAAGCAAGTTGAACATCCTTTATATAATGCTGACTGGCATTTATATAGGAGAGGAATAGCTGTTAAATATTTGGGTTATACAAGGTATATTTTTAAAGACAAAGTAAAGTAAATGCAATGTATAATTTGAATGGAACAATACTAAATCAGACAATGAGTTAATAAGAGCATAACTTCATAACGAACTCCATCATTATGTTATTTAAACTGGAAAAATATATAATAAAAATACAATGCAAAAGTGAACAACTCAGTGCTCATACACTTCAATATGGAAAAATGTACTAAGTACTTTCTTTCTCTTTCTTTTTTTTCTTTTCTTCAAGTGCAAATGTCTAAAGATTCTTAAATCCTAATACATTTACTTGAAGCAAAACTACATGATATAAGAATCCTTGCTTTCTTTTATATTGATCATATGACAAAAACATAAACAAACACCTGCCGATTGTTTATATCACACTAATAGGTAAGTCACTTAGTTTTCTCACTTAATTTCTCAGATAACAATATTTATTTTATAGCAAATATTTAGCAAATATTGGATAGCCCAAGAAGATGTAGTGAGGAAAAAGCTGAAAATCTGTAACCAAATACAATGAATGTCAATAGTTAATGTTTTCTAGCTTCCTTCAAAATATCTTCTTTTGTTTTCAGCAGAACAGAAAAACCAAATAGGATTGTGACAAGGGTGAGTAAATGATATTTTAGTTTTGGGTGAACTATGCCATTAAGAACTATGCCCACCAACCCCCCTTTGAAGACTTTTGAAGAACGTTTTAAGATCCCCAGAAGCCGTTTACACACCTTGTTGCAAGTGTTTTTATCTGATATTGTTTCATTTTTTGTTTTTCATAATTGCTATAAATATAAAGGTATATATAAAAACGACAGAACTCTTATTATGTACTGTACCATTATATATTATGGTTAACTAAAACTAATAATTAAAGCATATAACTAAACAAATTTTTGCTAATTAAAATAAACTATTTTGAAATATATAAAAATATATTTCTTTATTTTCTTTGGTTTAAACTAAATAAATAAATCTGAGTTTTAAAAAAAACTAAGTTTAAAAAAACTATTCATATAAATTACCTTAAATTAAAAATCCAAATATAAAATATAAAAATAAAGCTAATTCAAACTATTAATAAAAACTAGAAATGTTCCTCGATTAAACAAAAAGTCGTATGTCCATATCTAGAATTTACAGTAAAATCAGCTCAGAAATAATATATTGAAACTCCTAACTAACATAACTGATAATTTTATGATAAATAGCTCCATCTAATGGCAACAGTAGAAACTGTAGTTGTGCCTGCAAGCTATTTGATTAAACAATGATAAAAACAGCTAACGTTTTATTTTTCCCACTGTGAGGATGGCATTCGAAATCTCACGGCTTTTTTATTTTATTTTATTTTTTTACTCAATATAAAGTGAGCATTCCCCAAACAGGTGTCTGGCTTCATACCTGTCTCCAGGCTAAATTAAAAAAGTCTGAGGATCACACTTGTTGTTATATTATAATTGGTCATATTGTAATAAATGACACTATTTACACCGTGGGCGTATGTTAAGAAGCCGTTTACACACCTTGTTGCAAGTGTTTTTATCTGCTATTGTTTCATTTTTTTTGTTTTTCATAATTGCTATAAATATAAGGGTATATATAAAAACGACAGAACTCTTATTATGTACTGTGCCATTACAAATTATAGTTAACTAAAACTAAAGCATATAACTAAACAATTTTTTTGCTAATTGAAATAAACTATTTTGAAATATATAAAAACATATTTTTTATTTTCTTTGGTTTAAACTAAATAAATAAACAAATTAAACAAAAAAAACTGTTCACATAAATTACCTTACATTAAAAATCCAAATATAAAAACAAAGCTAATTCAAACTCTTAATAAAAACTAGAAATGTTCCTCGATTAAACTAAAATCGTATGTGCATATCTAGAATTTACAGTAAATCAGCTCAGAAATGATATATTGAAACTCCTAACTTTAACATAACTACTGACGAGTTTATGATAAATATCTCTACCTACTGGCAACAGTGTAAACTGTAGTTGTGCCTGTAATGTTTGATTAAACAATAATAAAAAACAGCTAACGTTAGTTTTATTTTTCCCACTGTAAGGATGGCATTCAAAATCACACAATATAAAGTGAGCACTCCCCAAACAGGTGTCTGGCTTCTTACCTGTCTCCAGACTAAATTAGAAAAGTCTGAGGATCACACTTGTTGTTATATTATAATCGGTTATATTGTAATAAATGACACTATTTACACTGTGGACGTGTGTTAAGAAGAGAATAGTTTATGTACTCTGTCAGTTGGAAATGACTTTACCCATGTCTGTGCTGTGTGTTCCAGTATTTCTGCGCGAGCTGAAATGAGCCGAAGAAATGGTTCCTACCTTCCCAAATACTCTGCTAACAAAACGTTTGCACTTTAAACCATCATATGGAGTTCATATAGAAAACAACCAAATAATAAAACGACTAGTTAAAAAACGCACGTCATATCGATATTTTACACCGGTATACGTCACAAATCAAGTATCCTAGGTAACGCTACATTTCGATCAGTTCGATCCGCCCATTTTGCATTACGTAACCGTGACTCGTTTATCGTGACAGCACTGAAAATAATTAAACTGTTGAAGTTGAACTTTATATTCAACACTGCAGAGATAAGACGTCATTAGCTTGCTTAGCTTCTAAAGGCACGTGTCTCAGCTTTCTGTGAATCAGCCATCAAACTTTTCTTCAGGATGAACGAAGCAGAAAACTCATCCAGATGTAGATGGTGCTCTAGGTGCTTTAGTTTTTTACCAGTGGACTATACGAGAGAACTTGTAAGCTTGTGTACTTTAGCTTTTCCCGTGGTAAGTACAGTAACGTTACGTCATTTTATTTTACATATATACCTCGTGAAGGAAAGGGATGGCATGGACACCAGTTTAACTTCCACACTTTATAAACATCACTGCAGTCTATTACATCATAGGTGTTACATTAAAGAAAAAATCAGCGAGGTATGAGTAACTTTGACTTTACCTCTGCTTCTTTATAATTGTGGCTGGCCCACATAGCATTGCAGTTTATCTTTTATTTTATGTGTATCTGACTATAAAATGTAAATTGTGCATTATAGTTGTGGTGGTGTTGTTTTATCAAAATAAATCATCATTGATCTATAAATAGAATATGTGTGTGTTAAATGGATATTTCATCCAAAAATGAAAACTGACTAACCCTCAAGTGGATCCAAATCTTATGCGTTTCTGTTAAACACAAACAAACAAACATATTTTGAAGAATTAGAACCCTTTAACCAATGACTATATAGAAGGGGGAAAAAATACGATGGTTTTCAGTGGGGTTTTAAAACAATGTCTTTTGTGTTCAACAGAAACATTGGGTGAACTATCCCTTTTACTAAGCATTTGGCCTATGGTTACATTAAAGTAATCTCACAGTGATGTTAATAATGAAGTGTGAATACTACAGTGGGACATATTATTTCCAGTATGTATTTAAAAGGAAACAACATAATAGCACAGTAATTAGGTATTTTTCATTCATTATAAAGCAAAGACAAACTGGATGCTCACTTTCCTAAATTCTATATAAGGGATCGTTACATGTAGTCATTTTCACATTTATAGGTTGCACTAGGTCTCTGTCCCTCCCTATGGCAGCTCTGGGTGATTTAAAACAAAATGCATATGGGCAATAGACATTCAAGAACCAAGTTCAAGTTACAGCAGTTTCTTTCAGGCGCATCTGATTTGAAAACTGAATAGCTGATAATATTGCGCATGTGTAATTCAGAATGAAGATAACAAACACAAACTGTACAGACTGTCTGGAGTGCCTACTATGACTGCATGACACAACACCATCTCTGAAACTAACTTGCTATTTTCACAACTGATTCTGTGGGTAAACCAAGGACTTGAATCAGGAGATCTTGCAAAACTTGTGAGACGATGATGACTAGGTGATGACTGGTTTGACTAGTTTACTAAGAACCTGTTAAATAGAATGATTAGAACGCATAGCATGAACCGCTCATCAGGCGGTTAACATTCATTACAATGTATAAATTAAAAATGGATTTCAAACATCTTAAAGGGATATTTCACCCAAAAATGAAAATGTGCACAAATTTTCTTTTTATGTTGATAAACTTTTTACTGTATTTTTGGCGCAGAATTAATTTTGAAACAAACACTTTTATAAATAAACGGGTGGTTGACGTATAAGCCAGATTTTTTTACATTTTTATTTACTTGTAAAATTAAGCATTACAAAAATTGCACTATGTTGTACTGACTCTTACATTTATAAAAACATATGTGGTCTTTTGGTTTTCGTATTGGAAATAGGATATATTCACCAATTTGCTACATTTGTGCCTAAAATTGTCATATAGTGTGACATTAGAATTATTTTGTATAAAATGAAAATGTATACTTTCTCTAAGTAACCAACTTCACCATAAATCTGTAACATTACCATCTTAAGATGTATATATATTTTAAGTGCATATTCATCAGATTTTGCTTTATTTTTCTACATAATTGTGCAAAGTAAGACATTTCTCCTCAGTCTTCACAGATATTTTAGATTAATTTTAACAAACCTTGTAATAAATCAAGCAAAATGCTTGTGATTGTCGCTAATACTTTTCTTTTTGATCGATTGTCATTTTTATGGTTCACAAATTAAAAAGAAGTATTTTTATTGTCACAATTCTTTTTGTCACACCAAATGACATAGTGTCACACTAAATGATGAATGGCACTACACCACAATTTATCAGTGTATAAATTGTTAAACAGTAACAATAGTGTTAAGAGATTCACTTTCAATCTTAAAAAATCTGTTTTTATTTGAAAGACCATTATAAATGACCATTTCAGACCATGTTAAATGCTAGCCAGTCAATCTGAGAGAGTTTAGCCAGTCTGATCTCATGAGAAAACGTAAGTTTTTAAAGTTTTGGTAGCTTAGTGGCTAATTCGTACAAATTCGTACGAGTTCAGTCGTAAGAAAATGTACGATTTAAAAAAGGAGGGGTGGCACCCAACCCCACCCCTAAACACAACCGTCATTGGTTGATGAGCAAATCGTACTGAATTGTACGAATTACATCGCACTAATTAAAAAGTTACGAATTGCCGTGAGATAGCGTTGGTTTAGCAGATCTTCATTCAGTGATCCTTCAAGAGATGTAGGGGTCATGTTCATAATGGCATTCACTTCTTTTTTTCTCTTTCTGAATTTCCTTTGTGCCTCTCTCCACATCTCTCTGATTTTCTCTTGTGCACATTGAATACACTGAGTTGTCCTGTCCGTTTCTTTTCTTTATATCTGTTAATGAAAAAATAGTGATAGAACAGTGATTTGTAAAAAAAATAAAATAAAATAATAATAATAATAAAAATGTTAAATATTAACATTCAGATTTTAACCCCATCGTCTTGACATTAGTATTGTGTTGAAGTTATACTAGACATGCTAGACTTTTAACCTATTGTATGTGTCTGATATGTGGAAACCGGCATGATTTCCTTTCCCTCAGGACCTCCTCTCTCCTTGCATGGTCAGCATTAAGTTTTTGCCTATATTTTCGTGTCCTCTCTTTACTTGTCATTTATGCTGATGTAAATAAAAAAACTGCATATTTTAATTTGCAAAGCATGTCAAACATGATTAAAGATGGTTAGATTTATTTTAAAAATAAAAAATGCATTAATTATATAGGTAATTTAATAATCACAATGTTTTGAAAATGTGTTTATTTACCATTTCAAAAAGGTATGTGTAAAATGGTGTGACAATAAAATCATATGGTGTGACTTGGAAAAACTGTCACTTGATATGACAAAGTGTCACACCATATGACATTTTGTTCAGTTAAGCTAATCTATCGGATAAGTAAAAACAGCTAGCTTGTAATTAGCATATGGGATGCCACATAGCAGCAATGCTTTTTAGGAATTAATAAGTGAAATTTGCAAAAAAACATTTCATTTTTATGTAAATCATGTCACACCATAAGACTCAAAACACTGACCATTAGTGATCATATGGGATACAGAGCTTTTAAACAAAAATGTAAAAAAATCAGAGCTCACCTTTTGACCATCCAAACCCCTCCAGAGAAGAAACTGCAACCTCCTGTTTGAGTGTGGACCTCTTCATTGTAATTATGTCCAAATTATTGCCCGTTCAAAAAATAAATTGTACTGTCACTCCATATGAGGTTCATTTTACGGACATAATCTATTTGGCCAGAACTTGCGTTAAAATCATGCACAGGCATCAAAACTTTCTCTGTCTATTAAAAAGGCCTTTTTCTTTCATTTAAATAGTAAAACTATCAGTTATTAGGCTGGCTTGTGAAAGCAAGCCAGACTACTGAAATCCTATTTAAACTTATTATTATTTTTTTTTTATTATTCTTCTTCTGAGACTAAAAAACTAACTCTATCTCCTCCTAGAGCTTTCGAGCTACGACCACCAAACTCACACCAGACCTCCAAACTATTCTGACTCGTGTTGCTATATCTCCTCAGACTGATCCGACTTTCGGTTTTCCGAAAAACGTCCCGGGACCACCGGAAAAATCCCATAGGCTTAACATTGGACCAAACTTTGTGACCTCATAACTCTGCATCAGACTGTCACACAGACTTCTAGCTGGGCTCATTTAACTCAGACTACCAAACTGCCAATAACTGAAGACCTTTTAACTTTTTGGCCACACCCTAGCAACCACTTTTGGGACCCTAGAAACTGTCCCATAGACTTCCACTGTAAAAGACTGTCATTGACTTTACATTGGATCAAACTTTGTGAGCTCATAACTCTGCATCAGACTGTCCTACAGACTAATGGCTGAACTCATTTAACTCAGACTACCAAACTACCAATCACTGATGAGCTTTTAAGTTTCTAGCCACACCCTCACTACCAGATACTGCACCCTAGCAACTGTCCCATAGACTTCCAATGCAAATGACTGTCATTGACTTAACATTGCATCAAACTTTGTAACCTCATAGCTGTCATCAGACTGTCATAGAGACTTATGGCTGAGCTTTAACTTTTATCTATCTATCTGTCTATCTGTCTATCTATCTATCTATCTATCTATCTATCTATCTATCTATCTATCTATCTATCTATCTATCCTCTATCTATCTATCTATCTATCTATCTATCTATCTATCTATCTATCTATGGGGGTGGGGGTGGGCTCGTTTGACTCAGACAACCAATCAGCATCTCAATATGATAATGAGGCTCACAAGCCACGCCCCCAAACTGATTCCATAGACTTCCATTATAACAGGCCTACAAGCATATATTTGCATAGGAGTGTCATAGAGGCATGGGGATTGGTTTATTTGACTTAGGCAACCAACCACTATTAAGTTCACTCTGTAACCACGCCCATAGCAACAAAACAGTGTACCCTAGCAACCATTTATCAACAGCTATATCTCAGCATGAGAACATCGTAGAGACATGGGGATTGGCTCGTTTGGCTCATGCTAGCAAACGGAACTTCCTATATGCTACACATGCTAGCAGTGACTAGCTACATGCTAATATTGACTAGCCAAGTGCTGTAACTTGGTAGAAATGGTTACTAAGTATAAATATTTGATCAAGCATATATGTGAGGCTTGCCTAGTAACAACCCAGGGTACCCTAGCAACCACCAAGCAACCACCCAAATTACCCTAGCAACTGCCTAGCAACCACCTAGCAACCGCCTAGCAACGGCCTAGTAATGCCTTAGTAAGTGTCTAGCGACCACTCAGGACACCCTAGCAACCGCCTAGCAACGCCTTAGCAACCACTCAGAATACCATAGCAACCACCTAGCAACACCTTAGCAACCACCTAGCAACCACTCAGGACACCCTAGCAACCGCCTAGCAACGCCTTAGCAACCACCTAGCAACCACTCAGAATACCCTAGCAACTGCCTAGCAACACCTTAGCAACCTCTTAGCAACCACTCAGGACACCCTAGCAACCACCTAGCAACGCCTAGCAACCACTCAGAATACCCTAGCAACCACCTAGCAACACCTTAGCAACCACCTAGCAACCACTCAGGACACCCTAGCAACCACCTAGCAACGCCTTAGCAACCACCCAGCAACCACTCAGAACACCCTAGCAACTGCCTAGCAACACCTTAGCAACCACTCAGAATACCCTAGCAACCACCTAGCAACAACTTAGCAACCACTCAGAACACCCTTGCAACCGCTTAGCAACCACTCCGAACACCCTAGCAACCACCTAGCAACGCCTTAGCAACCACCCAGCAACCACTCAGAATACCCTAGCAACACCTTAGCAACCACCTAGCAACCACACAGGACACCCTAGCAACCACCTAGCAACGCCTTAGCAACCACCCAGCAACCATTCAGGACACCCTAGCAACCACCTAGCAACGCCTTAGCAACCACTCAGAATACCCTAGCAACCACCTAGCAACGCCTTAGCAACCACTTAGAACACCCTAGCAACTGCCTAGCAACCACCTAGCAACCACTCAGAACACCCTAGCAACCACCTAGCAACGCCTTAGCAACCACTCAGAATACCCTAGCAACACCTTAGCAACCACTCAGGACACCCTAGCAACCACCTAGCAACGCCTTAGCAACCACCCAGCAACCACTCAGAATACCCTAGCAACACCTTAGCAACCACCTAGCAACCACACAGGACACCCTAGCAACCACCTAGCAACGCCTTAGCAACCACCCAGCAACCACTCAGAACACCCTAGCAACTGCCTAGCAACACCTTAGCAACCACTCAGAATACCCTAGCAACCACCTAGCAACAACTTAGCAACCACTCAGAACACCCTTGCAACCGCTTAGCAACCACTCCGAACACCCTAGCAACCACCTAGCAACTCCTTAGCAACCACCTAGCAACCACTCAGAACACCCTAGCAACCATGCTAGCAACTCGATTAGCATGTTATTAGCATTATGCTAACACGATAAGCATCATACTAGCTACATGCTAATCATGCTAGTAACATGATAGCAACTCGATTAGCATGTTATTAGCATTATGATAACATGATTAGCATCATGCTATCAACATGCTTATCATGCTAGCATCATGATAGTAATACGATTAGCATGTTATCAGCATTATGTTAACACGATTAGCATCATTTTACCCCATGGCAACCACTTTTGGGACCCTAGTAACTGTCCCATAGACTTCCAGTACAAAAGACTGTCATTGACTTACATTGAATCAACTTTTGTGAGCTCATAACTCTGCATCAGACTGTCATACAGACTAATGGCTGAGCTCATTTACCTCAGACTACCAAACTACCAATCACTGATGAGCTTTTAACTTACTAGCCACACCCTAACTACCAGATACTGCACCCTAGCAACTGTCCTATAGACTTCCATTGCAAAAGACTGTCATTGACTTAACATTGAATCAAACTTTGTGACCTCTGTACTTTTTCAAGCTGCTTTAATCTATCTATCTATCTATCTATCTATCTATCTATCTATCTATCTATCTATCTATCTATCTATCTATCTATCTATCTATCTATCTATCCTTTTTCAAACTGTTTTAAACTAAATAAACTATTGCCAACAGGCTTTGTCAAGCCAGCCTCAAAGTTTGTCTCGACGAACTTTACTGTCTAGTTTATACTTTGCTGGCATACATTGCCATATTACTAAGGACAAACATGGCCCGGACAGTCACACCATATGACAATTTTGAGGTAAAAAAAAAAAATTAAGTAGAGGTCTTTATACATTAACTAGATATGGTATGCTATAATAATATATTGTGGGAGGAACCACATATAGGTTTATATTTTTAACAAAAACCTAATTTCAGTAGTATATGACATTATGGACAGGCAGAATTGCATGTCATGTCATCCACCCAAACACGTTTTTTTGCTACAAACATCTCAACCCAAGGTGTCAATTCAATTAAGGCAAACAACATTTAAAAGGATAGTTAACCCTAAAATTAAAATATACTCACCATTTACTCTTCCTCGTGTGGTTCCATCTATATATGCATTTTTGCCCCCATTGAATACAAAGTTGGCGCCACGGTGGCGTAGTGAGTAGCACGTTCGCCTCACAGCAAGAAGGTCGCTGGTTCGTTCCCCGGCTGGGTCAGTTGGCATTTCTGTGTGGAGTTTGCATGTTCTCCCTGTGGTTGCGTGGGTTTCCTCCGGGTGCTCCGGTTTTCCCCACAGTCCAAAGATATGCGGTACAGGTGAATTGGGTAAGCTAAATTGTCCATAGTGTATGTGTGTGAATGAGAATGTATGGATGTGTTTCCCAGAGATGGGTTGTGGCTGGAAGGGCATCCGCTGCGTAAAACAAATGCTGGATAAGTTGGTGGTTCATTCCGCTGTGGCGACCCCAGATTAATGAAGTGACTAAGCCGAAAAGAAAATGAATGAATGAATGAATGAATGAATGAATACAAAGTAAATTTTTACAAATGTTGGATACTGGTGGTCATTGACATCCAGAGTAGAAAAACACTATTGAAGTCAATAGCTGTCGGTTTCCAGCTTTTTTCCAATATACCTTCTCTTTTGTTTATCAGAGGAACAAAAATCAGTTTAGATCAAGTGGAGGGTCAGTAAACGATGCCTTTTTTTAGTAAACTATCCCTTTAAAAGATCATTTTGCTACCATTTCTGCTTGTACATATTACACGATCAATTCAATCTGGGAATTAAATTTTCAGTTTCATTTTGCAACCTATAAAGCATTCAAATTTGTATGTAACTTACTGTATTAAAACTGGTCGAAAATGTCAAATGTAAATTTATATAATTTAATTGTAATTTTCATTTTGAACTATGGGTATCACAATGGTGCTATGAGTAGCACGATCACCTCACAGCAAGAAGGTCGCTGGTTTGAGCCACGGCTGTGTCAGTTGGCATTTCTGTGTGGAGGTTGCATGTTCTCCCCGTGTTCATGTGGGTTTCCTCCAGGTGCTCCGGTTTCCCTCACAAGTCCAAATGTGGTATAGGTGAAACTAAATTGTCCGTAGTGTATGTGTGTGAATGAGTGTGTATGGATATTTTCCAGTGATAGGTTGCAGCTGGAAGGGCATCCGCTGCATAAAATATGTGCTGGATAAGTTGGCTGTTCATTCTGCTTTGGATACCCTGGCTTAATAAAGGGACTAAGCCGAAAAAACATGAATGAATGAATTAACGAATATTAACTATTCACATTTGTGATGGTGAATGCAAATTTTAATCGAGAAATACATTGACATTTTACAAAATTGCAATGCTGTTTGGTATATTACACTTCAAATTTTGCTCATTATAATTCTTCAATATTGTAGAACAAGAGAACAATGGTTGTTTAAATTACGATTGCCATTTAGTTTTCTGATTTGGCCTACAGTTTCCCATGATTGCTCCGAGCTAGTGTATTGCCATTTTTGAAAATTAAAATAAGAAAGAAGTCATTCCTTTGAGATGTAGTTTGGCTAGCATGACACAAATGACTTGCTTTACCTCTATATTAACAGCCGCTTTAAACATTAAACATCTTTGTGTTTTTTTCCCTTATAGTTTCTCGCCATTCTTTTCGATTACTTAATCCTTTTTACAAGCTCTGTGTTTTGTGGACACCTGGGAAAGTTAGAGCTTGATGGAGTTACTCTTGCCGTAGCTGTGAGTTTCAAATATTTATGTCCTGTAGAAAATGTGATTTAAAATACTGTATATTATAACATAATAATAATAAGAGAGTAATGAGTGTTTTCACCAACAGGTCATCAATGTTTTAGGTGTTGGCATTGGCTTTGGCTTGTCTGCAGCATGTGACACACTTATTTCACAGGTAACTGCAATGCTCTGTTCATGCACACACCATCAAATGCAATATTTTATTTACTTTTACAAGGTTGCTTTGTCTTTTTAGACTTATGGAGCTGGGAACTTGCCACAAGTTGGTGTTATAACTCAGAAGGCAATTATTATCCTTCTACTTACATGTTTGCCATGCTGTGCCATTCTTATCAATACAGAGTCAATATTACTGCTCGCAGGTCAAACCCCGGAGGTTGCCAGGTGAGAACTACTTAAAAATGTGATTATAAAACAGAGACTAGCATAAAGGTAGACAACGGTCCTTAATTAAAATGAATAGTCCATGCTGTACTAGTATCATCCTGCAAAAATAGCTTCATGCAATGTAATCATGTACTTAACAGCAAAGTTGGGTGTAACGTGTTCCACAGTAATGTGTTACTGTGTTCTAGTTACATTTTTGAGGAATGCAGTTACGTAATGAATTACATTTTGAATTTGTGTAATTTGATTACAGTTACTAAAGTCAATGTTATTCCGTTACTTGCATTACAAAGGAGTTTTTAGAAGAAAAAAATGCTTCTTTTAAATCATGATTTCTGATGCAACATCAGTCAATAAGCATTAAGACTTTTGAATAATACCAAATCTTAAATACTATTGATAGCTAGTATGAAATAATAAATAAATAAATAGTTAAAGTAACATAAATTGTTAATATTACAACTATTATAACAAATGGTAGGCGCCACGGTGGCGTAGTGAGTAGCACGTTCGCCTCACAGCAAGAAGGTCGCTGGTTCGAGCCTCGGCTGGCTCAGTTGGCATTTCTGTGTGGAGTTTGCATGTTCTCCCCGTGGTTGCGTGGGTTTCCTCCGGGTGCTCCGGTTTCCCCCACAAGTCCAAAGACATGTGGTATAGGTGAATTGGGTAAAAGTGTCCATAGTGTATGAGTGCGAATGAGTGTGTGTGTATGTTTCCCAGAGATGGGTTACAGCTGGAAGGGCATCCGCTGTGTAAAACAAAATGCTGGATAAGTTGGCGGTTCATTCCGTTGTGGCGACCCCAGATTAATAAAGGGACTAAGCCAAAAAGAAAATGAATGAATGAATAACAAATGGTGAAATAGGTATTTAAGTATTCAGTTATTCCCTTCAGAGATTTTTAAATTGGGTTATATTTTATATAACTATTTTTTATATATTTATGAAATTATAAAAGCTTATTTATTATGTTAGGATTTTATAGTGTTTGTATAGTGATGCTTTTTATATTGTTGTTTGGTCTAATGCAACGTAATTTCGTTCTACATTACAATTTATTGTGATATTTTGAATGACAAAAATAAAAGAAACTGAACTGATGCGCTTTTAATTTGCTGGAGAACGAATATCCTTTGTATGGATTATACACATATAGTCACATATAGTCACATATTATACAGGTAGTCTAATTATTTCAGACAAACATAGAACAACTGAACATTGCAGTGCTTGTTCATGCTATGGATGTTAGTGGTTACAGGTATCCAGTTTTAAAAGTGTTAAAAAAAGACAAGCAGGTTTAAAAACAAGTGAATGATGAGATAATTTTGGGCAAACTATCTCTTTTAAGTCCTTTGAATATGTTAAGCTGATGTGATCAACCCATTGTAATGTTTTTCAGAATATATTAAATTTCTGAAAGAGCTGCAGTTTATTTTGTATAGGTTTTCTATGTTTTAAAAGTAACTTCAGAGTAAAGTAATTAGTAATCTGATTACTTTTTGCATTAAGTAATTTGTAATGTAATCAAATTACAATTTTTCAGTAGAAGTCAGTCATTTGTAATCTAATACATTGTAATCTAATACTTTGTAATCTAATACTTTGTAATGCAAAGTAACTTACCCAACACTGCTTAACAGTAATTTGTTCTTTTAAAAGCAAGCTACAATGAAATATCAAATTTTAGAGGAGATTTTTTTATATGGCACTTTCCATGCCTTGTATTCAACTGAACAAAAGCATCACTTTTCTATTGCAATATATTAAAAGGAAAAAAAAGTGTGCAGAAAATGCATGAATGTAAAAATATCTTTTGTTTTTTTCTCTTTCAGGGTATCACAACTCTATGTGAACGTTTTTTTGCCTAGTCTTCCGGTAGGTACTTCCACATACACATTTTTGAAAAGGTTATAACACGCACTCTTATTTTGTCAAATGTTAATGTACTGTATGCCAATAAAATCTTTGTTCTCTCCTTTTCAGTCTAATGGCTATTTCATAGAACTGGCCTTTGTTAAACCAGGTGTAATCGTGTAAAAACTCATACTGTTATTTTTGTCTCACAGGCTGTATATATGTTCATTGTTCAAGTAAAGTATCTACAGAATCAAGTAGGTAAACGGCATTAAAATGTGATGTTCTGAGAAAGCTTCATAATGAAACCTAATTAACTCTCATTTCAGGGAATATTTTGGCCCTTGGTCATTACTGGAGTAGTGGCAAATATCTTGAATGCTTTAATAAACTATATCCTCCTCTTTGTCCTGAACATGGGTGTTGAGTGAGTTTCCACAACATTTGCTTTAAAATTAAATGCTAGAAAAATGAAAACTGACCCTGTGTTTTCATCTTCAGAGGCTCAGCAGCAGCTAATACAATCTCACAGTACAGTTTGGCGGCCATTTTGTTCATTTACATCCGATGCAAAGGTCTTTATAAGGATACTTGGAAAGGTGAGTAATTATATGATATCTTCATGTTTGTGAATTCAACAACCATTGCAAGTTGATCCAGCAGACAGGTGTTCACTAAAGCAATTCTGTGGATGTTTAGGTTGGTCGATGGACTGCTTGCAGGAATGGGACTCATTCATTTATCTGGCCATTCCCAGTATGCTCATGATGTGTGGAGAGTGGTGGACCTACGAGATTGGAGGCCTGCTGGCAGGTTAAAGTGCATCCTCGTCGAATTGAGGACCTGATGTCCTGCAGATTCATTTGACAGCAAATTAGGTTTTTATAAGAAATCAAAATTTAAGATATGATTAATATCCACTGATCTGAACTGGATTGCTCATGACATGAAATTATTATTTATTTGGGATTGAGAAGCTTTTCTGCTCTAGTGAAAAGAGGCACTAATGTTGAGGAGAAGATCTTACAGAATGAAAAAAAAGATGTCTCTGGTGTTGCATAACAGTAGATGGCAGTAATGCTTTAGTTTTTTAAACGTATAAACTAAGAAACCAGCAGCCGTTACATCAAGTGTTCTCTTCTATAATTGTATTTGTATATGGCTATAAAAAGAGATGTTTCTTACATATAAAACTGTCCCTAATGGACAGTAAAAGAAGAGATTTGCACATTTATTAGAGTTGCCTCAAAAATAGTTTGAGAGTAGAGTTTGATTTTTTAACAGAAAAATTCTGGTGTAATAATCAAGGATCGTAATATCATTGTGCTTGCTGCAGACATGGTACAGCAGCAAAGTTCCTTGATTATTACGCCAAAAATAAGAGTATCGTTTTCATTTTCCACTGGTCTTAGTACACGAAGTAACCACATCCTTTAGTGTACATCGTGTTACACCTGAAGCAGAACAGTGACTGTCAGTAGGGACTACCAAATGTCCACTCAATTACTTCCTATGGTTCAGTGTATCATAACAGTTTAGAGCACAATAAGCTATTTTGGGTGAACTATCCCTTTAAGAGTTCCAGATAAAGTTCTACAAATTAATGTGTTTTATATTTATGATATATTTCCTTATTAGTCTCTTTATATCACACAAATGTCTTATTATTATTTTTATTATTATTGTTATTATTATTGATATTATTATTATTAATATTATTACTAATAAATGGTTTTTGGAAAGTATTAACTGTGTGCGTATGGTAACTGTGTGCAATGACATGCACTATTAAAAGCTACACTTACTTGAATTTGATTCTTCTTAAATGATTCTTTCAAAAGGAACATTTTCATTGAGGTCTGACCTTTGTTCTTTTTTTATGGCAGGTCTGATAAGCGAAGTGGAGCTTGGAGCTCAGTCAGTCATGTATGGACTGGCAAATATTGCTTATATGGTATGTATTTATTATCATGAAAGCATTTTTGAAGATTGTATGAACACTTGAAATGAGTGTCTTGTGTTCAGTTCCCTATAGGTTTCAGTATTGCTGGCAGTGTTAGAGTGGGAAATGCCATGGGTGCAGGAGATGTGGCTCAAGCCAAACTCTCTGCTAAAGTCTCTATAATGTGTGCAGGTAATATGAAATGGTTAAATGATTAAAAATGAATGGACATCGGTATTTTAGTTTTACAAAAAAACAAATCATACATCATACCTATTTTTTGTAAATAAGTTGCTTATACATCAATTGTGCATGTCATGTACACACAATCTTTATGACATTTATTTTATTCTGCATTTTATTTACAGTCTCTGTTTCAGTGGTATTGGCAACTATAATTGGTTGTTCAAAGAATGTAATAGCTCGTATTTTCACAAATGACAAGTGAGTGTTTGTCTTTTACACAACATTTGCTTTGAACTGTTTTCCATAATTATCATCTCTGTGATTTTCTCTTAATTTCTATAGTACCTAGGTTGTAATCAATTTTGCTCATATAGCTCTTTGAATATTAAATTTATGTATACAAGGCATTTTTTAGAAAGGCATTTGTTTAGAAAAGAGATTATATATTTTTTTCTATATACAATGATAATTTATTTACAGTGTACATTTGATCATAAAAACAAATGTTGAATAATATTTAACAATTTAATAAGTTTATTAATATATAATAATAGGTTTTAAAGAAATATTTGAATATTTAGAATATCTATATTTAGAATCTGGAAATAATGTTCAAAATAAATAAAATATTTAACAGTACACAATTTTAAAACCAACATTGAAGAGCACTTTTATTATGTATCATGTAATATGTATTTCAAAAAAATATTTGTGTATTTATTAATGTTATTCATAATAATTTCATAATATATGATGAATAAATACACACACAATATAAAATAATAAAGTAATATAATTCTGTACATAATATATGCATTCATGATTATAAAAACTTATTTACCTACTGTAGTATATAACATAGTATATAACTATACATTTATTATAATTAATAAATATTAATAACAACAACACCTTTAACAGTTTGGGAAAAATAACATTCAATAGCACGTATTTAATAAGAAGTATTTTTGTAATTCATTGCAAACATGCACTGTTTTATAAACGTTTTAAACTTGTAAAACTCATTTGCTCACATTTGATGATGATTGATGATCACAGAGAGCTGAATAAATCTTTTAATCCCGGTTGCTTTGCGCAGGTCCTGTCTTGTTGATATGATTATACGCGTTACTATGGAGACATGTTAATATGCGGCTGTCAATCAAATCGGTGGGCGGGGAAACTGCACACCTACTTCAAGTTGCGGTCGGCCTCATAATGGGAGGGATTTGAATGCTATTTTAAAGTCAGGAAATTTAAAAAAAAGAGACTTATTTTGTTTATATCACCCCAAACATTCAAAATTCGCATTCATTGTTTTTATATATAAATATATTATTGTAATTTTTGCATCTGGAAGTAATGTTATATATATACAAAATATTTTAATCCCTCAAACTCATAAAATGTATAGTTTCAAACAAAGGTTAGAAAAACAACATTAATAATGTTTTCGTTCTTTTCTCCCCCAGAGACATCATACAGAGGGTTGCCACAGTAATGGTTTTATACACTCCTTTCCACATTTTTGATGCCACAACGGTAGGTCATTAGCAGAGTTGTGTTAGAGCACTCAAAGCCCTTATTACTGATAATAACAAAACTGACAACATCAACCCAATGACCATGAAAGTGGACTTTAGACCTTAATTAAACTAGATGTTGTCCTTCACATCCATATAAATGAGAGAGTCCACTGAAATAGGTCATCTGAGGACAACATGGCAATATTTTTTGTTTCCTGTGAATTGAATCAGGCAGCAGGTAGCAGTATAGTGAAAGGTCTGGGCAAGCAGAAGCTTGGCGCCATATGCAACCTCCTGGGATATTATGGAATTGGATGTCCTATTGGAATACCCTTGATGTTTGCTGCTAAAATGGGCATTTTTGGTAAGCCAAAAAATAATATAATATATATATAATATAAAGGTACTTAAAGGTTTTACCATAATAAAAACCTATATAATTAAAGGTGCAGTAGGTGATCAGCCAAAATGCAACCTGTTAGCATATCTTTGAAAACACAGTCCCTCCCCTGCCGTCCAAAGCCACGCCTCCTAAAATCAAGAATGCACACCTTAAAGATGACAGTAGACAACCCACTGGATTATGTCATTCACCAGTTAGAAAACTTTATAGTACTTTATAATACTACAATTCCAAACGAAAAACTGTATTTTATGTAGCACGTTTTTAGTTGTGTAGCAAGCAGAACTTAATATGCAACATAATGTGCAACATTTCATGCATGCAAGGATCGCTGGTCACTTTCTCACGCACTTTGTCCTAAAGCGACTACTGTATGCTTAGTGGTTGGCCGGCGGGGTGCAGGAATTACACTTATTACTAATAATGCATGCTATTTCAAACCGAATATTCAAAGAAACATGGTAACCAATATAGGGACCGCGTCACATGTTGTCATTGTTCAAAAATGAACCAATGTGATGTGAAAAACAACTTCACCTCAGGCTAGGCAAGTATAAGTATGGTTAAAATATTAACATTAAGTCTGTAAAATAAACTATTAAAAGTGCTGATAAATCGTGACAGCAATAAGATTCAATGGACGGCCGATCACTTTCACTCCAAAATGGCGAAATCGTAGGGCTGTTGCTGGGCGCTGCTGTTGCGATGGAATGTTCTATTGAGTGTCGCCTCTTAGTGATTCTAAGCTCTTTGGCGTGACTAATATAGTTTAAAACATAACATTTCCTGTCTAAAAGAAATACGGTCACACTTAACAAAAAGGTTCATTTGTTAATGTTAATTGATGCATTTACTAACATGAAACAGTGAACAATACACTTACTACAGTATTTGTTCATGTTAGTTAATGAAAATACAGCTGGTTATTGTTAGTTCATTAACTCACTGTGCATTACTAATGTTAACATGCATGGACTTGGATGTTAATAATGCATTAGTAAATGTTCAATTATGATTAATCGCCGGCAGCTAGCTCTCTGCAACTCTCACATGGTCACCCACCGAAGTTAAGCAGGGCTGCGCTTGGACAGTACCTGGATGGGAGACAACATGGGAAAGCTAGGTTGCTGCTGGAAGTGGTGTTAGTGAGGCCAACAGGGGGCACTCAACCTGTGGTCTGTGTGGGTACTAATGCTCCAGTATAGTGCAGGGACTCTATACTGCTCAGTGAGTGCCATCTTTCGGATGAGACATTAAACCGAGGTCCTGACTCTCTGTGGTCATTAAAAATCCCAGGATGTTCTGCGAAAAAGAGTAGGGGTTTAACCCCGGCATCCTGGCCAGATCTGCCCACTGGCCTCTGTCCATCATGGCCTCCTAAAATCCCCATATCATAATTGGCTTCATCACTCTGTCTCCTCTCCACCAATCAGCTGGTGTTTGGTGTGCGGTCTGGCGCAATATGGCTGCCGTTGCGTCATTCAGGTGGATGCTGCACACTGGTGGTGGATAAGGAGATCCCCCCCATTGTGTAAGGCGCTTTAAGTGTCTAGAAAAGCGCTATATAAATGTAAGGAATTATTATTATTATTATTATTATTATTATTATAAATGCTGTACAAGTGTTGTTCATGATTAGATCATGTAAGTAAATGCATTAACTAATGAACCTTATTGTAGTGTTACCAGAAGTACTTCAGCCATGGTGTCGTCCTTCCTCCAGCATGCAAAAGTAACGCCAATCTTGATTCAGGATTTTAAAAAGTTTTGATTCAGAATTCAGAACTACATTTGTTGACAGACAGTTTGGGCTGCTTATCAGAATTATGGAATTGTCGACCCGACAAATTTTAATTAGATGAATTTTTTTTTTGTCTTATGCCTTTCCCAGAGTATAAAAATACATATAAATACATTTAGATCATTTACTTTAATCATTGCTATTGGAATGTGAAGAGACTTACAACCAGCACAATAAAAAGATGTTTCTGAAAACAATCACCTACTGCATGTTTAATGAAAAATGTAAATATCTGAAATATTGATGTTTGTTTCTAAAAATGGGAATTTTTGGTGAGCTAAAATGTGATATAATATATTACATAATAATAAATAAACAGTGTATAAAAAATAAAATATTACTGCTTTTAAATAAATTCTATTATATATAATAGAATCCTGCTGGATGTTATCCTGTTGTTTGTTGCTAGAATTGACATTATTGGGGATAATGCACAATATATATATAATATAAATTATATTTCACATTCACAACTTATTTTGATACAACTACATAATTAACATTCATAATGATATTTAATAAATGTATTTATTTATTCATTTATTAACTTTAACTTGCATTCCTCAAAAGGTCTGTGGATTGGCCTGTTAGTTTCCGTCTTCCTTCAGTCAATATTCTTCATCGTCCTTCTTGTCAAACTGAACTGGAAGAAAGCTTCGGAAGAGGTAAGGAATACAGGATTTCCTTTCATTCAATATTCACAGCAGTCACTTTTTCAGTTCAGTGATCTAAACATGAACAATCTACAGGCGCAGATCAGGGCCGGTGTGGCCATCAGGAGGACGCGTGATGGTAATATGTTTGTTGTGACACAAACCATTCAAAAGTCTGATTACATTTAATGGGGCGTGCTAATAGGGAGTGATTTTCTTGACAGCCGCGCAAGAGGACGGTGGAAATATGGAAGACTGTGATGTTAATGATGCTACAGATGAGAATGTGCTGGTGGTGGATGAGGAAGAGATCGTAGCTACAGTGAAAGTGCAGCTGCCATTGAGTGTTTTAGTGCTGCGCCGCGGCCTCGCTCTGGCAGCAATGCTGGCGTTACTCGCTGCGGGACTCGCCGTCAAGTACAGTCTTAAAAGATGATGATAGTTTGAAGATGTGATCACAGCAGACAAAACGTTCATACTGTCTCATAGGAAGCTCAAAAACGAGCATCGGTGCACCAGTACAGTCTGGTCTGGGGAGAACAGGTACTAAGAAGGGCACATTTTTTGTGTTCGGGCATTAGTTAAAGAGTTAGCTTACACAAAAATGAAGTCTACCTCATCATTTACTCTCCCTCATGTGGTTTTAAACCTTTTTGAGTTTCTTTATGAGAACACAAAAGATGATGTTTAGAAAAAGGCTGGTTGCTGGGACCCATTGACTTCTCTAATTGGAACAAAACATTACTATGGAAGGCAAAGGTTGCCAGCTACCACCATTTTTTAAAAAAAAATCTTGTTTTGTGTTCAACAAATGGGTGAGTAAATGATCGCAAAATTCAACTTTTGGGTGAACTATCTCTTTAACAAGTCATTGTTTTGTTTTACATCAAATGAGTCATTATATACTCACTCAAATTGTATCAATGATTATATTTATTTATATAAATGTATTTATTAATATGCTGTTTATTCTTTTGAACAAAAAGAAGCTATAATCTTGCAGTATATCCAGCTGTTTCAGCAAATACTGTTCGGATGTACCCTGAATCCCACATGCTCATCATCTCATGAATTTCTAATCAACATCAAATGTGCTGGAGCAAACATGAACAATAAAACTTTTTAAATGAATGTTATTTCATGGGTTACATGGTGCTGAAATTGCACAAACACTTTATATATTGTGTATGTTGATGCATAACAGATGCATGTTGATTCAAGTTGTTGAAATTAATATAGACAGTTCTCATTTTAGGGGTCGTGAACTGAAATTCACCCAAAAATTAAAACTTCCTCACTGTTTCCTCACACTTAATTGATTAATTTCTTTTTTTCAGTTGAACATAAAACAAGATATTCTGAAGACTGTTTGAAACCAGCAGCCACTGAAATCCAGTTAGAACAAAAATAATATTCAAGTCAATGGTTTCTGCTTTGGAACATTCTTCAAGATATCTTCCTTTGCGTTCAAAGAAGAAAGAAACAACAGATTTGGAACAGAATTTTCAGTTTTCAGTGAACTATTCCTTTAATCTTTAGATATTGTGTGTACGAGGCCATTATACTATATAAAACTTCCTATAAGTTCAAGACCTCAAATCTTTCTTGTTAGTCTAAAAACAACAAACCTGCCAAAAAAAAAACTGGTTGTGGCATCATTTCTTCACCCTTCACTTCTTCAAAACTTATTTCACTTTCTTCTGTTGAACAGAAAAGAAAATATTTTGAAGAAAACTGGAAGGCTGACTTCCATAGTTCTTCTTTTTCTACAATGAAATTCAATGGTTACAGGTTGAGCTTTCTTCAAAATATCTTCTTTTCTGTTCAACAGACGGAAGAAACTCATAAAGGTTAGGAACTCACTTAAGAGGGCGAGTAAATAGTGAGTAAATATTGATTTTTGGGTTTACCATACCTTTAAGAAACACTGCAGTTTTATTATAAAAGATTTACCATGAATATTTTTTATTTGTATTTTTACTCACATCATTTAAAATAACTTCCCTTTCTCTTTACACTACACCTTTTTGCATGATGACATGTGAACTGATGCGAGGGTGGGATAATAATTGGTCACTCAAATGAGATTACCCAATAGCACACCACCATCACCAGTCAGTTTTCAGTAGACAAAATCTGCGGCCAGCTCATTTATAGAAGCTATCCTGTATCTGTTCTAAGATCATGTCAAATGTGCATACAGTACATGTGATTCAGAGAAAACCATGAATAGAGTAAAACATCAGTACACCAGTCAACATCCAAATCTGTTTCTCAAGAATGACGATTGCCAATATTTGCTTAGATTTCAACTCTGCCATGGGAAAAACTGCTGCTCAGAATCTTAATTTAATTCGTCCTCAAGTGACCTGGCTTTGGATGTAGCTGATGCAGAAAAATAAGCCCAAAACACACTGAATATAATGGGATAGTGATTTATTGACCCAGGGATTTAATCTGTGATAAGCTGCTCTATGTGCAATCTTTGCAGCTGTTTTAAAGTAGGAACCAAATCTAATTATAGATTATCTTTTTTTACAGTAAACAGTTCTGAGGATGGGGTGTGCTTAAACACAGCACAGACTACCAGGGGGCATAAAAAAAAGCATGTGCGTTTTTTTATATTCATCATCAGTTTAAATCATGTCACTGACTTTCTCAGTTCCAGTGAAACAACAACAACTAAAGCCATTCTTCGCTCCTTAGAGCTGAATAAGACACTCATCTAACTACACCATCTGAAAACAGCCTAGAGTTACACTCAAATCAGATGTTTAACCCACAAAATGATTAGATAATCCTACTGACCTGGGAACATCACACATTTACATATAACATGTTAGCAGCAAAAAAATACCAGCATATCAGCATGTATATTAATATATGTATATATTAGTAGGCTTAAGAACAAGGTAGTGTCAGTAGTTTGAATGGACAAGTTAATATATACTGTATGGTGCGTTCGGTTCATGCACAAAACATAATGAAAATGTAACCCTACTAAATTTATTTAATATATACTGTATGTGTCAATAGAAAATAAGCTAAAGAAAACAAAAGCCTAAAAAGATGTCCAGCCAGGGACCTTCAACAAATAAAGAGATCACATTATGTCTCTCGATGGTTCTCTAGTTACCAGTGAACATTTACTGTAACCTTTAAAATCTCATATGTGAACAGCCTCACAAAAGGTTGCATGTGTTTTGCCTTACATGGTGTCTACACCAAAGGCAAGTAGCGTGAAATGTCACAAGCAAATATTATATTTATTCATAATACATATTTTATTTATTTATGTTATATATTGGTATTGCTTTATTTTGATGGTCCCTTTAACGCATTTTGTTGAATTAAAGTTACATTGCATCTACATGGTAACGAATTCTCAATAGATTATAAGTAGACTGTTAGGTTGGGGTTAGTGTAAGTGTACTTGCAAAGTTTCTTATTGTCAGTTAAATGTTCAGGAGGAGCAGTATCATTAAGCTGACAGTCTACTGATACTCAAATGAGAGGTAATTGGCATGTAGTTTCAATGCAACTTTTAGTCAACAAAATGTTTAATGCCGAGTTCAGACTGCATGATCTTCAAAGTAGTCGTGTCACAGATGTTTTCATACTGCATGACTATCTGGGCTAGCGTTTTGTCCCTGCTTTGTTTACACTGCAAGATGGATCGTTGACAGGGAGTTTCACACCGCATGACTTCAAGATAAGAAGAATCGCAGACAACTTTGTCCAAACTACGTCTCACACCCAAAAACGCGTAGTATATCTTTTGTTATTAACTACATAACGAGAAAGAAGCCTTTAATGGGGTAGAAAATGTACATATTTGCTCTCCTGGCTTTGAAGGGAATAAGCCATTTCTCCTCAACTTTTTTATTTATTGACCGGGTTAGGTTGTGATTTTGCTCACATGACACGTCAAACAGACACGGGAGCTCATGCCAAATTTCTTGGGTCAGAATAACTGAAAACGAGCGCTTTTAACTTCTCCCCCAACCTCCCGCTGGCCTGCAGGTACCCACACTAGTGAATGCTGCTCTCTCATTGGCTGTAGGCAATCGTATGTTATTTTCAATCAAAACACATTTCACACGGCATGATTTGAATCGCCGCCAGCTCCAGATATTTAGCACGCCAGCTATCTCTCGGGCATTGGCGACTCATTGGCAATTCTCTCAGATCTTGTCTTTGATAGTTCATATTGTGTGATTGTCACTCGCGTGAACGAGCACAGATTTGCCTGTGATTTTAGGCATTTGTCGGCGATTTCTCAAAACCTGTCTGCGAGTCAAAATCGGGGCTTAAATCATGCAGTCTGAACTCGGGATAACAGGATCATCAAAATAAAGTGTTACCCATATATTTTATTAAAATATTATTCAAGGTTCTGTATGCATATGAACATATTTCAATTTGATGAGTCACAGATATTGAACAGGTGCCTGTTTTATTGCTGTGTGCACATTGTTGTGCTAATTCTGACAACAGTTTAAATGGATTTGGAATGTTCACTTTGGTGCATCCACTGTACACAAATTTTCTGGAGCAAATTATGCCTTGTTTTTTTTTTTTTTGCGCAGATGAAATAGCATTCACACAGAACACATTTTTATGTCATTGCACTGAATTTTCAGCTTGTACAAAACCTACATATAGTCTCAAGCGCTCATGTTAAAAGACTTAAAAACACATCTCGAAAGCTTTAATTTTTTTTTATCTCAGCACAAAAAACCAACATGCAAATCTCACATACAGCTGTAAGGTTTATAGATGTCTTTTTTTTTGTTAAACTTATGCACCATATGCTTTCAATGCCTTGTTGAAGCACTTCTGAGTGTTGGCTGTTTACAGAATGTAAAAATATGTTCTGTGTGAAAGTTTTTCTGGTGATTTTTGCAGCATCAGCAGTATTATAAAAAGTGTAAAATAGAGTTTAACTCTGGATCATGCTTTTAAAAAAACTTTAGGATTTCACATGCAACTGCTTCAATTCCTACATTTCCATCATGCTTAATAATTAATCTTTCTCAATTTTGACAGCGGCTTTGTAGAATATTTTTTGGCATTATTTCTCTAGTAGTCATCTGACTAGAAATGTCAACCAGAGAGATTATGACTGTCTCACTTGGGAACAGACCTTTTTTTCCTGCTAAGCTGGTCGATTTTCTTACTCCTGCAGCCTAATGCTGTGGACAAAGCAAATGCGCTCAAGATAAAAATATGATTATCTAGGTCTAGGTCACAATCTACAGCCTGGGTTTGCTTGTTTTTTTGGTCTCACGCAGCATACAGATATAAAAAGTTCACAGTGAATCTGTCTGAAGTCTTGGTTTCAAATGAAACTCGTTGAATAGATGGGATTGGCTGTGGTAAAGTTGGAGTCCACAGTATAGTTTGCACCAGCACCGTAAGATACCTGAGGTAAGGGCACAGTGAGATGGACGACTATTCCAACGGCGAGGATGAGGAGAGCGGCGAGGGTGGTCAGACCCCTTCTGAGGACCAACTGAGAGGTGGACAGCAGAACTGGAGGCTTTTCCTCCACGCCAGTCACATTTGGCTCCTCGGGTACCGCAGTACTGTTGAGCCTCTCGTCCTGATCCTGAGAGCTCACAACCATGTATCCATTTCCGTTCTGAAAAACACAATTTCACCATTATACGCATTTCACAGGAACTTATTCATTCTTTCATTTTCTTTTCGGCTTAGTCCCTTTATTATTCTGGGGTCGCCACAGTGGAATGAACCACCAACTTATCCAGTATATGTTTTACGCAGCGGATGCCCTTCCAGCTGCAACCCATCTCTGGGAAACATCCATACACACTCATTCACACACATACACTACAGACAATTTAGCCAACCCAACTCATCTGTACCGCATGTCTTTGGATAGTGGGGGAAACAGGAGCACTTGAAGGAAACCCACACAAACGTGGGGAGAACATACAAACTTCACACAGCAATGCCTTCTTGCTGTGAGGCGACAGCACTACCTACTGCGTCACCAAGTCGCCCACAGGAACTATATGCACTGTAGAATTTAGTGATTGTGTTTTTTTTCACATAACATGGTAAAAACACATGACAAACCCTTGTTAAATTAGATTTAAAGTATAGATGTTAAAGTAAAATCTAAGTTGGCACTACTTTTGCAGCGTTATAATGTAAATCCAGTGACACTTATGTTCCATCCCCAATGACACTATTCACACACAGTATGCATGTATAGTGCATGAGATTAATGTCATCCCAGTTAGAATTTTGAATTCAAACCGTTTCTCGGTGGACGTTTAATGCTTGTCAAATTAGTAAAATAAATTACTAAACTAATAAATAGTATGTGGGCGACACGGTGGCTCAGTGAAGTTTGCATGTTCTCCTTGTGTTGGCGTGGGTTTCCTTCGGGTGTTTCAGTCTCCCCCACAGTCCAAAGACATGCGCTATAGGTGAATTGAATAAACTAAATTGGCCATAGTGTTTACTGTTTACTGTTTCTCTCAATGTCTGCTTGTATTATTTCTTTTGTCACATTTTTTGTAAAGTACCTTGAGCTATGTCATATGTATGACCCCGTTCACCATTGGGAGGTGGCATAATCATTTTAGTAGGAGACTTTTGCTTGCACAATCGAAAATAAAGGAATCAGTGGCCAGAAGCTCCCACACTGTAAAAAATGCTGGGTTCCACACAATTTCTTCATGTTGCCCCAACACAAATCAATGAATTTAAGTCAAAGCGTTTTTACAAATTCAAGTGGATTGAACATAAAACAAGTTGTCCCCAAAAAACCCTAAAGAATTTAGTTGCTTCAACTTGTTTTAAATAAGTACTTTGAACAAGCAGCAAAAAAAAAAATTGAGTGCATGCTGGTGTTCAACAATCAATTTTTTAAGAAAAGTGCACTTTAAATACCCAGAAGATGTGTTTATTCAACCGATAAAAAGAAGTGTGCTTTTATCGGTTGAATAAATGCGTCATCTGAGTATTTAAAGTGCACTTACTCGTACTCTTCTTTGAATTTTTGCTGCGAATGCACTACTTATACTAATGAAGGAGGTGTGAGATGACGACCTCTCCAGGATTGGCAAATATCCTTCCTATGTGATATGATTATTAATAAAGTTAAATTTGTGTTCAACAGCCTATATTATATGATGACCTTAATGTCACACCTCTTCAGAGAACAACTGAATGATATGTGTGTAATTGCTTTTTCTGTATGCCAAGTTATTTCTTTCCTCAAGATCTTTAGGCCCATTTGAGAGGTCAGTCATTGAAACCTCTCATGTAGAACTGGACGTTTGATGCTACTTGAGCAGCTGTCACTAGATATGAATATTACTTTTTTTCATATTTATTTTGTTTTGTCACTTGTCACTTTATGTACACTGGAAGCTTCTGTAGTCAAAGCAAATTCCTTGTGTGTGGAGCACACTTGGCAATAAAACTGATTCTGATTCTGCACTCAAAAAATGACTTGCTTTTTGTTAAAAATAATTATTAAAATGATCAGAAACACAATTCTTGATTTTTTTTTTAGGACAACTTGTTTTATATTCAATCCACTTAAATTTGTAAAAACTATTACGTTAACTTAACAAATCGATTGTGTGGAACTCAGCATTTTTTACAATGCGTGAAAAAGTAAATCATTCTGTTATAAGAGAAGCTGTCTTTGTATTAGTCTACTATGTTTATTCTACTAGTTTTGATAAGATGGCTGAAAGCACAAGAAACAACCTTGAGTATAAAACATTTTGTACTTTGTGTTTGTGTTATATTCCTTTGTGAATCATTCCTACAGGTCTGAGGTCAGCTCTGAATAGCCCAATGGCTGGCTGAACATTTGCTGTCTCTATCCTATCTTGGAAGAAGACATTACCCTACCTCTGAGTACCTATTTGGAAATTGTCTGTGTTTTAACCAATCAGGTTAAACCACCTATGTGTATGACGCAGTTGTTGACGTTATGTTTAATATAACTGTAGTTGATTTGAGATCGTAAGCAGAGTGGCCTATGAACTCCACATGAGTGCTGAAGCTGGCTTCTGCTGATGAAACTGCACACTATTTTTAGTAAAGTTTCTTTGATTGAATCTCTAACTTGGACTCTTCTTCATCTGACACACCGGTCATTTTTGAGTTAAAACTGTCAGTCCCCAACAATACAATTTATACTACAAAATACTGCAGAATAGTGCATGTGTATACGATTTGAGGTGCACAATTAAGACAAATGTGTTGTTTTTGCACCGACCTCTCAAAAACAATATAAACACATCTGTATTTGTTTTTAATAGTTTAACATTGTAATAACATGTACACAGCAACTGTGTCATTGTGGAAGAAACATACTTCATGTGAAACCAGTAAATAGTGTGCTGTCATTCCGAATAAGGGCAAAATAACATAGTTTGGTCTGTAGTGACAACATACAATCTTCTCTGGTTCATTTCTTTGTTCAGTCTCTTGAGGTCAGACGCAAGTAAAAGCATAAACACCTAAGAGAGTTGCTTTATAAAAGAAATGTAACCCTTTATCGCGTGAACTTCGTTGACATTGATTACAACTGAATTGTTTTTTTAAGTCATACAAGTTCAAAAGTCTACTAATGACCCCCGGTAACACTCCAGGGTTTTTTCCAATGAATGTTTCAATCACTGCCCTATAAAGGGTTAAATCATTATTATTTGCATAATCAGCATTGGCATTGTTTTCCATGTTTAATGCTGAACAGCTGTTTGATTTAAAGCACTTTATTGTACAAAATGTTGTATAAATAAAATGTAAAGTGATTTGACTGGAGTGCAGCATTTCTGAATTTGAGCAAACATATCCATATTGCTATGATCAAATGATTTCTTAAATTCTGTTTTCTCACTGCTGTCATTTTTGTTGTTTGTTTATTTTGGTATTTAGAGGAAAGAGGGCACAGCATACTTAAATATTCATCCAAACACAAGTGTGATAGGCATCAAGATGTTCGCTAACAGTATAGTAAATATGGACCAATTTTCATTTGGACCACACTGCCTTTAATTAAATGAGCAAAAAGTTCACTGTAATATACATTTACAAATGTGTATATAAATATTCAGTATCATGTACAGTTGAAGTCAGAATTATTAGCCCCCCTGTTTGTTAAAATATTTTACTAGATATTTTTTAAGACACTTCTACACAGCTTAAATTGACATTTAAAGGCTTAACCAGGTTAATTAGGTTAACTATGCAGGTTAGGGTAATTAGGCAAGTTATTGTATAACAATGGTTTCTTCTGTAGACAATTGAATAAAAAAAAGCTTAAAGGGGCTAATAATTTTGACCCTAATTTCCTTGCTCTGGTAAACGTCATTTGGAAAATATAAAAATAATAATAATAATTTTTAAAAAATCAAAGGGGAGGAGATAAATTTGACTTCAACTGTATAGTGATTGAAGGGCATCTGCTGTGTAAAACGTATGCTGGATAAGTTGGCGGTTCATTCCGCTCTGGCGACCCGTGTTGAATAAAGGGACTAAACCGAAGGAAAATTAATGAATACATTTATATCTTGTTTTTCCGCGTTTATTCTTTTTCAGAAAGCCATAACAATGCTATAGTATTACTTTTTTTTTTTCATTTTGCTACTGGAGCAAATGAAAATGATTTGTTGATGACCTGTTATGTAAAATGTCTCTTAGATGAATCTGTGTATGTATGTTTTTAGCATGTTATTTTTATAACAATAATGTTTAAATAAATAAAAAGGTATTGATTATTTAAAATGAAGACTGAAACAAAATACCTCTGCATTCAGGACCACCTGGTAGAAGCTGTTGCGATGGTTTGAACAAAACTCAGTGGTCATTGTTCCATTTGCTGCTCCATTTGCACTCTTTCCTGTACGCGCAATTGCCTTTCAAAAAGAAAAAAGGTCTTTTAGTCATACAATTCAAGAATTAAATTGCATGACTATGAGGATTTTAATTAGAAGAAGCATGAGGTTTTAATAGACCTGATGCACCTACCTCTTCTGTCATTTTCTTCCAATTTAATTTGAAAATGGCCACGGTGAAGAAAATTGCTAGCAAAAAGACAGCAATGAGGAGCCCCAGCCAAAAGCCTGCAATACAGGAGGATAAATCACAGATATTAAAAGGCTTCCAGATCATTGGTGTATTTAAACACCATTCATTTTGATAAGAGTCCATTTATTTATTTGTAATGTGACAAACCGGCAACTTGTAAACCGGCAGTGAACATCAGAACGATGCTGGATGGGAGTCCAATACAGTAGTAGCCAAAGAGATTTGCAATAGCTGCTATCTTCTGCTGCCCAGTGCCAAG
Source organism: Danio albolineatus (assembly GCA_903798035.1). Taxonomy (NCBI): domain Eukaryota; kingdom Metazoa; phylum Chordata; class Actinopteri; order Cypriniformes; family Danionidae; genus Danio; species Danio albolineatus. The sequence continues at coordinate 18,560,170 of CAIGQQ010004837.1, read as the reverse complement.
GAGAACGCCCATGCCTACACACTGAAAGAGTAAAAAAACTAAGGATTATACAGGAACTCATAATGAGTTATGTAATATACTGCACTTGACAAGATGAATGAATTACATATAAAACTTTTCATTTGACTGTATCTGTTGTTTTTATATTTCAGCAAGTTGCCAAATACTATATTCATTATTTATTTTAGATTGGCAGTTTAACAACAAACCACTGTTGTCAAATTACTTGCCCAGATAACCTAACTTGCATAGTTAACCTAATTAACCTAGTTAAGCACTTTAAGCTGAATACTAATATCTTGCAAAAAAAGTAGAGAATATCATGTACTGTCATTATGGCAAAGACAAACAAATTAGTTATTACAAATTAGTTACTATTATGTTGAAAAATGTGTTTTAAAAAAATCAACACAAAAACAACACTTCAGAAACATAAAAAATATTTATATTTAAAGAAGGGCATATATTCAAAATCAACAAATAAAATAGCAAAAAAACAAAAAAAGACAAAATCTGTTAAAAAAATGAAAATCAGAATATGGCAAAAATAAATCATAAATCAAAATACTAACAAGATGACACCAAGTTATGTTAGCATCATGCTAGAAAGTTTCTGGAAACTAGCTCTTAACTTAAAGGCAGGACTTACATTCATACAATCCTATTCTGAAGGTTACTGTAATGGTTAAGGTGTACACAGTGCTCAGCATGAATCAGTACACCTCCATTTAAAAAATTGAATATATTAAATATTTTCATTAATTTCTCAGTGAATATAGCCAATAATTTTTAGTGCATTTAAACAAATCAGTTTTATTATAGTTTAATAAATAAATAAATACAAACTACAAAGTTTGAACAAAATTTTATATTTTAGATGTTTCTCTTGATCTTTCCTGTTTCATAAACTTTTATTTAATAACTTTCCCTCAAAATGTTAATTTGAGTGTACTTGGGTGTTTGGACTGTGATGTTTTGATGTTATATGAAGTTATTTTGTTAGATTAGTTGCAGTTCTAGCTTTGGTATTGACTAACCTAATGTTTAAGCACAAATATATTATTGTAAAGCACAGGGGAGACTTAGTGATTTAGGGGCCCTAAGCAATTCCTGGTATGGGGCCCTAACATTAAAACTCAAAAACTCTCTTTTTCTATAGATACTTTTTTTTCTCTTTAGATTCGTTGTTTTGTTTTGTTTTTTAGTAAATTAACTGCGTGTTAAAAATGCCTGTTAAATGGAACCTTTATCTTCTTAATGTAAAACTAAACACAATAAATTCACAAATAAAAAACAAGTTCAATAACTATGTACTGCACAGTTAATAAGCCAAATTTGTGATTACTTACTTACTTACTGGGAATTTTATATCAAAGTTGATATTTATCTGCACCATATTGGTGTTTCGTAACATCTCATTTTTAGGTGGGCTGTTAGCCCAAAGCTCAACCCCCAACCTGGAGGACCAAGACATTCACACATACACTGCGAACAATTTAGCTTGCCCAATTTACCTATAGCACATCTGTTTAGAGTGTGGGGGAAACCAGAGCACCCAGAGGAAACCCACACCCCAAGATTTTAGACAGATGCTACAACATGTGATAGAAAATGTATTTTCTAGATTAGTATAGGCTTCTTGGCATGGTCGGGGCCCCCTAATTCCCAGGGACCCTAAGCAGCTACTTTCCTCACTTATTGGTTAAGTCTGTCCCTGACCTGGTAAAGCACCCTGTAGAAAGTGTTAATTTAAAAGAGAGATCTGTGGGGATGTACTCGTTTATGCTGAGCACTGCACATTGTCTCTGGTAAAACCCTGGTAATAAAAAGAGAAAAGGAAGTTTGTGCAGAACTCACCAATATTCCATTAAAGAACTGCAGAGGGCAGTAGATGTTCAGCAGCTGAGACACGAGCTCTGCTATAGACCTAAACGTCACAAACGTCACAGAAAGCAAATTTGAAACGCAGCTGTTGTTTACATGGTTTCTGTTCGGTCATAATTATCAATGTGAAGAATGGAGTGTTCACAGATTTGTTAAAGTGTACTTATGCCAAACACACTTTTTTAATGTTGTTGTACGTGTTTGAACTTAAATGGCTTACTCATCCGAAGTAAATATGTAGCCGATGACCGTTTTTGTGGAGCCCAGGACAAAACCCTGAAGGATTGCTATAACAGCTGGAAAACAAAAATTACAGTGTTTTACAAAACAGTAACTCCTGCTGCATACGATTGTCTCTGTCATAATGAGCTCCTGCATGACTGATATCATAATTTAGTGAGTGTTTTCACCTGCACTGATAAGAGACACCTTGCTGGTGAGGATTGCAGCAGCTGTTTCTCCAGCGCCGAGAGCGTTTCCTACACGAACACACGCTGCACCTTGCATTCCTAATGGGATCTGGAATTTCATAAAGGAAGTGATCAAGAACAGTCCTTCATGACAAGAATGTGGGTGAATTTTATACCGATCATCCAAACGCACCATGTAGTTGATGTATGCCAGCATTATAACCACATGTTGAGCAGCGAGGTCCACCTCACTCAGCATTCCTAAAGGCATGAGGAGAAATACAAAAAGTATCGTTGGTTGAATGTATTAAATTGGAATGCACAGTAGGATACAACTCCAATTTAAATGAACATCTATTCAACAATAATATATTTGTTACTTATTCAAACTTTTGTCTTTGATCAACATGTTTTCATTTACAAAAGTAAAAAGTGCATGCATCAATGTAAACGAGCATCAAATTAACATCAATCTTTTTAGTTAAAATGGACTGGATTGATTTAACATCCAATAGACCAACATTATTATTATTATTATTATTATCATTATTATTATTATTATTAGCCTATTTATTTATTAGACTCTTTTTCAATTTATTCTTATTAGTCTGACAAGCTGCATTTTGCATATTTTATTTAGTTTTGGCAAATAATGAATTATTTTCTATAGAGAAAAATGTTTTGAAATATCTAACCTTAGGCATTAATTTAACGAACTGCTGGTTTTATCTGCTTATAATTGCTGCATTATATGCTGATGGTTAAAAAAAATATGGGGATAAAGAGCAGAATATTATCTTCACGGTAAAAGTGATTAGTTAACCTTACACTGTAAAAAGTACCTTAAAAAGTGATTAGTTGACTTTAAAAAGGTGAGTAAACCATCGCCTTAAAATAAGCAAGCAAATGAACTATGTGCATAATTATAAAACTTGAGTCTTAACAGTTTCCAGTTAGTTTCAGTTTTTTAAGGCAACAAGTTTACTTACTTTTTTAAATGATGTTTCTTGCATCATTGGGACATACAGTATATAGTTTTAGTGCATTTATTGTTTTTGTCATTGTTTTTTTTTTTGTAAATGTGTTTACATATTTTTGTATTCATTTCAGTTACATGTTAGAAAGTTATAAAGATATTAAATGATTGAGAGCTGGCTGAAATAAAATAAGTATATGATTTAATTCAATTATAAAATAATTTACTCATAATTTTTCTTGAACTAATTTAATTTTAATTTTATTTAAAAATATATAATAATGTAATATAACAATAAAATGTACCAGCCAGGAACCCTCCAACTTCATAAATCCACCATTCAAAGCAGGTCATGAGTGTGCTGGGGATTGCCAGCTTCATATATGAGCCCCAGTCCTGCAGGGCTTCTAAAGACCACCCTGTCAAAGGAAAACAGTAAGAAATCAGCCACAGAGTATTTTACCCAAGTATTTTACCCAAACTCTATGACAGGAAATCATTCAGAAGCTTTTGTCGTTTGATTTGTACAGGGGTGTTATGACTAAGAAAGCAAGAAATTTGAAGCTAACAAATAGCAGCAGTGTGGGAAACCTTTACTAGTGTAGCAGCTCTTTTAATGTGTACTTTTTATAGTTCAATTAAGTTTAAAGTTATAATGATGAGTATAAAATAAGTTTTTTTTAAACTATAATAAGTTATAAATGTTGAATAGAAAATTTATAAATAAGCTTTAATTAAGTGGAATGACTAACTAGTAATTTGAAATAGTCACTAGCTTTGCAAACTTACAGTTTTATTCTTTCAACATAAACACTCACCTCCCCAAGTTTTCTCATGAAGCTTCTGCCAGCGAATGAAACAAAACAGGGCAAAACAATTAAAAACCTGAGCAAAGGTGTTTGCGGCAGCAGATCCACTAAAAATGCACAGGAGAAAAAAAAAGTATCATGCTGAAATTTAAAACCAAAGAAAGTATGTATGTATAAATGAAAAAAAAATATATATATATATATATATGCAAAAAACAAACAAACACATTTTGACTTACTAAACTCCAAAATCCCACCAGTACAGGAGAAAATAGTTTGCAATGACATTGGCAACATTGGCCACAGCAGATGCGTACATCTGAGGCTTGATCACTCCCTACAGAGAGTTCATAAATATTACAACAACCACATACAACACCTGAATACACTTAATGCTTTGTTCAGTTCCTTAAATGTATATTTTATATACCTGGTTCTGAAGATATGACAGCTGCAGCTGATACAAAAACATGGCCTGTAGTATAGAAACATGACAGACTCAACGTGAGGATGGACAGCAATGCATACAAATAATTAAGTTCATCTAAGCTGGAAAATACCAGCCTTAATCATCCACTAGTGAACCTTACTGGAATTGCTGGCAAATAAACCACCACATAAAGCTGTGCAATCCTAAAAGAGAGAGAGAGAGAGAGAGAGAGAGAGAGAGAGAGAGAGAGAGAGATTTCAGTTAAAAATCACAGACAGATGTGAGCTCTAATGCATCAATACTCAGTTCAAGCATTCAACAGTCAATATCAGTCAACATGTATTCAGTGTGTGTGTAAAATTATATAATGACAAGGGAATGACCTAGTTGCTCTCTATTAAGGTGGTTTACAAAGACATGCCTTGTGTCCACATAATTCAAATAGTTTAGAAATCCTACTTTACAAGGTTTTTTTGACATTCAAAATTTGCCACAGTTTTCCTGCGAGGGTCAGGTTTAGGGGTAGGGCATAAAAAAAAAACATTCAGGCGGTTGTTATCACAGAAGGGCTTTATTCTGTGAACCTTACTGTCTGTACTTTATCCCTCCTATTACATGGCCAGTGTTGTCAACTTAGCAATTTTGTTGCTAGATTTAGCAACCTTTCGTACTACTCTAGCAATATTTTCTTTTTAAAATAAACTTAGCAACAAATTTAGCAATGTTTAATATACATTTGGCTACTTTTAGCAACTTTTAAAAAGTAACTCAAACCAAAACATCAGTACTGCAGGCTTAACACCTCTTTCACTGCACTCTAGCAGAGCAGAAGAAAAGCATAAGCAGCACATGTTATTTCCCATGTTGACAAATTAGACTGTACACAGAAGCAGACATCATTTCAGCATCGGGTCTATTTTTGCAGCGCTGCTTAAGATCAATTAAAGTGACAATGCATTAAGAATGGACAAAAAACACATTGGATGACATTAAAAAGTAGCAATTTTACCCGGTAGGTGCATTGATGATATCCACTGGTTTTTAAATAGTCAGTCAAATGAACTTTAATGCTTAAAAAATACAACAAATATTTCAAAACACTATTTTGGGACCCAAACTACAAAACCAAACTTTAGTAACTTTTAGCAACAAATTGTTCCGCCTTCAGAATTGTCCTCTAAAAATTGTCAGTTGGTAACATTGCACATGACTACTTGCGACAAAATGTAAACATTAGAGGCAAAACGTTGTTCTGAGCCACATTATTATTTCTTTAATTAAAGGCTAAGCTGACAGGAATGAAAAGATCTGAATGGAGCATACATTACACTAACCTACATATTATTGAATCACAAGATGATGCCAAACAGCTCAAAACCTGTGCCTGTGTTATTAGTTTCAATGGTTGTTATCTTGGAAAAACATACACTGAGATGTTGTGATTTACTAATTATAATAAACTATTCCAAACAGCCGTGTTCTAAGGCCATGGAACAAGCGTTCTTTTACAGCATAAAATACATTACGCCAATGGGGAGACCTTATAAACCACCTTTACAAGTGTGTGTGTGTGTATGTCTGTGTTAAAGAGTGTGCGGGTCACCTGGCCACCTCAGGGTCCTGTCCCAAGTAGAGAAGGAGAGGTTGGGTATTCACAAGCAAAGCCCAGCAGGGCAAACTGAAGAGTGTCAGAATTACGATGCCTCTCTGCAGGATGATCCCCACACGGAGAAGATTCTTGCTTCCGAATGTCTGAGGGAAACATCCAACTTCAGAAAGTTTTGCCAAAATCAACAGTTACCAAAATGTAATGACTATACTTTTTTTGCAACAACAACAAAAAATAATAACAATATAATTTTGGATATAAATAATACAATGTGTTGACATGATGGTAGTTTTTGGTATAGAGCTTATAATTAAGAGAATGCTTCAAAATTGTTATTGGTTCGAATTTGCCATGTTTTTGAATTAACCTAATAGTTTGAATTAACCTATATATCTCGATACTTAAATATTGGTGGGGGGGTGGGGGAATGCAATTTTATAACATGGATGTATTTATATATCTGAGCAAAAAATATATACAATCTTTATATACATTTTTTGTCTAATATGTAAAGCAAATTTTATGTTGACCTGTTGTTTTGTTGTAAATAAATGGTCCAAATAAAAATATTATTCAAAATTTTGAACATTATCAGTAGTTATAAAATAATACACAAATTAGCATTTTACACAAAACATATAAATGACAAATCCACAAAACATATTAATTATAAAGTTGCATTTTAATTGTATTATTATTTAATTTTTCATTTATTACTAAATGATATTTATTATTATTTTATGTATTATATTTTTAATACAAGGTTGCAATTAAAAATCAATGCATCAAGGATTAAACTGTATTTACTGTATAAAATAATTTTTCAAAGTTGTGAATAAAATGCGTTAAGTTCCATTCAACGATCTGTGCAATTTAGCAATTTGAGTGGAATTTGTTTTCTACATCAAGTCTTATCAGTATTATGTACATGATATGAGTCAAAGATATCTCAAAAGTGTTTTTATTAGCACAGAAAACATAGTGAATGCATATTAAAATGAAAACATATTCTTTGTGATATACAAATAACTTTCTGTGAATAGTTTTTCCATTATATATGTGAAATAATATGCCATTGTCATTTAGCGTATATGTTTATTTTCAAATGAAAACACATGTACTGTGTAAAATAAGATTTTATATTTTTGTACAAACTCGTGGTTTCAAGGATAGTGGCAAAATATTGAAAAAATAAAGTGTTTTTTTATTAAATTCACCAGTTTATTTAGAGAACCTTTCAAGTGTTTCAAGAGACTAATAAATGTTTTTTGTCAGTTTTTCTTTATTTGGGCTTTTGGTTTATTATTTTAGTAGTCAGCTGGAGTGCTGTTTGTATAATAATACGCACCTGTGATACCAAAGTGTCACATGCCAAAGCAAGTCCCAACCCCGTGGCTGCAGCTGTTACATTAATTGTCTGCAAAACAAATGCATTAGACATTCTTTGTAAGCTTGTAAATCATTTCTCACTATATTGCACATATTAAAATATTGTCAGTGCACATTTTGTCCAGCAGAAACTTTGACCTAAGCAGACTTACAGCTGAGGCCATTGCATAACCGGCTAGCACAGTGTTCCCCAGGCGGCCACAGAACATTGTCACCACAAAGAAAAGGAGGAAATTCAGGAACCGGCACACAAGCTAAGAACACAAAGAAAGAAATATTTAGCTCAAAACGAAGATGAAAGTGCTGGACTCAAACGGAAAAGGGTTATTAAAGTCCACAGTCACTCAGACGAAAAACAAAGACAAAAGAGGAGAGAGGGGAACAACACTTTCTGACTTTCTCAGTTTGTGTGAATCCACATGGAGTTCAAAGCTAAATTTATTTTATTTTGAATTTCCTAAATTATGCAAATAAGCTGTGACATGACTATCTGATCTTATAATATATACAAGACAAAATTAAATATTCTGTCACTTCAAAATTTTAAATAATGGTGTTCTTTACGGATTAATAAAATAATTGTAATGCAACCAGGGCATCTTGTTTGTGATGACCATGATCACAACACATATAGAATGATTCAAAACAATGCTGTCAAATGAAGATGCTGATAATGCAGATAAATGAAGAAACACATTGAGACATTTAAAAAACGATATTGCAAATGTCATAAAGTAGCACAGTTCTAATAATAGCATAGTTTTAAAATGTGTCTCATATGCAAAATTAAAAACTGGTTAGTGTTTATTATAAGCGTTAACCTCTTAACTGTCAGCATCATTTAGTACAATAAAACAAATGTGTCTAAACCTGAACTTATCTTGACAAAGTATATTTGGAATCTGCATATATTACCTGTAAGTGTGGACTCAAAACGTGGGGTGACATTTAAGGCATTAAAGACTGTCTACACTGCTAAATGACAGTCTGGAAATCAAAATTATATCATATTTGCCTCAATATTTACAAACTCTAGAAAGTGTGATGAAAAATTATTTTTGACATATGATATATTTGACATTTGGCTTAATTTTTTTCCTAAGTGTAAATACGTCGAGTTAAATGAACACACTTTCAACTGATGTTTGTTAGGACAGGACAATATTTGGCTGACATACAACTATTTCAAAATCAGGAATCTGAAAAAAACTTAATATCAAGACAATCAGCTTTAAAGTTTTCTAAAAAGTTCATAGCAATGCATATTACTAATCAAAAATATGGTTTTGATAAATTTGCACAAGCAAATCATGGAACAAAGTCAATATTTAATATTCTAATGATTTTTGACATAGAAAAATCTATAATTTTGACTCATTTTGGCTATTGGTAAAAAAAAAAATACTTGTGCAACATAAGACTGTAGTTCACTATCACATAATTGAAATAGCAACTTATGGCTGATATATTAAGTTTTGTTATGCTAGAATGTGTAGAAATGTTGTCTGCTACTGTACATGCTAAACCTGAATTAGTTTGTTCTCTCACCCCAACATAAAGGGAATTTCATTTGTATCTAATTACACTGTAAAAGTGTAAAGATTTGTTGCTGCATTAAACATAACATCAAGTTAACTTTTCAAGTAATGTACTGACTTTGTCAATTTTAATGTCAAGTTAAAATTTGTATAATTTAATTAACTTGATTAACTTACTAAATTAAGTTAAAATAACATAAAAACAAGCCGTTTGATCATATATTAATGATTTTAAGTAATAATGATTGTGTACTTCGACTGATCTACTTAGAAAATCCCATAAAAACTCTTAATAATTTTTAGATAGACGTATTTTAACATGGTATTTATTGCATGCAAGAAAGAAGGTATATCATAGAAGATTATGCAAGCATTTAACAATAAAATATCCACTTATCCGGGATTAATTTGCATTCAAACAGACATGCATGAAGAAAAACTACACCCAAACACACTAAGCCACTACATGTCTCTCGTTGCACTCAATTTTCACACAGGACAAGCGTAGCATATTATTATGAAGTGAATGCGACAGAAGCCTCACCAGGGGTCCCGTCATGCGCAGGATGTGGTACAGCTCTTCCCGATACACCAGAGGGATGCATCGCCTCATGAAACCACAGCAAAACAGCTTGGCGCTGGGCTCCATTGACAAATTGTCGGTTCCTGGACTGGAGACGTCCATGATCTTCTTCTCAGCGCTGATCCTCCAAGTCACTGTCAGGGGCCCGCGTGTTGCTTCATAGACTGCGAGGGGCCCTTCTACAGCTGTTCGTTCCTCAGGTCCAAATTCAGCACCTTTGAAGGCTTACCGATTAACCGAGGTGAAGACAATGACGCTTTGATTTAATCCACAGGATGGGAGGAGGATGTTTGCAGTCCTGGCAGAAAGTTGCATTGTGTGACCATTGATTGTTTCAGGAGATCAATCAGTTGTTTTCAAGATCCCGTTTTAAGGTGATCAGTGACAGCATGTATGGGATGTAAAAGCACATTAGCGTAATGATAAGTTGTGGGTGTAGGGAGAAAATGTTTGGGGTGTGTGTATATTTGTTTTTGTGATTTGTGAGGACATTCAACAGTTCCATTCTGTTAATACAGTATAAATGTGTTTTCTATCACACTCCCCGAACCCTATCCCTAAACCAATCCCTCACATGAATCTCTATGCATTTAAAAAAAAAAAACACACACATTCATGATTTATAAGCCTTTTGAAAAATGGGTACATGGGCAATGGCCTTAAAAGTCACATTCTGCTTGCAATATCTGTCATACCCATGCAATTATACATACTCGTGTCTTGATATCCCAAACATACACATCCATGCACACACACATACTGTATGTACACACACACACACACGTTTGTTTTTGAGAAAAGTGGGTACATTACATAGGTTTCCATTCATTTCATACTGTCCAAACCGTATATTATATTGCACTCTCCCCACCCCACCCCTAAACCCAACCATCACAGGAGACTGTGTGCAGCTTTAACTCATTCAGTGGGATTTATAGGCTTTTTGAAAAATGAGGACGTCACCAATGTCTTCATATTTCACCTCCTTTTTGTAATACCTGTGTCATTATACAGATTTGTGTCCTGACATGTCACAAAAACATGTACTGTACACACACACACGCACACACACACACACACACACACACACACACACACACACACACACAC
>CAIGQQ010004837.1:18489446-18549422 GCA_903798035.1 Danio albolineatus | reverse complement strand
CACACACACACACACACACACACACACACACACACACACACACACACAAACTCATACAGGTATATAAATAACGTTCGCTTGAAAAAAATAAAGTTAAAACTAATTTAAAATAAAGATGCATGTAAACTCGACATTAGGTTTGAGGATGGTTCTGACACATCATTTAGTGTTTTGAAGAACTGCCAACAGAACGTTAAACCAACCTTGACCTGATTGTATATAAATATCATAGACATCTGTTCATAACTACAACTGTAAACATAATGTAACAAAACACATATGAAATATAAGTAAAGTAAGTATTAAGAGGAGCCTGTCATTATGATTGCAGTGTTTATGTCTCATGGCCACATACTGTAAATGTAACACCGCTAACACTTGCAAACTTCTACAAAACATGTTTTTTAGGCAAACATCCATTATAAAACACTTGTTAAACATGCAGCAATACTGAAAAATCACTATACAACAAAAACACAGTACTAGTGTAGTATGACAAGACACCACATTCACAATTTATTTGTATGTTAATAATGGAAATTTGAATCATATCACCTTGATTACAACTGTCATCAATCAAAGCTTACAAATTTATAGTTAAATATAAATACTATACTAAAAATACTTCAGTATATCGAGAAATTAGTTCGCAGTTTTTCTACAATCTTGACTTTGTCAGGGGCTCTTTTACAGAGGAAAACTAAGCACATTTTTATGTTAAATGCTGTTTAATGATTATGCTTATTACTATGTATCAGTACAGCACCACAGTTACAGTGGCTCTAGAACCACCACAGGTATTAAGTGACAAACTTATTTTTTCAAGTGTTAATTATTACTTATTGTTACTCAACCTATAGACTTTAGTCAGGTATTAAATATTGAATTTAACTTGGATGAAAATGTGCTATGAGTGACAACATTAATAATGGAATGCAGCTTTTACAGTTTTCAAATTTGATTGAGGAGTGTTTTTGATCAGAAAAAAAGTTTCATCAGCTTAACATATATTAAACAAGAGTACAATGCATTTAATCCACCAAATTTCTATTCTTCATTTTCAGTCCTGTCAAAAATTAAAAATGGCGCTGCCCTGACCAAAGTCTGCTGAATCATACAGTAGATTGGTTGAATGTTTACTCTTGTACTCTGCACTCTCGGAATGTACAAAAACTGTCACTTTGGCACTAAAAAGGTACACATTTATTTGATTTACCCCAAAAGGGTGCATATTAGTCCTTTGGTATGCTAAAATAGAATCTGTGCCAACAGAAATCTACAGAAAACCTCACAGATTTTTGGGCTTGTTTGTTTATTTAGTTGTTTAAATGGGTGTGAATATACTGTACACTGTAAAAAAATGCTAGGCTCCACACAATTTCTTCATGTTGTCACAACACAAATCACTTAAGTTAACTTAATTGTTTTTACAAATGTATGTAAAGTAATATTTCCTGTCTTTTAATGGACTTGAGAAACTACAGTAGCTTTGTTTGACCATCAATGGTTCTAACTGAATTTGCATTATAAACTTTAAACAAACATTAAACAGTCATAGGTTTTCAGCTCCTATACACTCAAAATAATTAAAGCAGAAATTCACAGATTTTATTTTATTTTACAAAATTCTAAATAGCTAATAAAATCTGCAGATGCTGAATGGGCTTATTTATGATACCGACAAGCATTACGGTATGCACATGAGTACATAAATAATACAAAGGATGCTAAAAAAACATAAATCTCGCCTCAACATGATAACCATATGACTCAATCACAGAAACTGTCTAAATATCCATTTTAAGACTTTTTAAATGCACAGATAGAGCCTTTACCAGCATCAGATATTAAATATTTTATGTTGATTTGTACTGTGGTAGGTTATATGTAGCTCCTCAAATTAAAAGTACAAAATAGAGAATAATATTTTAATAAATTATAATATATTATTTAATCATTTAGTTGGCAGTGAGAACTTCTTTGTTGCATAAATTCTCAAAAATACTTTGCCCTTTCTATTCTTCCAAAGCATTAAAAACTGTATTACACAACACAACCGATTTCAACTTATAAGAAATGGGCAGCAAATCAACATATTGCAACGATTTCTGAAGGATCATCTGACACCAAATACTGGAGTCATGAAGCCTTTGTTATGACAGAAATAAATATTTTTATACATAATATTTCATTCATTCATTTACTTTCTTTTCGGCTTAGTCCCTTTATTAATCTGGGGTCGCCTCATTCTTATCCAACTTATCCAGCATTTTGTTTTTACGCAGCGGATGCCCTTCCAGCTACAACCCATCTCTAGGAATCCACACACACTCATTCACACTCATACACTACGGACAATTTAACCTACCCAATTCACCTATACCACATGTCTTTGGACTTGTGGGGGAAACCGGAGCACCTGGAGGAAACCCACGAAACCACAGGGAGAACATTCAAACTCCACACAGAAATGCCAACTGACCCAGCCGAGGCTCGAACCAGCGACCTTCTTGCTGTGAGGCAAACATGCTACTCATGCCACCGTGGCGCCAATATATATTTCAAAATGTAATATTATTTCATTACATCACTGGTTTTACAGTATTTTTGATGTATTTGATCAAATAAATGGTGCCTTCTTTCAAATTTTATGCATGTAAAACACACACACACATGCAAACACATACACACACACACACAAACACATATATATAGTTAATGAGGACTATCCATATAAGCACAATGTAATTTATACTGTAAACTACGCTTAATATGTGGTCTATATTCTCTTTACTCTCTATACTCTAACCCTAAACCTGTGGAAAAAAATTGGAATGTCAGAAATCCCCATTAAGTATGATTTTTAAGCATTTTAAATTATGAGGACACAAAACATATCCTCGTAAACCACATAAACATGTACACACACACACGTTTTATTGATGTTTAGTAGGCTGAAATCCCCTATGATTACAGAAACATTATTTTATTGCGTGCCATGCGCATTGTTTGCGTGTTAGCTCTCATTTCTGCTCTTCATGACTCACGCAGCTGCTCTTTCAATGTTCAAGCTAGAGACACAAAAATGACTTTAACATTTCAAAAGCCAGCATTTGTTTATCATCACGACCTGCTTTCAATCGTCCTTTCCTGGTAATGCCACTGTAATTGTACATCTATTTTGATTTGTTTCTTCATTCTCGGTCACAAAGACATCCGCAAACAAATCAGTGACTCATCAATCGGGTTCCAAGAATACATTTCATAAGTAACTAATACCTAAACCTAGGTACACTAGACTCACGATGTGTTGGATCATCATATAGATTTGATTTTACAAAACAGGATTACTTTTTTAAGGACAGAAGCAAACATTAACATGTCTTTCCATCCTCCTCGCACCAACCTTTGAACCTGTGCGATGTTCACAAAGCTGAAAGTCTGGCTGCATTTCAAGAAAAAAAAAGAGTAAGAAAGAAAAGAAGAAAATGTGTTGAAACAGCTGCTCTGAGTTCCAACAAAGCTGGCCTCATGAATTTTAATACTGTAAATGTGTGATGAGTAACAAGTTACACATCAATGTGTGTGTGTGAATTCTATCTGTGTCCTGTTAGACAGAATGATAGTGATTTTCTTGATTCTTAATCTTTTACTTTAACTATTTACGTAAGACATGGTTTTATTTTATTTTATTTTGTTCTGTAATTAATATGCCAAAGGAAATACAGAAAGCAGCTCGTCTATTTTCAGTTCTTGTTTATCTTTTTGGCATTTACAAATTAAAATTAAGTAATCATTTATTTATTTTATAATTCATCTTTTTTGTTGTAGTTAGGGATGTGATACAAACGCTATATTTAATTAATTAATTTTAATTGCTTTTATATCGAATTAACTTAAAATAATTTCACATGTATTGTTTTAAATTAAGGATGCATGCTACACATCAATGAATATCGGAACATCTGTTTAATCATGTTAATTTTTTTAAGGAATAAATTATTCACAGAGTGCTGAGGTTTTTGATGCATGTGATGGTGAAATATATAAAAATACATTCAAAAGGATTTTATTGTAATTTTTTTCTTTTATTAATCATAAATGCTAACATATGCTTAATTTAAAACAGGTAAAGACTATAAATTTCATTTTTTTCTCCTGCAGATTGTGGTATTTTCGTTTCTCATTAGAGCAGAACATGTTCAGTAGAAGGGAATTGCTATGTTCAAGGTGACTGTGTGAAACAATCACGTTCTGGAATATGAATTCCTGGGGAAAGGGTGAAGATGTAATGGATTATGCCATTTTTACTCCTCAAGAATCTCAGTAAAACACGAGTCAAATACATCAGTAATTGATTCTGCTACCAGCTGGGAATAATAAAATGTCATTCATTCATTCATTTTCCTTCAGCTTGGTCTCTATTTCAGAAGTCGCCAAAGCGGAATGGACCACCAACTATTCTGGCATATGTTTTGTGCAGCGCATGCTCTTCCAGCCACAACCCTGTACTGGGAAACACCCATACACACTCATTCACACACACACACACACACACACACACACACACACACACACACACACACACACACACACACACACACACACACACTACAGCCAATATTCTTTACCCAATTTACTTTATAGGGTATGTCTTTGGAGTTTGGGGGAAACCAGAGCACCCGGAGGAAACCCACGCGAACACAGGGAGAACATGCAAACTTCATACAAAACAGCCACATGACTTAAACCAGCGACTTTCTATCTGTGATGCGACAGTGCTACCCACTGAGCCACCGTGCCACTCCAATAATTACATGTAAATAAACTAAATAATTTTCTAAATAAAAAAGAAAAGATAAAAATAAGTACTAATATATTTATTTAAAAAAAATTTCAATTTTTTATAGTTTCTTACACAGCAATGGCTGGTGAGTGTACATGTTGTTGTTCTGTATTTATATGTAAAGCTTCAGCAGATTTGAAAATTTTTTAAATATTATAGAAAATATCTCCGTTTTTCCTTCCACTAATATTATAACCCTTTAGAAATGCCTTTATTGTATAACTTTTTGATTCTTTTGCTCAAAATATTAACATAAGAGCTCTTATTTTTAAAGCATTTTCCTATCAATATTTAGCATTTTAGTACACCTCCCACATGAAAAGAAAACCCTATAGTATTTTATAGTAAATATTAAGTGTTTTCAACCATACTATAGTAAAGCACTGTACTTGAAATAATACTAGAATTCAATAGTTTGCTTTTAATACAATAGCTGCTGTAATATGAACAAATTATCCAATATTAAATTTAAAGTTTTCTTCAACTCCATAATACACCACAGTTTACTGTAGTAAAAATAAAATGATTTGACAATTTTTATTACAGCTTCCCAGCTCACTATAGTTAATTCTATAGTATGCTATAGCAGTTATTAATAAAGTGTTGGTCATTCATTCGTTTTCCTTTGGCTTAGTCTTTACTTCAGTGGTCGCCACAGCAGAATGAACCGTCAACTATTCTAACATATGGTTTATGCAGCGGATGCCCTTCCATCTGCAACCAAGTACTGTGAAACACCCATACACACTCATTCACACACACACACACTCATACATTAGGTGAAGTTTATTTATAAACTAATTTCGAGAGGACCAAGTGCTTATGATTGACACAGCTGGCCCAGAGTCAAGCTAATGCACGATCCACCAATCAGACGATTCCCAACTTAGTATAAAGAATCAAAGCATCTTACCTTAGTCATCTTCATGTTGAAGAATCCCCCCTTCCACCCCCTCTCCTCCTTTTTTCCTCTATAGGGCAGCACGGCAGCCCAGTGGCTAGCACTGTTGCCTCAGAGCAAGAATCCCTCTGGTTCGGGTCTCTACCCAGCCAGTTGACATTTCTGTGTGGAGTTCATGTTCTCCCTGTGCTCGCTTGGGTTTTCCCAGGGTCCTCCAGTTTCCTCCCACAGTCCAAAACATGAGACATAAGTAAACTGACTAAAACAAATCAGCACCATAGTCAAATTCCACCAACAGCATACCCTCATAGCAATTCTTAAGCAGCAGGAGGACGGGGGTTCTCGAGACCTACCTGAGCTCAAACTCCCCTCTCGTCCTGCAAACAGGAGTGAGCCCTGGGCTCGAGGATCTTATGAGTTCAGGACTCTCTCCCAGGACAGCATGCCAAACTAGCTGTATTATCAATCATCAGCTAAGTGTGAACTCTTGAAAGCCAAATTAGTTTACTCAGTTTACCTATAGCGCATGTCTTTGGACTGTGGGAGAAACCAGAGCACCTGGAGGAAACCCACGCCAACATGGGGAGAACATGCAAACTCCACACAAAATGCCAACTGGCCCAGCGGGGACTCGAACCAGCGACCTTCTTGCTGTGAGGCAACAGTGCAAACCACTGAGCCACCATGCCACCCTAACAAAGTGTTGTAAATACTACAATATCGTATGCCTCACTATAGTATGGTTCAAAAACACTATAGTATTAACTTTTATTATTAGTCTTCTTTGCTCATGTTAATTTCCCAGCGGGCAACTTGATGTTAAAATTACATCCAAAAAAACTTAAAAAAAATATTTTTTTGTTTTGACATGAAGGTAGTTTACATGCATTATCTTGATACAACATTCAGTGTAAGGTTGTAATTGAATCTTTCAGATGAATAAAACATTTCTCATATTATAATAATTTCTGTCATTATTTTGGTGGTCAATAGGGCATCAATGTGTGGATTTCAGATGGACGTCAAGGTTTTGACATCAAATCTATTTGCATTTTATTTATTTATTTTTTTTTACATGGTTTTGGCATCATTTTGGATTACCAAGAGGGCCAGTATTAGAGTAGAGCAGTAGAGTCTTCAATATGATCAGCTGCTGCTCTAGGCTCATATTGTCACTGAAGTGGAATGAATGAGTGATGAAGGTGTGGTAAAGTTTGAGTCCAAAGTAAAATTTGCACCAGCACTGTACAACACCTGAGGTAAGGGCACAGTAAGATGCACGATTATCCCTCCAGCGAGGATGAGGAGAGCGGTGAGAGTGATCAAACCCCTCCTAAGGACTAGCTGAGAGGTAGACAGCAGAACTGGATGATTTTCCTCCCCGCCAGTCACATTTGGTTCGACGGCCGGATCGGCTGTGCTCACAGTTATGTACTCGTCCCCATTCTGAGAGCAGACAAAACATATTCTGATTGCTGAGATGTTTCGTGTTAAGATAAAGTGAAAGTCAATAGAAATACCTCTCTGTGTCTCTGTGTATCAGGAGATGCCATTGCAGAGATTTTACTTCTTCCAGCACGTTCCACTGCCTGAAAAGTTACCATATTATGAAATACAGTATATTATTCAGAAGAGGACTGAAATTAATTAGCACTAAGTAATTTATTTTATAAATAATGGGAAGTATACAAATATGAGAAGTATTTTATATGAATATATAAATTATTTTATTTTATTCGGACCGTGCAAGCATAATGTTAATAAACAGCAATTTAATCACTGCCTTATACTTTGCAATTCTTTGCGTAAATATAGTATAATATTACACTTTAAATAAATTATATATATTATCTGATTTGTATAATAATAGTTATAATAATAACAAGAAAATGAAGAAGAAAAAGAAGAGGAAGAAAAACAAAACTCATCTTATATTTTAGTAGTTTTAGTGCAAACTGGAAAAATTTCAACAAACAACAACTATTGTTACTGTTACTGCTACTGTTTATCAGTTCTGCATTCATTCCAATGTCATGTTGGATGTATTATGCATACAATAAATCAAGCTCCATCCTACATTTTATTCTTATTAAATATCTGCTTCACTCAAAATAGTCACTTTATGAAAGTAAAGGAATTGTAAATAGCAATTTAGTCTGACTAAAATGGAAAACAGAAAGCAGGCCGGCTTAAATTTTTAAAATTAAATTCAAGTTTATTTGTGGTACCTTTGACAATAATTACTGTTCCAAAGCAACTTTACAAATGCATCATGTTACAGTAATAATAAAACTGTCGAGCATATCTATAGTAGTATTTTTACAATAAAAAGTATTTTTTCAAAAAGGTCATTATTCATTTCTGCTCTTTTCTGATCTAGCACATTTTTTTCTTTTTCTTTTTTGTATTGAGTCCTTGTAACAGAGTGTTTATAAGGAAGAGCATACAGAGAGGAAAAGAGATGAAAGAGTGTGTTTCCTACAGGTGGTTTGTCTAGCCCACTCACCTGTGTGAAGCACACTCAGAATTACACATTAATGAAGTCATTTGAATGGAGTAATTTGAAACATATGAATGGATGCAGCTAAATTGAAGTAGAAAAGCAAATCAAAGTAAAGCAAAAATAAATAAATAATAAAAAATAAAAATAAAAATAAAAAAGAAGACTATAACCAGCATACCTCTTTGGTTACTCTCTCCCAGTTCAACTTAAAAATGACTGCAATGAAAAAACTGGACTGCAGACAAACACAAATGAGAAGTCCAAGCCAAAAGCCTGCAAAAGCAAGAGAGGACATTGCTGAAGGACAGCTGTTCCCTCATTACAGAATGTTTTAATGAATGCTGTTCTCTGCACTCGAGATGCATTAATGCAATTCTGCAGGGACCAGCGCTGCGTTCACTGATGTTCTCTACGTGCTTCAAACCAATGAAATTTTGATTTATAAAGCAAGTGACTGGAGAAGGTGACAAGGTCACAGAATATCAATGAGTACAATATGTGACAATTTATTTGAATTGTAAATAAGATGAAGGAAAACAAACCAACAACGTCTAATTTTGCAGCAAACATGAGAGAAGTGCCAAGTGGAAGTCCAATGCAGTAATACCCAAAGAAATTAGCAACAGCTGCGATCTTCTGCTGCCCTGAGCCCAACAAAACACCCATGCTGACACACTGAAGAGAGAAAAACAAAAGACTTTCATATTTATGCATTTACAGATGGTTTATCACTATTAATTATTTTATCATCGTTCCCTTCAGCTACACAATGACATTTTCACAAGAGTATACATACACATGCCCATGGTGAAAAACGTGCATGATATATGACATTTTTAGTTTTTCCATTTCACAATGATAATTTCTGCAGATAAATCATGTTGCATACACTAACGCATACACACACATACACATATACAGATCAGCATTATTAACCCTTCTGTGATTGCTTTCTTCGTTTTCAATTATTTCCCAAATGATGTTTAAAAGAGCAAGGAATATTTCACATTATTTCCTATAATATTTTTTTGAAGAAAGTCTTATTTGTTATATTTCGACTACAATAAAAAAAAATTCTTTAGCAATATATATATATATATATATATATATATATATATATATATATTACAGAACAAACCATATATGACTTGCCCAATTGCTCTAACTTGCCTAATTAACCTAGTTAAGCCTTTAAATTTCACTTTAAGCTGAATACTAGTATCTTGAAAAATATTTAGTAAATATTATGTACTGTCATCATAGCAAACATGAAAGAAATCAGTTATTAGAAATTAGTTATTTAAACTAGTATGAGTAGAAATGTGTTGAAAAATCTTCTTTAATAATATACAGGAGGCTAATAACTCAGGAGGACTAATAATTCTGATTTCAACTATATTCTATATATTACATATATAATGTACTTATATATTATGATGTTTCATTGTTACACAAATCAATGATTTGAATGAATTGGAATTAAAAAAGGATTGTCGCACTAATCAGTGTTTTGAACAAATTAGTTGATGAATGATTGAGTGACTCATTGCTAGGCTCACACAGAATCTGTGCGCGCAGATTTCCCCAGATTGAGTCTATTTATTTACTTGTGTAAATGTGTGTACATTTATATTTATTCAGTTTTTTTATTAATTTCAAGTAATATTTTTGACTTATGTAAATGTTCAAATGATTAATTTACAACACATTTTGTAAAGTAATATTCTTTGTCTTTTAGTAGATAGATTATATGAGAAGCTGCGTCCCAAATCGCATACTTATGCACTATTCTACGCCATTTTGAAGTATAAATAATGTAAGTAGTGCGTTCACACTGACAACTCTAAAAATTATAAGTGCACTTTAATTACCCGGATGATGCACTCCTTCCACCGGTAAAATGAAGTGTGGAAAGATGGACACTTCATGCACTCAACGACCGCAGCATTGCGCACGTAACGGAAAGAGCGGAGCTATCGGGCGCACATGTTGGATAACTTTATTTATTTTGGACTGTGAAAGCAAAATTATCCTACAAGAGTGATTATAGCGCCTCCCGATGGTGAATGCGGTTATACTCATGGCAGGTATTATTTGGTATTTTGGTCGTTTATTTAAGAATTTGGCAACCGTCAAACGTCATCTGGGAAACAGTTTGAACTTCCGCTTAGTAAAAAAGCCATTAGTGTTCCATTTGGAACAGCACTACATACATATACTATACTGTTGAGTATGTAAGTGCATCAGTGTGTCATTTGGGACGCAGCTAAAGACTTGCTTTGTTTACTAAATAATTGAATTTAGATGGATTTTGCATTGTAAAAATTAAATAAAAGTTAAAAAGTTATTATTTTATATCATATATTAAGTTTTTAGTTATGACACTTCTAAAATCATTCCGCAGAAATCTGCTGATTTTTTACAACCCCCCAACCCCCGCAGAAAATACTAAAAAATGTCTGCAGATTCGGTCTGGCCCTACTCATTGCACATGAAGACATTTGATGCCTCTTATATGCCAATATGCCATTAAGTGTTTTAATATACCATCAAACGATTCTTGTTCTAAACATGCCTGACAAGATTTTAGCTTTATAAACTATTGTTACATTGAATGACATTTTAGTGGTCTTCATGTGTCATATACATACAGTACTGCATATGCTTAAAAAAGAGACAAGCAACACACTGCTTTCTAAATGTAAAGGAAATGCTTTCTGCATTGAATTTGGACAACACTCATTTATCAGTCAGTTTTTCAGAAAAAAGTAATAACAATGCAGATTACTCACAACAAGACCATCAAAGAACTGAAGCACACAGTAGACGTTCAAAAGTTTGGAGACAAGAGCCACAATATGTCTATAAAATAAGACACAACCATCATCTGTTGAGTACTAAAAAACATACTCTCTACTGCAAGTATGATATGGTCAAAAAAAAGAAAAGAAAAAAGAAAGATAAATACCTGTCTGATGTAAATAAGAAACCAATGACAGTTTTTGTTGATACGAGCACAAGACCTTGCAAAACAGCCAAGGCAGCTGCATCCAGATGATAAAGGGAAAGAAGAAAGACATGTCAGACACAAGCAGACAATGAAAGATAAATGCGCCTCAAAGGAATAGGAGTGTTTGTAAACCTGTGCAGGTGAGGGAGACCTTGCTGGTGCGGATAGCTCCAGCCGTGTCTCCAGCTCCGAGAGCATTGCCCACACGGACACATGCTGCTCCTTGAATCCCTAATGGAAACTGGCATTCCAGAAAAAAACATGTTAGGAAAGAGCACTGCTGTTCAAAGTGATCATAAAAGATGTGTTTTTTCTGTTTGTTACTCGTGCTGTAAGACTGGGGCATTTTTTTGGGATGTTTGAGTGGATAGAAAGCATTTATTTTAATGCTTTGTAACATCACAAATGTAACTTTTAAACAAATAAAAGCATTCTTTCTCAGTTAAATTAGCCGTTTAAACAACGTATTGTATCAGCCGGAAAAGTAGGTCAATTTAGCTCTGGACAGGGTAAGGATCTTAATGTTTGAGAAATCTGTACTGAAAGCCCACAGTGACCAAACCTCTCATGAGCAGATAGAATCAAAAGGTCAGATTAACCTTTGCTGAGGAGCATGCTGTGTGGACTGAGAAAGTTCACAAAAGTTCACTTTCACAAGTTAAGTCATGAAAGCTAGTTTTAATTATCAATGGCAAACATTCATTTATTAATTTCTCTTGGGCTTAGTCCCTTTATTCATCAGGGGTGGCCACAGCGGAATGAACCGCCAACTTATCCAGCGTATGTTTTACACAGTGGATGGCCTTGCAGCTGCAACCAAGTACTGGGAAACATCCATTCACACTCATCAACACACATACGGCCAATTTAGTTTATTCAATTCACCTATAGCGCATGTATTTGGACTGTGGACAAACCGGAGCACCTAAAGGAAACATGAAAACTCCACACAGAAATGTCAACGCTCGAACCAGTGACCTTCTTGCTGTGTGGCGACAGTGCAAACCACTGAACCACCATGTCGCCCTAAACATAAATGATATGAATAATAAATAAACATCTATTGTCAAACTGATTACTTTAACACTAGTTTTGACTGCTACTACTGAAATTTTAATTTTTGTAATGCTTCAAGAGTTCACACTTAGCTGATGATTGATTATAAAGCTTGTTTGGCATGCTGTCCCGGGAGAGAGCCCTGAGCTCATAAGATCCTTGAGCCCGGGGCTCCCTCCCGTTTGCAAGGGAGGGAGAGGAGAGGTTGAGCTCAGGTAAATCTCGAGAACTCTCCTGTGGTAGAGGCTAATGAACAGATAGTCATCGCTATGAACAGATAACTACTTACTAGGAGCATGTCTATGGTGCCGATTTGGATTAGTCAATTAACTATGTTAATTAGTATATTAACTATTAAAGTTGCATGTTTTTGGACGGTGGGAGGTAACCGGGGAACCCAGGGGAAACCCAAGTGAGCACGGGGAGAACGTGTAAACTCCACACAGAAACATCAGCTGGCTTGGTAAGGACTAGAACCAGTGACGTTCTTGCTGTGAGGCAACAGTGCTAAACACTACACCCATCTAGGAAAGGAGGAGGAGTAGGGGTGGAAGGGGGGATTCTTCAAAATGAAGATGGCTGTGATATGGAACTTAGGGAATATGTAGTGGTTTAGGACTCATCTGATTGGTGAATCATAGATTGAATAATCGGGACCAGCTGCGAACAATCATCTGCACGTAATCCTCTCGAAATTAGTTTATAAATAAACTTCACGTTGTCACTTTTCTTCATGCTATAGTCACTGTATTTTCTACAAAAATAGTTATAAATTTTAGTTATTTGGTTGGTTTGTAAAACAATATTCTACAAACATACAGTGCAGTCAAAACTAAACTCAAAAAAATACAAAAAGAATGAATACTACATTATTTCTGGTAAAAATATTCAAAGTGATCACTAATTTTGATCTCCACGTGCTGTGTAACCCTAGCTGTTTTCTAATTGTTGTATTTTCATATACAGTACTTGTTTATTTGGCTCTGTTTCAATTAAATCATTTCTGAAAGTGAAAATTGTGGGGAAAATGGAGCATCTGCTATGTTTGCTTCAGGAACTTTATAATTGGTGAAATACTGGGGTTTAAATTACCATGTAGTTGATAAAAGCCAGCATAATGACTGCGTGTTGAGCTGCCAGATCCAACTCTCCCAGCATGCCTGAATGAGACGGACATATGGGAATACGTCTGACAGTATTAATATAACGTCACATTTACAAAAGTCTTTTCTATTTTCCAGTAGCAATCATGCATGACAAATCATCTGAGGCTATAGTTAATAACCTGAAATCTTTTTTAAGCACTGCATCCAAACAAACAATTTTTAATTGGAGCACATTCTCCAAGCATACTAAAATGCCTAATTCAATTACTGTACATAATACAGTCTTTATTTATTATGTATTAACATAAAGGGTTTCTTGAAAGCACCTGCTAGGAACCCTCCAACTTCATAAATCCACCACTCGAAGCAAAGCATCATGGTACTGGGGATGGCCAGTTTCATATATCCATCCCACTCCTGCAATGAGTCACATGACCAGCCTGTGGTGGGCAGAGAAAGAAATCGCAGCCAAAGATGAGACACTTCAGCTGAATTTTATGCAGCGTGCAACAGTTGTATTTTATGGAGCGTTATAGGAAGCTAGTCTGGTTTGTTGATAAGTTGAAGCTTGTTAACTCACCTCCCCATGTTTCAACATGGAGCTTCTTCCATCGGATATATAAATAGAGGAAAGCACAAATATAGATCTGAGATATGGTATTGGCAGCAGCGGATCCACTGAAATACAAAAGCCAGGAAAAAAATTAATGACTGTAAAACTGTTACTGTACAGGGTGAGTGAAAAGTTACTTTAATAGAACTTCAGCGACTGGTTCCTGGAAGATCACTGGCATACTACACTCACGTCATTCAGGAACTACATTTCCCGGCATGCCGTTACACACACTGGACACCATTCACCATTAATCACACACAGCTGAATCCTGTCATCATAAATTGTTTGGACTTTTTATACACATTGCACACACCAGTCGGGGCTGAGTCCTTGTTTGTCGGTACCTGTATGGTTTCAGCCAGTGTCGTCTGTACATGTCCTGTTCTTAGTTTTTCTCGTTACGTATGATGATTGTTTTGTTACTTTTTTTGATGCCCTTCATGATACCCGAGTTTTTGTTTTTTTATTTCACTTGTTTAACGAATAATCTTCTTCATTAAAAAATTGCATTCAGTTGCGTCCAACCCCTTGTCTTCACTCCTTTGACACCTGGTGACAATGGTGTCATGATGAAAACAGAGATAAATAGGATTTGATGTTTCCCATGTCGACGGTACAGGTTATCAGCTATATGAAAGGCAGTTTTACAAATATTGACCTATGGAAAACAAATATGGAAATATGGATTCAGGGATATACCATGCATAGCTACTTTTCACCCACCTTGTTGTATGAATAATTCAGAAATATCAAGTGAAAAAGACTGGTGTTCTTAACATCAGAGCATGAAGTCCTGCTATCTTATTAGATAAGAGGAATATGGATGGATGAACTGGACTTGATATAATTTTTATGCAAGTTCTTCACCTTACAGTTACTGTATAAGGTGCTCTCCAAAACAATTGTGAAAATTGATGCTCCAAATTAAGAAAACACTAATAAAATTAATCGTGTTCTATTTGACAACACAAACAAACATACACACACACACACACACACACACACACACACACACACAAAAATGCAAATATGCAAATACAGAAATGTTCCAAAGTTAAGAAAACATATGCATATTGAAAAACACTAAGAAATTGAGAAAATATAGCATTCCTGCTATATACAGAATAGAGAAAATGTGCTATAAATAATGTAGATCACAACAAAAAAATGAGTTAGTGGACTCAAAAAAGTGACTAACCTGGCTGCCTTCTGTTTAGAGTTTTATGCTAATTGTGCAATTTGTCACATCATTGGTGCTAAGAATATTCAACCAACAAAGAACTATACAACCAGGATCTCAAAATAAATAAAAAATCCTTCTCTCAGATCAACACCAGCCTCTCAAGGAAACGTAACTATTTTATTCGAAATGTATGATTTTAAAAACGAGTCATGGCACCCAACCCGCCCCTAAACACAACCGTCATTGCGGGATAAGCAAACCATTCTAAATTGTACGAATTTGTACAAGATCATTACAAAATTGGTCACTAAATCAAAAGGCTACAAATTGCCAAGAGATTACTTTGTCGACACTGCTGAATCGAAACATGAAGCAGCTGAGTTTGTCATTTTTGGGATTCCCAACACATTTCCATTGGGGTGTGCTCTATTTGCAGTGCGTTTCTGCATTTTTACGTGTTGTGAGAATGTGTGTGTGTGTTGAAGATGTTTTCTCAAACTGATATCGTTTTTTTTCTTTTGCATGTGTTTTCTAAACTTGCAGTGCGTTTGGGCTTTGCCACCGTAGTAGTCTAAAATATTGAACAAGATTCTATAAGATACCATTCTTTAGTGAGAACACAATGATTTTCCTCACAAATCACATCTCTATATTTTAGTGTATACTGTATATCAAAGTTCTGAATAAACACTATGCTATGACTTAAAGCTGGACAATACAGATGCCTTTTTTTACTTTTCATCCCACGGTAAAAACCAAACCTCACCAAAAAGCACAATGCGAATGGGGTAAGACAAAAAAAAAGATAAATATATGAATTCATAAAGTTTAAACCTTTAAATAAGAACACTGTTTTACATTTACAGTAAATAAATTGAAATTGAAAGTGCTCACACAGAGAAGCTGAACACTAAAAAAATCCAAGAATTACAAAAGTACAATTCTGGTCTTAGAACCTGACTCTAAAACCCAATTTATGCAACTTACTGCTTCCTAAATAACTAAAACAACTCTATAACATGTAAATGAGTGACATGGATTACAGACTTACTATACCCCAAGCTCCAACCAGTGAAGGAGGATGTAATTTGTCAGCACATTAGCAATGTTGGCTGCGATGGCTGCATACATCTGAGGCAGAATCACGCCCTGCAGGCCCAAAACAGCCCCATGTTAATGTATCCTTCGAACTGTAGTCACACACAGCAATGACATTACATTAAACAACACGCATATATGAGGCCACACTTTCAAATAAACCACACTTTATCATATAGAAATATGATCTCTGCCAGCACAGATCATAATGTAACGGTTGGAGGCTGCCTGTGATAAGTATACAGCTCTGCGGGTCTCGAGATCCTCCATGCAACAGTGATTTTGAAGAGCCCTGCTAAGGTGCTTATCTGCACTTATCTGGCAAAAAAAAGAAGAAAAAGATTGCATACCTGGTTCTGGAGATAGGCTACTTGCAGCTGATGCAAAAACATAGCCTGTGTGAAGACAAAGAGGAAAAGGAATACACTATTGGTTGACAGTAGGGTGCATATACAGTATATATGTATCATAATTCAAGCTATGGAATGCAAATTATGCGTCTGCACTGGCAAGAGGAATATGATGTTATTTTTTATGACTCACTGGAACTGCTGGCAGGTAACAGACCACATAGAGCTGAGCTATTCTGAAAGGGAGCACATTTGTTACCGTGATATAGAGAGGACAAGGCAGCATGAATGATTTTAAAAGGAAAGCTGCGAGTTATCATGCTGCAGAATAAATCTGGTGCGCTGTGTCATTTCCATCTTGGCTTGCATCTAAATTGAGTATTAGAACGTGTGTCTGTGCACATTAAAACGGCTCATTTAACAACCTCGTCAACATTTATTTAGGAAGGGTAAGTTGCAAAGTATGTTTGCTAGAGATATGGATGACAGACGCTTTCTTGTTTTTTCAGACGCTTGTAACTTTACTCTGGCATGAATAAAGATTGCTTTTTTTGTTCAAGTCCAAATGATTTATTCATTCTAAAACAGTAAACAACATCCAGCATAAGCTTTTTATCAGTTGTTTATCAGAGTTGAGCTGGCGGGTTATGACTCACTTGCAAAGTTTGAACCTGCAGCTTTTTAATGGTCAGTCGTGACCTTTAGCCACTATTTTAATAAGGTGTTTTTGCCTTGTTATTTTTAATGGTATCCAAACACCTATAAAACAAGATACCTTTTCTTTAAATATTTATAAAAATATAATAGGAATATATCTCCTCTTTTTCTCCACAGAAAAGATCTTGTTTTCAGCATAAAATCAACACATTTTGTTTGAGTTATAAAAAGAGAATCTATCTTCTATCTCATCTCACATATGCCGCCTTTATGAATTCTCCACTCTGTTGAACACGAAAGATAGTATTTTGAAGAAAGCTAATTACAGGTTTTCTTCTTTCTTCATAATATCTTCCTTTGTGTTTAACAGAATAAAGAAAATCAAACTAATGTGTGAAAATGATGACAGAATTAGTATTTTTGGGAGAACCATTCCTTTAAATCAACAATGGGTCATTTATGGACAAAACTAACATAGGGTTGATTTTTTTTTTACATTAAATTTAAATGACATTTTGGTTTTGTTCACATTTGACACCAAAGATTAAAACAACCCAGGAGTTTTTTATTTTATTTTATTTTTTTACTGCTATTGTAACTTTTGTCTGGCTGAAAAATGTAAAATAGAAACTCAAAATCAAAACATACTGTACAATCACAACACTATACATTTAGAATACATTTGAAAGTTATCTTTCACAATTCTGACTCTTAATTGATACAATTGATTTTAATTTACAGTTTAGAATGTATCGTACAATTTTGATCACACAGTATTTCTGTGATCGATTGCGATTTTTTCACAGAAATGTGAATGTCTTTATTTAATTTAATTGTAGATTCAATTTAAAAGTCAAAATTGTGAGATTGCAGTTTAGAGTTTTTATATCACAGTAATGGTTCAATTATTACACAATAAAAAGTCCCAGAAATCACATTGTCAGTGGGTACATGATAATAGACAAAAGATGTTCCTAAATCTATTTATTTTAAATATTAATACAGAATTGAAATGTTTTAAAATATTGTGATAATTTATATTGTGATAAAATGTAAAATTGTAATTAACATGTACCATTAACATTGTGATAAACATGTAATCGAATACTGTTCTAAACACATGGCATTTTATTTGGTTTCTGTGTTTATTTTGGGCATGAATCACCTGGCCACCTCTGGGTCTTGTCTCAGCAGCAGAAGGATGGGTTGTGTGTTGATAAGCAGAGCACAACATGGCAAACAGAAGAGCAGAAGGATCAGTACGCTTCTCTGCAAGATGATGCCAACACGACGCAGATTCTTCCCACCGAAGGTCTGACACAAACACAAGGCAGCAAAATTGACACTGCATTCCTGAAACGTTTAATCTGAATCCAAATTCAGAATCCGGTGGGGTTTAAGACCCCCTAGTGAAAATGCTGCTATTTTGCTATTTTGGAAACACTTTACTTGAATGGGGTGTTCATAAGATGTTTCACCTTTTTGCCATTAAGCGTCATTAGCTCATCTAAATGCAAAGAAGACATTCAGTCAAAAAATGACTTTTTCTGCTTGTTCAAATGACTTATTTATAATGAGTTGAAACAATTCTGAATTATTTTATGTTCAATCCACTTCAATTTAAGTTAGCTTAGTTGATTTATTTGTGGACATGAACATGAAGGATTTTTTTACAACAGTTTTGAGATGTCTCTTTAATGAGAACTTGACATTACCAAAACAACATAACTTGTCATAAATTGGTCATAAACATAACTATCATAAATATTTTCTCAATCACTTTTCTCAATGGAACAAATTAAATTGGTCATTAAAATATCCCAGTGAAAGCAACGATATATTTAGCAGCATCATTAATATTTAAAGGTATTTTTAAGGACAAATTTAATTTCTACTACTGCGGCTAATTTGTACCACTGAGGTTAAGAAAATATTAATAATGCAGTTATAAATTCATGACACAATTATAATGGCCTCATTATGATCATGTTTATGACACGTTATGTTAAGGTCACTCCCAGTGTTCGCATGGGTTTCCTCCGGGTGCTCCGGTTCTTCTCACAAGTCCAAAGAGATGCGGTATATGTGAATTGGGTAAGCTAAATTGTCCATAGTGTATGAGTATGAATGAGTGTGTATGAATGTTTCCCAGTGACGGGTTGTGACTGGGAGTGCATCCGCTGCATAAAAACATGTGCCTGATAAGTTGGCGGTTCATTCTGCTGTGGCGACCCCAGATTAACAAAGGGACTCAAAAAGAAAATGAATTAATGAATAAATGAATAAATGAATGAATGAATGCATGTTAAGGTCAAGTTGTCATGACCAAGACAAGGACAATTTGTGATGTATTTGTTTATGCCAAGCTGTCATAACAAAGACATCTCAAACAATGTCACCTTTGCATATACAATGACATAACCAAGCGAATGACACTTACATAAAACCTCATTCATATTCATGACGTGTAATGTCATGATTATCACGATTTCATGACAGACTTATGTTTAATATAGATCAGAGTGTCCGTACAAATACATTTTAAAGATTCAAAATGTCATTTAATCATGAATCCCAGCTCTTCAGACTATTGTACAGTAGTCAACATCTGAAGTGGATCCAAACTTTTCATCAAAGCTGTCCTAATACCATTAAACGACACCCATTGTTGTCTTAAGACAATTCAGAAAAACTATTTTTGATCCACTTCACTTGTTGCCTACTGTACACAGCACTGCATACCCATTCATATTTTCATACCTGAGAGATGAGTGTGTCAGCCGCCAGTGCAAGACCTCCACCTGTAGCTGCTGTTGTTATGTTTATCGTCTGATAAATCAGAATAACAAGCATCAGCTACTTCTCAGCCATGCTTCCGAACTACTTCAACACACCGGCTTCGCAACCAAAGGGCTTACAAACCTCTAAAGACTGAATGTTACATTGCTGTGCCAACATTTGCATTTCATAAAGCAATGTTTCTCTTTTATTACAAAGGAAAAAAAACTAAAAAAAACTATGCAACACTCCAGAGGAACAAATAGACAGACTGAAACATCAACTCACAGCTGAGGCCATTCCATAACCAGCCAACACACTGTTTCCCAGGCGGCCGCAAAACATTGTTATGACAAATGGCAGGAGATAATTCAGAATGCGCGATGCAACCTGGAATGACAAACCAGTGGATGAGAGGAATGAACGCACTGAGCCATACGGAGGAAACAATGACACTTCTTTGCCTTATCTAGTTTGCAGATTTATTCTTTGTCTCCTGAGGATACTGTAGATATAAAACTTTCAAAGTTTCTTTTATGTTAATACAATGAATAATAAATTCATAATTTATCATTCTATTCAGTTTGATGTGCATACATTAGAAAGTGCAAAGAAGAAAAATTGAGGCCATACCAAAGGTCCGGTCATGCGCAGGATGTGGTAGAGCTCCTGTCTGTAGGCAAGAGGGATGCAGCGTCTCACGGACCTGCAGCAGAAAAGCTTAGAACTAGGTTCCATCGGAGAAGCTTCAGTGGTGGGACTTGAAACGTCCATTATCTGCTTGGACCTGAAGCTCTGTGAGGCCAGAGACGCGCACGGCAGGGGACGATCCTGCTGCGGCAGCTGTGTTGCTGACGGGTCAATGTAGCAAAGTTTCACCATCTTAAAAGCTTACTGATTAGCCTCTTTCAATACTGTTGAACTCTGCGGCTAAATGACCTAAATTCAGCCCACACACAGATTGTTTCTTGAGAATGGTGACAAGATGGGAATTTGAGGAACAGTTTTGCATGTGCTATTACATTCAGGATTTTTATTAAATAAAAAGAAGGCTCTGACATACAGTAGCTGACAGAATACTTATTTGTGTCATTTTAATGCAGCCTCAGACTTTAGAAATAGCATTTGCGTTGGCATGAAAATCATTATACTTTTATTAAATGATATTTCATTGTAGCCTTCTTAATCCATGCTAGCCATCTGTTTGAATTACCTGACAAAAGTCTTGTTGACTATCCAAGTTTTAGGACAAACAAATAATAACTTGGCTTCTAGTTGATAATTTGGTATCAGAGGTGGCTTATATGAAAGACAACGGCCTCTAGACTACAAAATAAAATATGATCATGCCTTGATTTTGAATTATTTAATTAGGACAGTAAGGTCTGACATTGCTTAGACAAAAGCCTTGTACAGTATAGAATATAAAGTCATCATGGTGCAGTGGAAAAAGAATAAATGGTGTCTATAGCTACAGTATTTTTTCAACCCAAAAATGCGAATTAACTTTATGCGCAAAACTGGATTATCGAGCGAATAAAGCAGTGTTTCCATCCAACGAGTCAAAGCAGACAAAATTGTCACTTCCTGATTAACTGGCGCCAAATATCGACAGTAAAAAAACGTAATTTGCTGCAGTAGGAGAAGCTGTGCCATATTCGCGGTGGCATTTGAGGGCGTCAGACGCGGAGCAGAGACGCTCTTGATTCTGGAGGTCATTAATAATATAATAACACAACTACTTAAACGGTAAGCCATTTTTGAATGACCAAAACAACATTTCAGATGTTTTACGATGTGTTCACCCTGCTGGTTTGTCCATTTACACACATTTTTATCATCAAATGATCTCTTATGACAAAATCACATGACCTTTTTTTAATGCGCATACTGGAATTTATGCAGTAAAAGTGTTTCCATCCCAGTTTATGGGTGTCTTTTCTTAGCGAAAAAAAAGTTTATCCTACTCAGTTATGCACATCAACTGGTTTTTTTATGCGCATTTCCAAAATGCGAATAAAAATAGATGGAGACAAACGTAGCTTATGACTCCCACGAGCTTAGAGGGCTGCATCCATACATCTTTGCAATGATTCAAATAACTTATTAATAAAGTCATCTGGAATGGCAAAGAAAGCGTTCTTCCAGGACTGCCAGAGTTCATCAGGATTCTTTGAATTCATCTTCAATGCCTTCTTCATCTTAGCCCAGACATGCTTAATAATGTTCATTTCTGGTGACTGGGCTGGCCAATCCTGGAGCACCTTGACCTTCTTTGCTTTCAGGAACTGATGTGGAGGCTGAAGTATGAGAAGGAGTGCTATACTGCTGAAGAATTTGCCCTCTTCTGTGGTTTGTAATGTAATGGGCAGCACAAATGTCTTGATACCTCAGGCTGTCGATGTTGCCATCCACTCTGCAGATCTCTCACACGCCCCCATAATGAATGTAAACCCAAACCATGATTTTTCCTTCACCAAGCTTGACTGATTTCTGAGAGAATCTTGAGTCCATACGGGTTCCAATAGGTCTTCTGCAGTATATGTAATGATTGATGATGATTTAAACAAATTTGTTATGTTATTATTTTTTGCTCTTACAACTGGGATCAACGACAAGACTTTTGCCAGGTAGTTAACTTGGCAAAATAAATGAAATGAAAGATTTTTTTTGATTGCTGAACAAATTAATGTTTCCTTAGGAGCTCACTAACAAGACCAAATTCAGTGTTTTGCTAATTTGCTTATGACAATGTGTATATACAAATGTATATACAAAACATATATTTTAGCCTGCTGCATTTCATTAGAAAAACAATGAAATACCTTGACACTGCACTGTAACATCACTGTAAAAAAAGACAAATATTGATTCTTCAACAACTCAGTAGTGTTTTCAAACAGCTTGCAACTCACAGTCAGAATCTGGAATGAATGAATTAAATGTGTCAGTTCTTTTTGGTGAGTCAAATATACACTTATAATCTAATCTCAGTGAGAGAAAATTCATTGCTTTAGCCTTTAAGGCAGCTTATTATTACATTTTATTATTACATTACTAGAACAATCCAATATTTCTGCATTTATTCAAGACAGGCTGTAGTTCTGGTCCAATAGCCTCAATGATTGAAAGCATGGAGGAATGGCATCTCATAAAGAAAAACTTGGTGGCTTTTATTTGCATAGAGATGAGAGACAGGAAGGAACATGCGAAACGTATAAGAAAGAGGAGACATCTAATTTCACAGCATGAGATGCACACACAAAAGAGGGCATCAAGAGCATTAATTATAGGCATTCTGGAAAACTCATCTCCACTTTCAACTTCACAAGATCAGCAGATGAAGAATTCTTTTACAACAATGCTTCTGTGATGTACCTTTGTACACTGACTATTTTCTATAAAAGCCCATTATCAGCATATTTCTTGACAAAGTAATGTAATAATAGGTCTACATTACACATACAGTATATAGCACAACATAATTCGGATTGTAGCCTATTATTTATATCAAAGAAACCCATGTGCACTGTACAAAAATATCAGTAAATTATCAGTTTTCCGTATTTTGTAATTCATGTTTTTATTATTTTATTACTTATGCTTTTGAATCACATTATGAGACCTTGATCTTTCTTCTGACAACTTTTAACCTTAAAAAGTTGGGAAAAAGTCACTTTTGTGAATTTTAATAGTTTAAAGTGATATGTTGTCTGGATTGGTGTCGTATTTTATGCTGCAAAAACCTTTTAATAAGCTGCCAGTACATTTTCTGCTATTTTACAGATTCGTTTATTTATATTATTTCTTATGCACCATTTTGCTTTAAACTATTAAAATGTCTATAAAAGTCACTTTGTCAAACAGTAAAGTAGAATTTTCAACATCAAAGGTCAACAGAGCAGAGATCAAGCTCCGAAAATGCAACTCAAAATTGTAAATAAATGTAAAACACAATATACAGAAACTATTTATTTTCCAGAAGAAATAAATGACAAGCATTTAAAGCAGAGATGCCCAAACTAGGGCCTGTGGGCCAAAGTTGGCCCATAGTAACTTTTGATTTGGCCCGCCATCCCATCTGAGAAGAGAGGAAAATTTTGGGGAGGGTTGGAATTAATGCTTTTAATACACATTATCATTTTTTAAGCTACAGAAACACTAACTTGAATTAAATGTTTCGTTTTAATGTTAGAAATTAATCCACTTTTTTTTTAATGAACACACTGTTGTTCAGCGGATAGAGCACAATTCAGAAGTCCTCAGTGAGCAAATCAAGGGAAAGGCAGGTGCAGCTTGACTAGTGTAATCGGCAATAAACTCCATAGTGTTATAAATGGAATTCTTGCTTTCATTATAATAGGTTTATTATAAAATGTAAAAAATATATAACAGATTAGTTAACATGATTAAAGCAATGTTTTCTATTTATTTTTAAATAAACAAGGAAATTATTCATGGAAACTTTGTAATACAGCTTTATATACTTACCTTCAGACCTCAAGTTTGTTTGGTTCATAAGAAAAAGTTTGGGCACCTCTGATTTAAAGGGATTGTTTACCCAAAAACGAAAGTCACCTCAAAATGTATTCTCCCTAATGTGGTTTTAAACCTTCAAAAGTACAATTCAGGTTCAAGAATCAACTACAAAAGAATACCTTTTAAAGAATACTGATTGCCAGCACCCCTTTAACATCCATAGTAGGAAAGAAAAAATGCTATGAAAGCCAATGGGCGCCAGCTACCAGCATTTCTCATTACCTTTTTTGTGTCCAACAGAGTTTTGAACAAAAGTTAAGTAAACGATAGCAGAAATGTCATGTTTTTGTCATTTTTTTCAGACTATTCTGCGTAAAAGTAGCAGGCTAAATCTGGCATGTTCTTTTGTTAACTTCCCTAATTGCTTATAATATGAAATTTACATATACTTAATTCTAGTAGATTTAATTTTCCACACCAGATTTAGTGCATCGTCAAGGTGTGATCATCCATTAATTACCCAAGTGCATAACCAGGGAGGGAACCGTAGAATTACTACACCAACACGTCTTTATCTATAAGCTGACAGGAAGCAGGTTGCGTTGGCATGTTTTGCAAATAATTACAGGTCTAAACAGGTTGTTTAAAGACAGCAACCAGCAACATTCGGTGAAGTTTGGGCAATTACATTCTCGGTTACCAAGTGTTTCAATGAGTCTGTCTCAGTATTCTCTTCACACAGGCACCCCGATATCACCAATCAGCTCAAACAAATTGCTTCAGAGAGCAGGGAGGGTGACAGCAAATGATAGAACTAATGAAATTCTGCCTATTATGTTGACTCTCCGCCACTGTTATTTAGTTTTGCTGGTACTGTCCGAATCAATACGGACTGATTTCCATACAGACGCGTCACATTTCGCTGTTCTGCATGACTTACGTGTCAGGTGCTTGTTTATTCTCGCTTTTATTTTGGTGCTATAAACAGAAGTGGGCTCTCCAAACACTCTCAGCCCACTGTTGGCTATTTCTGTCAGGTGTAATGTATTGTCCTCTGTGTTTAGCTTTGGCAGTCTTGAATGAAAATAGCCAAAATGTGAACGGCCTTTCACCCTCCCCTGTGCTTTCTATATCATTCGGTAGCAGGCTGGAAAAATAACAGCATCATTTATCCTGCACAAACTCTATGACATGTTTGCACTTTTCCATCATAACTCAGAAAGTTTTCTTTGGGTGTGTGTGTGCTTCCTAAATTTGAACAGCTGGTAGAGTGTAAGTGCTTTCACTTACTGTCTGTAGGATTTAAACAGAATGATTGTGTTTTGAAATTGGGGTCTATAACCACTGACATAGTTATAAGCTGTCTATGATATTGTAATGCTCAAATCAGTCTGAGAACTCTTAAGAGAATGTTGAATTTCCCTCTGCGTATAGCCCAGTCCAGTTTATCTTAATAACAAGATAAATGCTTAAGCAAACACAATATTACTGGATGTAATATAAAACACAAGCCAACACATTCTTACCTACTGTACGTGTGAAAGGATTTTCCATTAATTTGGGAATTTATTCTTGGTGTTTTGGGAATTTATTCTTGGGAAAACTGATTGATTTTCTTTCATTCAAAAATCGGTCGCACTTTATATAAGTATATAAGTTTTATATAAGCTTATACCTGTGAACTTACATGGTAGTTAGATGTGTAAGTAGTATGTAACTACAGTGTATGTACACACTGGTACATAGTATTTACTTGTGTAATACTGGTGTAACTACACTCATGTAACAACCCACTGAATAGTATTTGTAAGTACAAATGTGTAACAGGACATTGGTAACAACACTAGGAAAGTACACATCTGTAACAAGAATTATGTAAGTGCATTGTGTAACAACAATATGTACTTGCAGATGTTTTCCCACTTCCACACCTGTTTGCAGATCATGTACTTGTGAACACTGTATGGCAGAACTAATGCTGCATTAGAAGGTTTTACCTTGTGATACCAGTGTAATTACAGGGTAAATCCACAGGAACTGTCCACTCAATATAAAGTGTAAAATGGTCATAAATTACTGTGTAACATGTAAAAATATCTCCTATGCAACACTTTAATAACAGTGTAGTTACATGGTAACTCCACAGGAACTGTCCGCTCAATATAAAGTGTAAAATAAAATTCATTTTCGTTTCGGCCTAGTGCCTTTATTAATCTGGGGTCCCCACAGCGGAATGAACCGCCAACTTATCCAGCATATGTTTTACACAGTGGATACCCTTCCGGCTACAACCCATCTAAGCCGAAAAGAAAATGAATGAATGTTTGAACAGTAATTTGTGACCATTTTACACTTTATACTGAGTGGACAGTTCCTGTGGATTTACCATGTAAGTACACTGGTATCACAAGGTGAAACCTTCTAATGCAGCATTAGTTCTGCCATACAGTGTTCACAAGTACATGATCTGCAAACAGGTGTGGAAGTGGGAAAACATCTGCAAGTACATATTGTTGTTACACAATGCACTTACACAACTCTTGTTACAGATGTGTACTTTCCTAGTGTTGTTACCAATGTCCTGTTACACATTTGTACTTACAAATACTTTTCAGTGGATTGTTACATGAGTGTAGTTACACCAGTATTGCACAAGTAAATACTATGTACCAGTGTGTACATACACTGTAGTTATACTACTTACACATCTAACTACCATGTAAGTTCACATGTATAAGCGACACTTAATATAAAGTGGGACCCAAAAATCTCTCACTGTTTAACTGAAGGAAAAAGTCATGCAGCTCTTGGATGAGGGAGTAAATTAACAGGAAAAATTATTTTTTGTGATTACGATCTCTCTAAGAGTAATGTGATAAGCAGGGGTTATTATATCAAAGTAAGCCCCAATTGTCTTTTGGAATAACGCAATTGTGATGATATTGAAGAAATATGAGCAAAGCGTTTATTACATTCCATGATCATTTTCACAATGTAAGGGAAAATTTGACCTTAATAAGTTGATCAAGAGTTATATATTCAGAGGAATTTAATTAACAGTATATTGACTATAATAATAGTATACTGGTAGTACATTAACTAACAGTATGTTTAGTTTTTTTGGAGTATGTTGTTGTATTTAGCACTGTCTGTATTTTGCACTATCTGGAGCCACCACCTAGGCTTTTCACTCATCATGGTACGCATGATGCTGAGGATGGGACAATAAAAGTGATTCGATTCGTTTACCTCATTCCATTGTTAGATGCTGGTACACTCTTAACAATAGAAGTTCCATAACAAGCTTGTTGTTGTGATAACCCAAAAAAGAACCATTTTTAGTTCCCCAAAGAAATGTTTTGTTAATTTCTCAACATTATTTTGACACTATTAATCTTTAAGCAGAAGAGGAATAAAGCTTTTTTTTTTAATTGTATATTATAATTATTTATTATTATTATTATTATTATTATTATTATTATTATTATTATTATTAATTATTACATTTATTTTGTTTTAATGTGTTTTTATGTCTATTATTTCTTGGTTGTGAAAAAGCAGAACAGTGTGCTACTTATTTTTGTATGTATATGATATTGTATTTGCACAAACTGTTAATAAATATATTTGGCAAAAAGAATTCTCAAAATAACACTATTTAGTGGAAAGAACAAAATCTTTAGAGATCAAAAATCTAAAGAAACACTTGTGGACAGGAAAGTTTCTTTTGGTTGCTCAAGTTCAATATGAAACCACTGATGGCAAAAAAAAACATCTATATTTTACATTAAAGTTAACAATAGTTTTCTCTTCTTTATGAAAATAACCATTCTTCAAAATGAAATGATTGCTTAAAGCAACCATCATAAGTTTCGTTATTCTAATGAACACTAAAAAAAGATATTTTTAAAAAGTATTTAAAGTTTTATTTTCCAGGTTTCCAGCTTTGTACAAATCATCCTCTTTTGTGTTCAACAGAAGAGAGTAAGTCAAACAGGTTTGGGACAGGTAATGGATGAGTAAATGATTTTCGGTTTGGGGTGAACTATCCCTTTAACGGCCGTAATGCAAGAACATATTTCAAACTGAACTCAGTGCCATTCCTATATCTAAAATTAAAATGTCACACGCACTCAAACAAAACCTCCATCAGTTCAAGCCAGCCACATAATGAAAAAGTTCAGTTTAACAATTAGCTGCCAGAAGCCAAACTAGATACACACAGCTTCAGCATATGCTGTTACCCACAATAGCTCCTCTTCTACAGCAGATGGTGTAGAAATATTATGCAATCATCCTCTCAAAAAAAAAAAAATACATAAAACAATCAGTGTGAAAACGAATTAAGCTACCAGGCCGCACGTTTACTAATTTTTACATTCATAAAAACAAACATTTATTGCTGGCTCAAATGAAGTTGGATAAACCAGGTTCAAGAATCAAATAGGAGTACACAGAAAAGGCTGAAAAACCCATCTAGTCCCTGCTAGCCCTGAGCAAAGGTGTTGGGAAACTATTATTGTCCAAATCTCATTCATTCATTCATTTTACAGAGAACGTACGGTCCAAGATAATTGGTTTGAGAGACATAAAAACAGTCCTGTTGCTTTGTGGTTAACACTACAATATATTGATCATTATGCAGTCAGTAAAGCTGGTACATAGTGCACATCCTCTCTCTGGGGAATAAATGTGGCAGTCAATGGGATTGTCCTGCACATGCTAACCCTCATTGTCAGGCTGGAGGATGGTTACGCTTTGAACCGGGACACCAAAACGGTCACATGTTTTGCTAAATCCCCTGAGGCTTTCAACTGTGAACTTATTTTCCTCCATCTATCTTCTCCAAAGTGACTTTTAATACACTGGAGCAACAGCAGGGGCAGGTCAAACTGCCCTTCAGGGCCTTAGTCAACAGGATTTTCTTTTTATTGATGGAAAAAAATAAACAAGTCACATTATTTTTTGATAAATTACCTTCTCACAAACATCAGATTTCTAGATTTGTTATGAAAGCAGCCTACATACACCAGATGTGACACAAATCTACGAACGTAACTCCAAAATGTCAAAATAATATATGGAAATGACTAGTTTCAATGTGTAAGTAGATGGAATTGAGGATGTAAGTTATCATTCTGGATGGTAGATGATATCAAATTATGGGCTGTCTCAGGAAGCAAGACTGAATCATCATCTGAATGATTCACCACAATGTTTTCAGCATGTAATAGGAGAGGTTACACATTACTGTAAGTGTGGATGAGGCCATGTCATCTAAAACCGCAAGATATAACATTAAAGTTAAATATTGATGCTCTGGTTGAAAGCAGAGTCCACTGTGGTGTTTGCGAGTGAGACGAGCAAAAGCATTATTGGTAAAGAGAGCCAGAAGGCCTGAAAAAGGAGCAACACAAATGTAGGCAATTAGTTAAACGAATTTCAAAAATGAATTTTTTACCAACTTTGGTCCCACTTTATATTCAGTGGCTTTAATTAATATGTACTTACATTGACATTAATCATTGGTTACAATGTACTTATTGTGTAAATATGTGTTTTTACATAGCACTTATGGTTGATTAAATACATGGATGTAATTACATATATAAAAAAATATTGTAATTACAATTATATTTAAACTGAAAACCATCCCTTACACCTTAAACCTACCCATACCACCAAACCTGTCCCTAACCTGAGCCATATCCTACCTCAGTAGTGTTCTGCAATACATTATGAATACAGTCAGTAGATTGTATTTATTTCTTGATGCAAGTACATAGTTAAGGCCACTTAATATTAAGTGGGACCAATTTTTTTTTTTTTTTTTTAGAGGGCCAACGACGAAACAGATAAACTAACAATGTAGATCAAACATAATTCAAGAGTTCATGCTTAGCTGATGATTGATAATAAAGCACGTTTGGCATGCTGACCTGGGAGAGAACCCTGAGCTGAGAAGTTCCTTGAGTCAAGGGCTTCAGGGAGAGAGGGGAGTCTGAGCTCAGTTAGGTCTCGAGAGCTCCTCTGAATTTGTTCGTTCTATTACTTGATTATTAGGGGTCGCCACGGCAGAATGAACCACAAACTATGCAAGCATATGTTTATGGGGTAAAAAGGGGGGGGTTTAAGACAAAGATGACTAAAGTAAGAAAATCTGGATATTTACGTATGTTTGCATTCGTCTGATTGGTAAATCATGTGATAGCTGATGCAGGACAAGCCGTGGTCAATCATAAGCATTTGATCATCTCGAAATTAGTTTATAAATAAACTTCATGAACTAACAGTAATTGTAAAATATAAAAAATGAAAAAATAAATAAATGACAAAATTTTGGTATAGATTTATTTAAACAAACGTTTTAAACGGAAAAAAATCTAAAAAAAAAAAAAATACTATGAAGCACAGTTAAACAAAAAAAATCAAGTCAAAACAAATGCAGAAATAACTTCTGTCTGAATAAAAAAATAAAAGCAACAAAAAAAGAGTGTTCATTCATTCATTCATTTTCCATCGGCTAAGTCCCTTTATTCAGCGGATGCCCTTCCAGCTGCAAGCCAGTACTGGGAAACAACCATACACACTCATTCACACTCGTATACTATGGCCAATTTAGTTTATTCAATTCACCTATGCCGCGTGTCTTTGGATTGCGGGAGAAACCGGAGCACCCAGAGGAAACCAACGTGAACACGGGAGAACATGCAAACTCCACATACAGTAGAAATGCTAACTGACCCAGCTGGGACTCAAACTAACAACCTTCTTGCTGTGAGGTGACAGTGCTAACCACGAAGCCACCTTAATTTAATTTAACAAAAAGAAAAATTAAAAAGAAAATATGGCAGATTGTACAAAAATGAAAGAAAACAACAACAACAACAAAAAAACAACGAAAACAGATATTAACAAAACAAAAATCTTTACAACTAAACAAACTTTAAACAAAAAAATACAACATAAATACAACAAAGCAAAGCAAATCAAAACAAAAACAAACAGTCAAAACAAAAACTAAAGCAATAAAAAACAAAACTTCAAAAGGTAAATCAAAGTAAAAAGAAAACACCAAAACTCACTTAATAAAAATCCCAAAATAAACCAATGCACCAAAAAACAAAATCACAAAACCAAAACAACAGATAGTAACACAAGCACTCATAAACGAATCAGTTCAAGCCTGTTCACATTGAACATCCCAATCATCGCAAATTCAAACTGTATATGTGAAAATGTCTGAACCCAAAACATTTAGACAGTAATGATTCAAAACATTGCCACAGTGCCTTTGAGCTTGCTTGAGACGCCACTGAATACTACACGAGTTTCCCATGAACAACAGTGACTGGAAAACTAGTCCCCAGAGACTGTGAGCTTGACCTTACAGCTCAAGAATGTTCTGTAGCAGGATATGGATTCTGACAGACAGCCTCCTGTGTGTAACAGTTTGTGCAAGAGAATGCTGGTGTGTATTTGTGTTCATATTTTGGTGTAATCTCTCCATCCATGGGTTTTACGTGTCAGGTCAAAGCATTTCATGTACACATATAA
This sequence comes from Danio albolineatus, assembly GCA_903798035.1. Classification (NCBI taxonomy): domain Eukaryota; kingdom Metazoa; phylum Chordata; class Actinopteri; order Cypriniformes; family Danionidae; genus Danio; species Danio albolineatus. The sequence continues at coordinate 18,517,282 of CAIGQQ010004837.1, read as the reverse complement.
CAAAAGCATCCATGAAGTCACATAATAGTGTGAAAAAACCTCCAGACTCACACAAATCCACACGTTAAGGCTGTGAAAGCACTGCAGAGAAACTGCTGGCCTTAAGAGCCCTCTTGACTGGAATCATATCTATAATGTGTCGAGGGTTTGATTGGCTTCTATAAAAAGACTGGAGTGAGAAAAAATATATGTATTTTTTTAGTAACTAAATTATAGTGCAGTGCTGGGACCAATTTTCATGATGAAAAAGGCTCTAATGTGCAATTATTCAGGTTTAGAGCTAGCAAATTAAAGCTACACTTTCATATCAGACTGAAACGGCCTCAATTTCTCTTTCGCAGCGTTTCAGATATGGCTCTCTAAAAAGAAATGTGCTTCGATATAAAGAAGAACTGAGGTCAGATTAGAACGGTTTAAAGTGTCAACGTTTGTATTAATCCCCTTATACTCTATAAGACAAATATTTCACTGACTTCCATAGTATGTTTTGTTCCTGTATTGGATGTTAGCCACTGCTTGTTTACAGCGTGCTTAACAATATGTTGTTTTGTGTTCAACAGAGGAAAGAAACTCATAAAGCCACCTGAGTGTGAGCAAATGATGAGGAAATGTTCGTTAATAGGTGAACTATCACTTTAACAAAGTGTAGAAAAGAAGCTTCAGGGCCGGCAGCTTTACCTGGATGGGAGACCACATGGAAAATCTAGGTTGCTGTCGGAAAGTGGTGTTAGTAAGACCAGAAGGGGGCGCTCAAGCTGTGGTCTGTGTGGGTCCTAACACCCCAGGGTATAGTAAAGGGGACTCTATACTGCTCAGTGAGTGCTGCCTTTCGAATTAGATATTAAACCGAGGTCCTGACACCTTCGAAAAAGTGTAGGGGTTAAACCCCCGGCATCCTGGCCAAATTTACCTACTGGCCCCTGTCCATCTTGGCCTCCTAACCATAATCTAACCTAATCCGTCTCCTCTCCACCAATCAGCTGGTGTGGGGTGTGCGATCAGGCACAATATGGCTGCTGTCACGTCATCCAAGTGGATGAGGAGATTCCACAATGGGTAAATGGGTAAAGCACTTTGAGTGTCCAGAAAAGCGCTATATATACAGAGTACATGTAAGGAATTATTATTATTATTATTATTAATATTATTAATATTATTAATACTACTTCACCACTTTCAAACTTAGCAAAATGAAAGAGAAATTATGGTATTAATACAAATAGATGAAATTATGCACAATGTTTGTGGTACTATGACAAGAGTAACTCTGGCTTTATGATGCGTCCTCGATGTTTAGCAACTTGTTTAGCAACTGGCATAGTCTTTAAAGTCGGCAAGTAAGGATTTGTCCTTGTCTTATGCTTTGGACTTCTATTTTGAATTTTGTTTTGGATTTGCTTATAACCTATGCAGTATGAGCCATGAACAGAATAATCTCTTAAAGACTTGAGAGGTGAACCAATCATTTTATTATTTTCCCTCAACCAACCACCTGGGACCAGAGGACTCGCCCATGACAGGTGAGTTGAACAAACCGTCAGCATAGCTATGAGACTTGTGTGAGCCATTATTTAATCTTTACTATTCATTATATTAAATGGGCCTTTGAAAGTATTATACTTTTTGCGCAAGTCTGTGCTTGGGAATTATCCATTATGAAATGAACAACATGTTTATTATTATACTCTGCTGAAATAAATGCAATGACTGGAGAAAGAAAATTGCTGAAAAAAAGTTCAATTTTGCTGAATAAGCTTAAAGGTCAAGTTCAGCCTATCTATTTAGTCTATTTGTGATATTGATATTTGTGGGAGTTTAGTATGTGATTTCAGAAAATAACAAATGAATGAATGAATGAATGAATGAATGAATGAATGGACTTAAACATTCATTCATTCATTTATTCATTAATTTCCTTTTCGCCTTAGTCATTTTATTAATCTGGGGTCGCCACAGCGGAATGAACAGCCAACTTATCCAGCACATGTTTTACACAGTGGATGCCCTTCCAGCTACAACCCATCACTGGGAAATTTGCATACTAATTTTCTCCAAATAAACACATAGCCATTTCATTAAAGAATATTTAAGTGACTTTCGTGTACACCAGGTGTATATTCCAAATATTCCATTTTCAATTTATTCAAGTCAATTCGTGTTTATTTCTATAGCGCTTTTACAATATAGATTGTGTCAAAGCAGCTTAACATAGACGTTCTAGTAAATTGAAACTGTGTCAGTCCAGTTTTCAGAGTAAATCCAGCAATGCACAGCTCCCAAGTCCCAAGTCCCAAACCAAGCAAGCCAGTGGCGACAGTGTCAAGAAACAAAACTTCACCACTTTTGAGGAAAGTGAAAGAAAAAAACCTTGAGAGAAGCCAGACTCAGATGGGCATGACCATTTCCCCTATTGCCAAACTTCTTGTGCAGAGCTGCAGTCTAGGTGGTGGAGGCTGAAGAGCGCTGGACGTCCATCTTGGATTGAGCTGATAAAGAACCTGATATGAGCATTTTCTGACATATATGGATGCATTTTTCACCTCAATTTGCAATTAACTTTAAGCGAAAATTTAATTATGTTCAATTTGCAATTTCAAATGCACAATATCAACGGTAACAGAAAATGCAGCTACTGATTACAGTAGAACAAAAAATTCCTCTCTGAACTTAATGTACTCACCATCAGGTCATACGAAATGGAGATGGCTTGTTTTGTTTTGTAGAACATTAGCTAACACTGTGGCTCTGGGTCATTCAGAAACAGAGGCTAAACTATAGATTAACAGCTGTGGCTCCTTGTGATACACTGAGGTCTTATGAAGGGAAATGATCAGTCGGTACATGAAATTGAGTATTATTTACTGTATATTACCTTTAACCAAGAGCCTCGTCAAATTGTCCTCAGCATGGCAGCGTATCAGTCTGGAGTTTGGTCATTCAGAAACATTCAGAGCAAAACTCCTCATTAATAGCAGTGGCTCATTGTGATACACTGAAATCTTATGAAGGAAAATGATTAGTCTATATCAAGTCAGTACAAGAAATTAAGCATTATTTACCACATTATTACCTTTAATCCAGAGCCTCAGCAAACGGTCCTCAGCATGGCAGTCTGGAGTTTGTTACTGTAAGTTACCAGCAATTTTTCATTTTTGAAACTGAAAACAAAACTATCCCTTTAAACAACTTCAAGACAGAACAGACTAATACACACAATTGTTGCTTTGCACATCAGAGGAAAGCATAATTCTAACGCTCATTTTAGTGATACATCAAGCAATTATCTGCAATATCTGTGAAGAGTAATTGCCATGTAAGTCCGAACTGATAAAGACGCATTCAATCAAAAATGTGCATCAATGTCGACATGTCAAGAACAACAGATTAAAAAGGGCTCATCAATAATCCCTGCGATATGTTCACACAATTTGCACATGTCGACCTCTCCGGCACACGTCTGGCGCATTAATCAGCTAAAGTGTGTGATCGGTGATTAAAGGGCCACTTCCATATGCAAAAGAATAAGCAGCACACATTCATTAATACCGACAGTCACTGAAAGCATTCACTCGTTGACTTTAAAAGACCGGCGACAATATCCTGCAAAAGAGGAAGAGGAAGCTAATTTCACTAGAAACCTATTGTCTGGGCATTTGTCAGTTTAAAGCACTCAGGCAATGCCCACTAGTGTGTTTTTTGGTTGAAACTCACACACTCTTTTGCACGGAGACTGGAAAGTGTGGATTAGTTTTGGATTTGCATACATATTAAGAAATAGGAACAGTCCATCTAAAGCGTCTGCTCTCTTGACAGAGAAATTAGCATGATAACACCTACAGTAATGGCTTCTTGTGAATTGACAGCACTGTGTTCACCTTTCAGAAAAGGTCACAACATCACACGTCTTCACAGTTCTGACAGAACCAAAGTTTACACTCATAGATCAAGGCTTTGTAATGATTTATTGTCGAGTGAGTATACAGTTCAGTATAGGCCCAACAGAAGCACATCCACTGAAATAGACTGACCGGGCCAAATACCACATTAATATGCATGTTGTCAAGAGGCTTCTCATCGGAGACCACCGACACAGTTGTGTATTGAATATATATACTTTACATTTTTTAAAATACTTTTTCACATACCGTCTGAGAATATAGATATCGGACAAATAAATATACATCGCCTGAAAACACGTTCATATATCATTGACAATTCAGCACATGAACGAATGAAAAAAGTCTGGCTATAAAATCTCCACAAATTACAGGCTCAGTTTGGACTATATCAGAGGATCGAAAGGCCACCAGCACGATCTTTGAATTCAAAATATGTACAATAAATATAAAAATCTCCCAATTAACGCTTGCATACACATAACGCACATACAGACCCAAAATACTCAGACTTCCACACGGTCTCTAAGATAATACAAAGATTTACAGGTAGATGTACAAGAAAATAAAATTACATAATAAATATTTTTGCCTTGAAATGCAATTTCCATTAGACAGCCTCATACAAAATACCAAAAAATCAGTAACTATAATAAGAAATTGTGACATTACAAGAACTATCGACTATGGACACACATCATAGTGACCTGACAGAGTAGTTTATTTACATGAATTTATTGTAACATCAAGGTTGTCCTCAAGTAGAGTATAAAATACTAATATAGTATGTTTCATACTCAGAGATGGATTTACATGTAAACAATATTAATGTGTGTTTGCGCAAGTTGTCGTACCAATAGAAACTGATTAATGTGACACGACGACATCTTGACAACCACGGTCACTTTACAATACAAATTTTGAAATGGTTATTTGGCTAGTTATGGGACACAACAAAATATAATTTCTTAATTACATATTTTACATTTTGGTTATCGGGGAAAATATTGAAACATTCTTGTGATAAATTTACTTGAGAAGAATAAATTTAGAGAGTATCCTAATTATAGAAAAAAGTAAGTTGTCATAATCCAACATGGGTGGTGTGGTGGCGCAGTGGGTAGCGCTGTCACCTCACAGCAAGAAGGTCGCTGGTTCGAGCCTCGACTGGGTCAGTTGGCATTTCTGTGTGGAGTTTGCATGTTCTCCCTGTGTTCACAAGGATTTCCTCTGGGTGCTCCTGTTTCCCCCACAGTCTAAAGACATGTCCTATAGGAGAATTGGGTAAGCTAAATTGGCCGTAGTGTATGTGTGTATGAGAGTGTATGGGTGTTTCCCAGTGATGGGTTGCAGATGGAAGGGCATCCGCTGCGTAAAACATATGCTGGATAAGTTGGCGGTTCATTCCGCTGTGGTGACGCCTGATTAATAACGAGACTAAGCCGAAAAGAAAACGAGTGAAGGGATAATCTAACATTAGATACAATACGGACAAACCCAATGTTGAGTTACATTTTTCTATGAAATTTAAATGACACATTTTAACCCAAGGTTAGATTTAACCATATTTGAACCAACGTTGGGTTATGACAGCCCAGCCTTTTTTAGAGTGTCTGCATTGAATTTATGCACTATTTTTGACAGTCTTTCACTGTGACTGTATTTATCTGATACACATAAAAATCAAATAATAGAGTGAAATATTATTACAATTTAAAGTAACTGCTTCCAATTTTAATATATTTAACATAAACAATTTTAATTTATTCATGTGACAACAAAGCAGAATTTTCAGCAGCCATTTCTCACATCTTTTTCATCTGGAATCATTGTAAAATACTGATCTGCTGATCGATAAGAAAGAAAAAAAATTGCTATTAATCTTATGAATGTTGAAAACAGGCGATATTTTTCGTTGCTTAATGCTTTTGTGGCAACATTTTCTCTCAACTTTGAAGAATAGAATGTTTAAAATAACAGAATATATGTTTTTACTCTTTATTTTCATTTCTATTTTGAATTTCATTAATGTCTGCCTAAAATTCTGCCTCATAACTATAACAAATACTATAATATTATTAGGAAAATATGACTTATTTTTCTAAACCCTGTCTCAGGTTTCATAAGTGTAATTCTAAATCTAATATTTTTTAAATTACTTCATTTACTAATTCCCAATTATACCCAAATAAACTCTCAAACAACAATTCTCCTAAGTCCAGTGAATTCATCTCGTTTAAAGAATGTTTAAATATTTATACCAGAGAAGACCAAAATATTAAGAAAACACTGCTGCAGTCAGCTATTGCCATGCTCCACTACACCAAACACAGTCAGTTTGCCTCAGTGCCACTTACTGCATATTTACAACACGAGTGAGAAACAGGCACAAGAAGATCCAGCCATGGTTGTAAAATATGCTTCAGCAGTGTTGAGTTCAACAGCAGTGGCCATCGCTGTCAGACTCTGTTCTGGCTGAGAGGCTGAACGGACACAGAGGCGTCGAGAGTTCAGGTCAGGTCGCCACACTGCCACAAAAGGTTAATGTACAGTTTGCAAGTCCGTCTGGCCACAAGCGGGCCATAGACAGCCGCCCAGAGAGCAGACAAATGCCTGCAATATTAAAACAGAGGGATTATTGCAAGAGTCAGCGCTGCCACCTGTCCGAGCAGCGGGATGCTCTTGCTCCCTTTTTCTTCCGTATTGCTTAGGCGTGAGGAAATTTGATGTGTTCTCCGAGGATCTTATCAGATATCCTCTTTCTTCCTTGATGCCCGATGCCAGGAATTCTTCGCATGATGCTGAATAAATCCAGACGCTCCTTTCAAAGCATCACGGATGGATGAAACATGGATGAAATTGAATTTTAAAGTGAGACTGAGTTCTCCTGCTGCCAAATGAATACAAAATTGAACGGTCAGAGTTTGTGCGGCGTTGTGTCGGATCCACTACACTGAGGTGTTGTGTTTTTTTTTTTTTAAACAGCTCAGGTTGTGATTTTTTCCATCTTCTATGGTGTGATATCAGCAGAAGGAGTAAAGATGCTGCAGGGTTGAAGGAGGAAAGAGATTGTGAATTAAGAAACGCTTTGCACAGCAGTCACACTCCAAAGGGCGGCCACATAAACATCTATTTCATTATGAAAATCATCAGAGAAAATTACAAACGGGTTCCCGAAGAGCCACGGACGGCATCTAACTCATCAAGCTGAGATTATTTGGCGAAAAGGGAAAGAGTGCTGGAGTCGGGGCATGTCTAGGCACTCTATTTGCGGATCACCGGGCCCAGCAGAGAAGCCCCTCAGTTGCACATTTGCATTCAGATTTGCACGGCGTGATGGGAGATGAGGCGGCGTGAGGTTTGGGCTCTATTAATAATCCTTCAGCCTTTTCTACAGTTGTGATTATGAATGAACCGGAGCTAGAGGAGGGGATTTAATGTTCAGAAGCATGTCAAGGTGCTGGTAGTGTCCCTAATCACTTTTTCCATATTTGAAGGGACCAATAAGCTGCTAAATCATTCACGGAGGGCGGAAAAACGATACAGTGGGAGTTTAGGCCATACTGGGTCTGTGAATACAAATTCTGGGTTACGAATTGAGCGGTGCGCAGATTGAATTTAGAAAGATTTTGAGACTGTGATGTGGTGAGAATATTAGATTTGTGTTCATTTGGCGTTTAATTGAATTCAAATATGAAGCTCATACATGCTCTGTTCACACACAAAATCTCTTTGTCATGCATTAGAGACAAGGAGAAAACTACTTATTGACCTGTTTATACTGTGAAGGTGCTCTTGGTGATTCTAGTCGCTCTAAAGAATTATACATGTGGACTTTTGTAGTGTGTAATTCTTGCTTTTTTCTGTTTAAATCAAAGAGGTAATGATTCGCACTCATCAGATAATTGCTTCGTGTAGTTTTTATTTTTACATTCTCTGGGTGACTCAATGACACAGACGTTTCGGCACAATGCCTTCCTCAGTGTGTTTTTCTGTTTAAACAAATAGCAAATTTCGATTAAATATATATATTTGATATACTGTACATGCTGATATATAAATGTGCTTATATAAAACAACATTACTATGTTATATATGTATAATTTGATAGTATTATTTTTACATTTAAGATTGTATAAGATCAATTACTTTTCATTCATTTTAAATTAAAGAATACAATATTACCTTTATGGCTCGATCCTCGATTATTTGATCTTATTGTTATAATTATGTAAATTATTTGGTCATTTAAAGGCTATGTAAGTCAGTGGTAACTATAGCAACAAATTCTGGCATCTTGCTTGTATTTATGACCTAAATAATCAAATATTTGTAAGGCTTTGCAGAATGTGCTTTTGAAGTGCTGCCACGTCCCCTTATTATAAGCAACTATTATTGTATATCTTTAGGCTTAAGTAAAGCTAATCAATTTGAATATATCGAAAGAATATATAATCGAATATATAATGGAAATTAATAAAATAGGCAAGTGGTACTTTGGTATATGAATTATTTACTTCTAAGACAAAGCGTTTGAGTTTATTATTGGCTGTTTCATTATCTGGCAACACAAATAAGTCTTATTCGCTTATACTAATCTTAGACATAATTACTGTTAGTTGTTCAATTTGGTTCTATACACACTGCTTTACATGTTTGTGAATGCAGTTTCATAATTTTGCTGTTGAGTGTGGTTGCCACTACGATAAATTATTTATCTGAGCATGAACTGACAACTGAATTTAGCTGTATACAGTACTTAAATTACTTTTGTTGATTGTTCAAACTACTTATGTAAAATGAGGTGAGACAACATAATTCTCAATTTTTTTTGGGGGGGGGGGGGCAACTTAATTGTTTTAAGTTTAATACACTTAAATTTGTAAAAACAATTAAAGTTAACTTAATTGATTTGTGTTGGGGACAGATGAAGCAATTGTGTGGAACCCAGCATTTTTTACAGTGTGGAGCAGGGGTGTCCAAACTCAGTTCTGGAGGGACGGTATCCTGTAGAGTTTATCTCCAACTTGCTTCAACACACCTGCCAGAAAGTCTCTAGTATATCTTGCAAGAGGTTGATTAGCTGGTTCAGGTGTGTTTGATTAGGGTTGGAGCTAAACTTTTCAGGACACCAGCCCTCCAGGACTGAGTTTAGACACCCCTGGTGTAGAGCATACATGTGGCAAATAGGCATGGGCCGGTATAAGATTCTGACGGTATGATAACCTTGGATAAATATATCACGGTTTCACAGTATGACGGTATTGTGTTACTGCTCTAAAATATATTCTTTTTAAATGTCTGGCTAAAAAACAAAAACTTTTCCCCCTTTGAACACGATATATTTTATTTTGAGAAACATTTAAAATATTTTGGGGCAGTAAACAAGTCAAGCTAAATAATTCAAGTGAATCTTTGACTTCTGCGGTCTACATTTTAAAAAAAACAACAACACAGATTTCTTCATAATCTACACCTAAAAAAAAAAGAAAAAATTTTAATTAAAAAATCGTACTCATACCTTAGGAACGGTATAGCAGAAAACTTTGGCGGTATGAAAACCTTTCAAAACCGCGGTATACCTTGAAAACGGTTATCAAATCACGCCTAGTGGCAAATGTGTGCTTATGATACCCAGCCACTTGATAGAGAATCTGTGCTCTAGAATATGTTTAAATAAAAGGCAAATGGCAAAAATATGCTTAGTGCGAATGCTCACCTGGGCTCTGTCCACCGATCTGTCTTTTTCCATTGATTCAATGCTTCTGTTGGGTCAGGGAGTGGTGTCACCGCGGTGCATGGACCCCCGTGCCCACAAGGCATGACTTGGTCCCCCTCCTCCTCCATGGTCTTTATCTGTCTCAGGTTGACTCTGTGCCCGCTCTGGTTTAGGGTTTGGAGTCATGGGCGGATCAGGCTGTTGTACTGACATGGTGCGGCGAAGGTGCGTTCGCTTACACAGAAAGTCTGGTTTGGCTGACAAACCGAATGAGCCCTTTCGAAGCACCATTCGCACTGATGAGCTCTTCTTGGGACGGGCTCTGTGACTGAACTGCAGGGAGGACAGATGAACTGCATAGCCCTCGCTCAGAAACTGTGATGAATCACAAGATTTGAAAAGATATTAGAGAAAACTAGATCAATATTGGACCAGTTATTGCAGAAACTGAATGAAAAGTAAAGTCAGTTAACCTGGCACTGATTCTGGTACTTCTTTGAGGGCCGTCCCACTATATATATCTGGTTGGGGCTGAGGCCCAGTATGCTGTAGACTGAAATGTCCTTCATGGAGCCGTAGGCGCAGTTGATTTTAATGTGACACTGCCAACATGAGAGAAAGGGCAAAGTGTGATAGACGGCCTGAGGATACACTGGGAAAACACCACCATTTCTGTGTGACTACTCATGTGTGAGACAGAAGAAGAGAGTGTGAGAGATGAACCAAGAGATGCACAGGAATAAGGAAAAGTGTGTCTACTGTAACTCACTGTTGATTCCTACTATGCACAATATTTTCAGGACACTATCGTATAATTTGGTAACACTTTACAGTAAGGTACCTTTAGTTGATATATTTACTGGACTAACATGAATAAACAACGAACAATACATTTGTTACAGTATTTATTGATGTTTGTTAACGTTAGCTAATGAAAATAACACTATTAATTGTCAGATCTCATTAACTCAGAGTGTATTAACTACTGTAATGTTAACAAACACAGCTTTGGATTTTACTAATGTATTAGTACTGTAAATGTTGAACTGTGATCTGTAAATGTTGTACAAGCATGGTTTATTCTTAATATATGTTTGTATATACAAGAACTAACATTAACTATTGGAATTTACTAATTGTAAAACATGACTTTATTTTAGCATAACAAAAAGTTTATTTTACTTACCCAGGATGCATTTATCTTATTAAATAAACTACATTTAATGTTTTAATTATTCATGCTATATTTAGTTGCTACATTCTGATTATCTCTATAATTTAAAACGTTATTTTACTCTGAAGCCAAACTGAATATTTGTCACCAATCCAGTCAGTGTCAAATGATACTTTAGAAACAATACTATCATAGGTACTGTAATATCACATCCAATATTATAATACGATATCTGATTTTTCAGCGCTCAAACAACAAGTATTTGTCATAACAGTGTTGAAATTGGTTAATATTTTCTGTGGATTCTCAAGTATTTCAAGAAAACTCCAATTTAATTGTATTATAGATTCTCCTTAATTAAGGATTAAATAGAAACAATAGAATAACATCTATTTGAATTACAAATATATTTTGTAACATTATAAATATCTACATTCTCATCTTTACTCAAAGAAATATTTAGAAAATGGTCCCCAACACATAACTAAATGTTATTTAAACACTTTTACTGATTTCAACTGATATTTTTATCTTTAGCCATTATCAGATGAAAATTTGTCCACTTTTGTTGTCCATTTCTTCTTGTTTTTCTTCAAAAGAGCATATTTCTGAAACTCTAGTGCACCCTTTTATAGAAACACTACACAACACAGGCATATTCATATTTTACAAGCTCTAGAGTTTAATAGATGCTGCAGGACAGACAGGAATTACTCATATACTATACATGTGGACATGGCAGCAGAAGCATTTACCTCTTGCACCAGGTTCCTGAGGAAGATAGTTTTCTGGCGAAGTGGGTCATGCACAAGCCCTTCAGAGAAGAAGATCATCCCTTGGGGGAAGTTGTGTTGAGAAAGCCAGGACACAACTCTCTGCTTCTGCATGTCTGGACGGCCAGTAATATATATGATCAGGTAGCCCAGGTCCTGCCAGTGCCTGCACGCAAAATACTATCATTTTACCATTTGCGTAATATTTGCTGATAAACATTTGGCGACTGATTCCTGGATAGTCATGGCGCCTGGTCCTCCAACACCAGATTGCATTTGACAAAGCAGTAAATTTGCCCAAGGACAGTCTGGGAAACAACCCAAGATTGTCCATTTGCGAATCCCAAACCCCATCTGATATCTGGTATCAGCACTCCGCTATCTCTCTATTAAATGAAATCCAATTGTGCTTCACCGGCAGCCTGGGTTCTTTTCAATATTGCCGTGGCATGAAATGAAAGCATCGATTCTCTCTCCCTCACATTTACACACAAAGCCATCGGCTGAATTTGTTACCTGACCACATCCACAGCTCCGGGCCGTACTTTGGGGTCGCTGCCCATAATGGAGACGCTGGCGGCGAATGAACCATCGATGCTAAAGACGACGCACTCCATCCCCCGCGGCAAAACCGTCAGGAAGGCCTCACCACTCGTCTGGTCGCCCCTGCGAGGAAACACTAACATGAGGTGCGGGGAGAACAAAGTGTCGGCTCTTGATCAAACTCAAGACGCGAGATCAATTTAGCAGCGAGCAGTCGTTCTCCTTCAGCCCTTAGGGTGAGAGTTTACGAGTGCCAATTGAACGCTTCTCGCAAATTATCCCCACTGAGAAAACCAGGCCATTTTGGATACATTACAAGTAATCTTTGAAAGTCTCATTGACTTACTTGACGACCATTTTAATGGGGTACACTCCCACGGCTAGCTTTTTGCTTTTGGGGATGGTGTAGGTCACTCTGCCACTGCTGTTGGTCACCTCTGTGTCTAAGTGCACCCAGCGACTTGACTGTGGCTGGGTCATCACGTACACATCGACCTGAGAAACCAAACAACAAAGAGACAGACGGTAAGTGGGAGCCAGCGAGATGGAGGGAGATTATTGAAGCATACTAGGGTTGTCACGACATCAAAATGTCAGTAGTCAATACCAGCGGCGGTGACATTGCTCTGTACCAATTTTGTAGGAATTTCGATTTGCTATTTGATGAACTCTTTGATTTTGAAACCATTACGCTTTTTTTCTCCAGCAGTGAATACAACTGACAATTTACAATTGATTGTGATATATATACAGACCGTGGGTGCTGAAAATATTCAGACCCCCTTAAATCTTTCACTCTTTGTCATATTGCAGTCATTTGCTAAAATCATTTAAGTTCATTTTTTCCTCCTTAATGTATACACAGCACCCCATATTGACTGAAAAACACAGAATTGTTGACATTTTTTGCACGTTTATTAAAAAAGAAAAACTGAAATTTCACATGTATTCAGACCCTTTGCTGTGACACTCAGGGATGTTACAGGGATATCCTGGACGAAAACCTTCTCCAGAGTCCTCGGGATGTCAGACTGGGCCGAAGTTTTACCTTCCAACAAGACAGTGACCCTAAGCACACAGCTAAAATAATGAAGGAGTGGCTTCACAACAACTCTGGGACTGTTCTTGAACGGCCCAGCTAGAGCCCTAACTTAAACCCAATTGAGTATCTCTGGAGAGACCTAAAAATGGCTGTCCACCAACGTTTACCATCCAACCTGACAGAACTGGACAAAATCTGCAAGGAAGTATTTGAGTATCCCCAAATCCAGGTGTGAAAAACTTAGAGCATCTTTCCCAAACAGACACATGGCTGTATAAGATCAAAAGTGTGCTTCTGCTAAAGCAAAGGGTCTGAATCCTTAGGACCATGTGATATTTCGGCTTTTCTTTTTTAATAAATCTGCAAAAATGTCAACAATTCTGTGTTCTGTCAATATAGGGTGCTGTGTGTTCATTAATCAGGGAAAACTGAACTTAAATGACTTTAGCAAATGGCTGCAATATGACAAGAATGAAAAATTTAAGGATATCTTAATATTTTTAGCACCCATTGTGTGTACGTGCGTAAATATATATGACTATAAATATATCAGATATTTTATGTGAAATAATATTTAACTTTTTTCTTGCTTTTTAACATTCTTTAAGTTGATCATGTTTACATTAGTAACCAAGATGATTATTACTTTGAGAAATACATTTTACTCTGCAATGTTGTGAGTTATTTCTGTCAAAATTTTAAGTTAAATCAGTGTCATAAATCATATGTCACAAGAGCTTGAGTGTGTGTAGTAAATGAAACCATGACTAAAGTACAGTAAGTAACCATAATGTATGAAATACTAATAAGGATGCTTGATTTTGTTTTAGCGTTAAATAAAATATTCTGACTGATCAGAGTCGTAAAATCAGTAACGTCAATACATTAAAATTTTGTTATAACTGTAAGCAATGCACAAAATTGAGTGACGTGTTCATATTAACTGCTTTATCACCTTTTCCCCTGTCAGGGTCACCATATCCAGCGGGCCATACATGAAGCGACCGACCAGGGTCTGTTGCCCATCTTCAGTCGCGATGACATCATTTACTCTGTGGTTTGCAGTGACGTTCTGCAGACAGAAAGGGGAGATATTAGGCTTTCTTTGTGTTTCAGCCATTTTCCTAATATAAGTCTGGTATGAAAAATGAAGAAAAGGAAAGGAGCATATGACACTGATAATACAGCAATTCACCATTTCTGACACATGGAGAAAAAAAGACAAAGTGGCAGTTTCATAAGTATGCAGTACAAAGTTCTTCCAAAAGAGGGTGTCACTCTCTAATCCTTCCCGTCTTCAATAAATTTCATTTCAGTGATAAAGCTGTTCTACACAGAACCCAGTGAAGATAAATCCTACAGCTCCTGCTGAGGCAGCTGCGCTTAAATGGAAAATTAAAGCAAGCAAAACACAGAGCTATGCAAATCCTGAAAATAACTAGCCACAGTCACCTTCATGCCGGCTGAGGAAGCAGACAAACACACAGAGAGAGAGAGAGAGAGAGAGAGAGAGAGAGAGAGAGAGAGAGAGAGAGAGAGAGAGAGAGAGAGAGAGAGAGAGAGAGAGAAGGGAAGATAAATGCAAGAAGCTTTTGCTCTGCCGCTTTATAGGACAAATGCAAGACTTTGAGACCGTGTCTGAATTCACAAACGCTTCCTTCATAAGCCCAAATCGAACCTCTCTCAAACACACACAAACACACTCACACCAGGGACTATAGTGATAAAATCCATCAGGATTCAGAGACTTAAATGAACTGCGGTCTAAAAAACTGCAGGCAAAAAAGATTTTTGCACTTTTTAACAGTTTGAGAAGAGCTTGATTAGCTTGTATGCTAAATATGGCTAATTTGTATGGTAGTGACTGTTAGCATGTCGCTGTTGGGGCTTCAAGGGTGTGAAAGTTTAGGGGCTTTCTCAGGGGAATGATAGAGAGGATGATGCATATTCAAATTGTTAATATATAAAACATAATATTTTAAGATTAATGCACAAACAAACACACTTTCATAAAACTCCTAACCATAATACTTGTGTGTTTATTTAAAAAAAATATTATTTATATAAAGCAAATAAGGGTGACACAGTTGCTCAGTGTTTAGCACTGTTGCCTCACAGCAAGAAGGTCACTGGTTCGAGCCCTGGCTGGGTCATTTGGCGTTTCTGTGTGGAGTTTGCATGTTCTCCCCGTGTTCGCGTGGGTTTACCCTGCAGTCCAAAGACATGTGATATAGGTAAACTGGGTAAGCTAAATTGTCCATAGTATACTGTATGTGTGTGAATTTGAGTGTATATGGGTGTTTCCCTGTACTGGGTTGCAGCTGGAAGGGCATCTGCTATGTAAAACATATGCTGGATAAGTTCATGCAGTTCTTTCCACTGTGGCGACCACTAAAGAATAAAGGGACTAAGCCGAAGGACAAATGAATAAATCAAACAAATAAATAACAGAGAAATTAATAGATAATTAAAAAATAAATAAATATGATTCAAAAAAATATGATAATAGACAGAAATGTAATAGGTTATAAAGTTATGTGTGAAAATTAAGACTGTCTTAATAATCTGTCTGATGAATCTTTAATATAAGCATGTGCAATTTCATTACTGTGTTTCATTTTTATTAACTGCAATTATTTATTTTCAAGTCAAAAGAGCCTCAACCTCTATTTCTATGTGATTTTCAGACTCCAGATTTCCAGGGTCCAGAGTGTATTTTTAAGGCTTGGTTATGTTTCTAAGATGCAAAGCAATGTCTGCTCATGCTTCATTTGTAAAAAAAATCCCATTATTTTTTTCATATATCTTACTTTGATTATATACAGCTACTCAGCTAACATGAAAACTCAAGAGGTTCTGATTGGTCAGCTAACAAAATGTGCTGTGATTCGCAGATCAGCTCCACATCACATCACGTCTCTGTTACAACATTACAGTGCCTCTGGCCACGCATCTTTGCTGCGTGGGTTGTTTGTGCGTAACCTGAAGGGTTTATGACATCATTAACCCGGATGTATTTTTTGTATTCCCCAAACTTCGTTTACTGTAGGCTTTGCTAATCTAAATCTGTAAAAGTCAATGTCTCCCTTTGCATTGAACCTGGAGTGTCTTACATTCAGAGATATTCTTTATGTTCACACTGCTACATTCATCAACTAAAGTTTAAAATATGATATCGTAGTGGACCCCCCCTTTAAAAAGAAATTATGAATAAAAAAAGTTCTAAAAATACTTGAATTAGCTAAAAATCTCATCTGTTGTCTAAATCTGCCAGCAGCTAGCTCTCGGCAACTTACATGGTCATCCACTGAAGCTAAGCAGGGCTGTGTCTGGATGGGAGATCACAAGGAAAAGCTAGGTTGTCGCAGGAAGTGGTGTTAGTAAGACCAGCAGGGGGCGCTCAACCGGTGTTCTGTGTGGGTCCTAACACTCCAGTATATTTATGGGGACTCTATACTGCTCAGTGAGTGCCGTCTTTTGGATGAAACGTTACACCGAGGTCCTAACTCTCTGTGGTTGTTAAAAATCCCAAAATGTCCTTCGAAAAAGAGTGTAGGGGTGTAACCCTGTCATCCTGGCCAAATTTGCCCACTGTCCATCATGGCCCCCTAACCATCCCCATATCATAATTGGTTTATCACTCTGTCTCCTCTCCACAAATCAGCTGATGTGTGGTCTGGGGCAATCTGGCTGCAGCTGCGTCATTCAGGTTGATGCTGGTAGTGGATGAGGAGATCCCCCCTAAATATGTAAAGCACTCTGAGTGTCCAGAAAAAGCACTTTATAAATGTAAGGAATTATTATTATTAAATCTCATTAAAGGTTTTTCTTATATTAACGTCAATGCCCCACGATCACTCCTGGAAAGTAAACTGTGTATTGTGACTTTGTTAATATTATTTTTCCCATGTTAGCATGGCATGAGCCCACACAGAGCTGTACAGCCCTGAAAATCATTAGCCCACACCAGCTAATGAGACTGATTGCGCAGATTTGTCATTTAATGAAGCGGTTAAACATTCCCCAGCTTGCAGCCATTTGCATATTGATTAAGTCAGTCAATAATTCATCTTGGCATGCGCCCATACATGATTGCCATATGATGGGCTTCCAAACACAAACCGCAGCTATACGCACACGGCCAAAACACAGCACAGCTCCATGCGTACAGCTGACACACCTGAATGAATTTCCAGACCCAGGAATGATAACAGGGAAAGACATGGATGTGCGTGGAGCAGATCCAGATAGGCTCGCTATAAGCCAAAGTGATGGAGACACGTGCACAAACCGATAAAGACATTCAGGGTCTCAAGCGGGAAAACAGCATGACTGCACAGAAACGCCTTTGACTTGAAAGGCTAGCAAGTGCTCGGATCAAACACTACTGAGGCCATCAGCACAGTCAGAAGGGCTGGAATATAACCACGATTTTTAGACCAAGGTCCCGAGTGATCAAAACACCATTCCATGTGAAAAGAAAAGGTAGCGGTGATAACGCAGAAGTGTTTCAGTGAGCTATACTTAACCCCAGTGAAGGACTAGGAAGAAATGGGTCTTTGTTATGGTGGGCTCTTTTGAACACCAACACTAAAACACCCAAGTAAACCAGCACAGGCAGTAGTTTTCAGCAGCACTGTTAGGTAATTGTGTTGATGTGCCTCCGAGCTCTAAATCAAGGTCGACTGAGATGCTTATTTCTGTAAAGCACGGATTTCTGCCCACACACACTGAGCCATTGTGCCGTGTTTGAGAAACTCAAAGCCTTGGCAGACGGAGATATTTTTAGTTCCTCTACAATGTCAGGACTCTGCTGCAGTCCACATTTTCCTTGAGTGATATATGTGTATATGTGTGTGTGTGTGTGTCCATCTGAGTTTGCAGACCAGAGTCAGAAATTAGCCAGGGCTCAAAAGAAAAATGTCATTGTCAGTGACAAAACTACCCAGGATTTTAAGAAGGAAAAAAGTTCCCAATCAAAATATCAAAATCTAAAGTGACAGCAGATACTAAAATAGATAGTAAGATAGATAGTCTAGAGCAGAGATGCCCAAACTAGAGCCCGCAGGCCAAAGGTGATCCATGGTAACCTTTGATTTGGCCCACCATCACATCTGAAAACGGTTTTGAGATTGTCATTTGAATAAAGGCAAAGGCAGATTCTGCTTGACTATTCAGCATTGAACTCCACTGTGTTATAAATATAATTGTTTATGTTTTCATTGGAATAAGTAATAATTTTAAAAGTTATACTGCGTTAGTTAATACAATCCAAAGTAAATGTTTTTATTTATTTTGTAAAATTATTTTATTTAAATAATGTAAAATAGTTTGGTATATTTATCTTCGGTCCATGGCTATCAGTGAAATTTGGTTTTTGGCCCTTCATACGAAACAGTTTGGGCCTGGACAATAGAGTTGACACAAGGACTAGGTTATTACTTTAAACTAGTACTGAGGTATCCTGGCCCATACCAATAAGCTGATTAATGTTTTTTTTAATGTTATGGCCATTATATATAAACAAAGTTTCGAATATTGGCTTCCAAATACAGTATCAGTTCACCGTGTTACTTATTAAGTATGTGTACTTATTATGCTTAGTTGTTTTATTATTACTTATTACTCGGCATTACCACGCTACATATTTCATGCTTCTCTTTTCACTTCAGCAAAAGATCAAAATAAAATTATATCACACACTGCCACTTTAGCTCTCAATTTTATTTATATCACAACGTTTCGACCTACATGGTCTTCACCAGGTTAAACAATAGGATAGGAGAACTCCAGACATATGGAGAACTCTATTTTCACTTCAGACATTTTGTTGTTCAACCATGCAAAGTGCCCTGCAAAGTGGACTCCACAGGATATTCCGCCATGATTTCAGTTTGAAGGGAGCATATATGTATTATTCAAATGGCATTTTGGGGTGTGACATGTGAATTTATATTGTATTTATTTACAGAGGTATACTGTATTATGTTACACTTGTAGTATGCAGTGCTGTTGCGATGGTATTTCAATTTAGAACCTGTGTATTTGCACCACAGAAAGGTCTGGGTCTCAGGTCTCAGAGACTTGAACTTAACAAAGCTAGTGAATACACTGTGAGGGGTAGAGTTAAGGGCGGGTTTAGGTGTACACATCAAAAGCATGCATGTCTGAGAGTGCATGTGCAAGTGCATATGCAGCCAGAGCCTTCAGTCGTGCAAATCCATGAATGAAGGTTCCAAAGTGAAATAAAGGTTTCTCACGCTCAGGTAGCGAGCAGTGAGGTAGAAGGAAGCAATGCACACTGTGTACCTGTCAAGTGGAACACAGTTCATGCTTAGGGCTCTTCTAATGAGAGACATGCAAAATATGAAGAGTGGTGGAGCATGAGGACCGGGATTGAGAAATACTGTACTAAGTGAACATCTGAATAAGAAAAAAATGGCAAAAAGGTACTTACAGTAATGTACTTACAGTAACTAACCAATTTAAACCAACAAAAAAGTAGTTACATTTTTACAATTTTAAAGACTTTTAAAAATGAATATTGTTTCATGTTCATTGCTTAGGACAATCTGAAGATCAGCAGTCCCTGGTCTACTGTTTTCCAGCAATAATCTAACTCAGATGCATGTCACGATATAGATGAAAAGATCTGTCACTACTTTTGTTACTTTCTGACTTTAAACATCCAACACTGACATGACATCACAAATTTTAAAACAACTATGAGTCAATAACCAATATAGCCCCAACATATCACACAATGCAGTTTTTATGGTTAAAAAAACAAAATGCTTACATATTAGGCACTGAAAATCAATTCCAAGGGGCAAATGCCGGCACTTAATAAAAATCTGACACTTTTGCAGATGAGTACTTCTATCACACTGCCATCTAGCTTATGGATAACATTACTCAGCAGATTTCAAGCACACAGGTCTACAATTAATCATAGCAGACGCTTATAACAAAGAGTAAATTGAACTTGCATCACGTCATCGGCAGGTCTGGATGAATGCACAAAACTTAATGGTGCTTGGAGGACTTGCAGTGCATGCAAGAGTGTGTTTTTCTCACCACAATGTGCTGTGTTTGTCCTTACCCTAAGCTTAACGTGTGTGCGTCTGCGGAGCCACTTCTCTCTGGGACTTGAGGGAGAAAAGGGGGCCGAGTCACAGTTGTCCATCTCTTGGGCTTTCACATAATCACAGTGCATCACCTGTCAATTAATCACACAGAAATTAGCAAATAATCATTACTGTCCCTGAGAGACCATGTAACCTCTACAGCAGGTCAAAGGTGAAGTGTGTCATTTCTGCAGCTTAAGAAGCAATGCATGGAATTGCAATTGTTATTTTGAAATCTTGGAATCATTGGAAATAAGTGCCTCAACCTACAGTACATTATTGTGAAACACCTACAGGTAGTTTTTTTTATTTATTTAAACATTTCACATTTCACTTGAGGCAGTTGTCTGTTCTGCAAATCTGAAATACTGTACATTTTGAGAATGTCAAGCGTACGTTTCAGATAAGTCTTTGCTGTACCTTCCCTAAACCCAATCAATAGTGCTTTCTAAAAGCAAACAAAAGAGAAAAGTGCATTGCGACCATGTAATTTTACCTTGATTTTACATTGCTTTTGTGAAACCATGTTTCACTGGAATCGAACCTGAGCACTCTGCATTACAAGCAAAACACAGCGCTTTAAGAGGTAACACTTAGCTGATGATTGATTATAAAGCTTGTTTGGCATGCTGTCCCGAGAGAGAGCTCTGAGCCCATAAGATCCTCGAGCCTGGGGCTCAAGAGGGGAGTTTGAGCTCATGTAGATCTCGAGAACTCCCCTGTCATAGTGGCTAAAGAGCAGATAGTGATTGCTCTTTTTAAGAGATAACTACTTGCTAGGAGCATGTCTATGGTGTTGATTTGGATTAGTCAATTGAGTTGCATGTTTTTGGACAGTGGGAGGAAACCGGGGGAAACCCACGTGAGCTAGAGGAGAACATGTAAACTATGCACAGAAACAATGGCTGGCATGGTAGGGGGATTTTTCAAAACGAAGATGGCTATGATATGGAACCTAGGGTATTAATAGTAGCTTAGGAATTATCTGATTGATGCATTGAAAATTGGACAAATGCGGGTCCAGCTGCAAGCAATCATAAGCACGTGATCCTCTCAAAATTAGTTTATAAATAAACTTCACAAAGTGAGCTGCTGAGCAAACTGACAACGCCGAAAAAGTTGTACATTTTAACCCATTTGTGGCCAAATTTTTATAAATGGTTTCATGCATGTAGCCTTGTTAATAGTGTCCTATTGTATATGAAAATGTTTAAAAAAGTTTTTTTATTTTTTCTAGAAAATTGTATTTGAATATGTGGCTACTGTAGTTCTTGACATCTTTTATTTAGTTGCTTGCATGTCATTGAGAAATTAATCATTTATTTCATTCATTCATTTTCTTGTCGGCTTAGTCCCTTTATTAATCCGGGGTCGCCACAGCGGAATCAACCGCCAACTTATCCAGCATATTTTTTACGCAGCGGATGCCCTTCCAGCCGCAACCCATCCCTGGTAAACATCCATACACACACACACATTCACACTCATATACTACAGACAATTTAGCCAACCCAATTCACCTATACCACACCTATGTCTTTGGACTTGTGGGGGAAACCGGAGCACCCAGAGGAAACCCAAGCAACCACGGGGAGAACATGCAAATTCCACACAGAAATGCCAACTGACCCAGCCGGGGCTCGAACCAGTGACCTTCTTGCTGTGAGGCGAACGTGCTACTATCATTTATTTGAATTGCATAAAAATAATAATTGATTCATTAATAATTTGTCCCTGTAAATGTCATTAGTGTGAAAAGGAACAAAAGTTGTTGCCGTCATACTGCCCCGTTGTATTAATTTTAACTAGAAATGGCAAACAAGCATATGCTAATAAAATCAAACGTAGGCTGAAGCACACGTTTCCAATGAGCCTGTGTTGTGCAGTTTGTTATGCGGTGTTAAGTCAAACTATGAATCAGCAGCATTGTCCCTTTTTTCTGAAGAGATGAATAGTCAAGCTGTAATCATATTCCATCCTGGTGGAGATAATAAGAAAAGCTATTTTCAACACACAAACAAAACAACACAGCATTCTTTAAATGCTGCAAATTTACTGGTCTGATTGAATCAGAATGCAGGTGTAAACACTATAAATCTGATAAATTGTCATTTTATCCGTTTCCTGCAGCAATGTAACATACTACCGTGGGAAATATACCAACAATCAAAAGAGACTTTTATGACCTCTGGTATTTCACCAAGAAATCTCTCAGTAGATTCAGCTGATGTAGATGAAACGTCTTTGTTGCTCTAGCATTTGAGCTGGATCAAAGGGATCATGTTTACCAGTCATCGTATTATTCTTAAAGCTTGAAGATTTGCTGAATGTGAGGCGATAGCTGCCCTTGAGAACTTGAATCTTCGAAAAATCACAGCAAACTTTGTCTCTGATATTGGTGTTTATATTGTGTATAGACTGCCAGTGGGTGTGTTACAGTAACTTAATACCAGTGACATCACAATAAGACTCAAGTTATTACTGTCATAACATCCAGAGCAATCTCAAGGACAGTTGCACAGGATGTAAAAACGGGGCAGAGATGGCATCCACAAAGAATATTTTTAAATATATATATGCAGTGAGCAAATAAAAATTATTAAGTACATAAATATTCATTCATTCTTTTTCCTTCAGCTTAGTCTATTTATTCATCATCAGGGGTCGCCACAGTGTAATGAACCGCCAACTGATCCAGCATATGTTTTACACAGCGGATGCCCTTCCAGCTGCAACCCAACACTGGGAAAACATCCATACATACTCATTCACAGCCACTATGGCCAATTTAGTTTATTCAGTTCACCTATACTGCATGTCTTTGAACTGGGGGGGGGAAACCGGAGCACCCAGAGGAAACCCACAAAAACACGGGGAGAACATGCAAACTCCACACAGAAATGCCAACCGACCCAGCCGAGGCTCGAACCAGCGACCTGAAATCAGTGAGGTGGCAGTGCTAACCACTGCACCACCGTGTCACCCCTACTTAAATTATTAAATTCAGGTACTATATCGGGTACCAAATCCCCTCTATACAAGTACAAATTAAACATAACGATTGCTCCATTGTTTTTGAAACCTTTAAGAATTTCTTTATTCTGCTGAACGCAAAATAAGATATTTCGAAGAATGTTAGAAACATTGACTTCCACGACAGGAAAAACAAACACTAAAGGAGTCTATGGCTTCTTTTTAAAAAAAAATCTTTTTATAACAGAAGAAAGAAATATAAACAGGTTTAGAACAAGTGAGGGGTGTGTATAAAATAATAAAAAATTGGGTGAACTATTCCTTTAATTTGCTAAACATCTGCTTAAACTAGCTTAAACGATCTTCAAAAATTAGAAACAATGGGTCTGATTTATGCAATTACAGTAGTACACCAGAATACATTTTAATTCATTTAACAATGATTATGGCTCATATGATGATTTAAAGAAGTTCAATTAAGCCAATATTTAAGTTAAATATGTTTGCTTAAAGTTTACTGCTGCAAATATTCTCCCTTCAAATTAGTTTTTTTTATAGATCACAACTTTTGCGCGGGAAGTACACGTTTCAACCCCCGTTTTGTGCATATGCCACATTAATAAATGAGACCCTATGTCTTGGTGAGTTATAAAATAAATATCAAAAGGACTAAAAATGAAATAAGAACATAAATTAATGGAAAACATACTGTATTAATAAATTCTACCACATATTTCAAAAAATTGTAACACTATAATAGTAAAATAGCAGTCTTGTGTCATACAATACAACCATAACAATGAACAAATTCCCACAGTTTCTCATACTAAATGACTCATATTCAAATCTCTAAATGACTGTACACTCTTTTTATCAAGACTCCATCCTTACACATGACATTTGAAAAAGTGTAAGTGGTGTGTAATGACTTGATCATGTCATAATTGCATCTACGGTGATAACCTTCCATTTAGCAGGCCCAGGGGGAAGCAAAATACACTAGAGAGAGTTAACACAAACAGATTAGACCAAATACATAAAACATGAAACCAAAGCACAAAATATGCACACAGATAACAACATAATCTGATGTGTGACACCTAAACCGAACACTGCAGCTGGAACTCTTGTCAGCTCTATCTCTCTCTTTCAAGAAGGCGAAGACAATTATGAAAGAAACGCATTCGGAAAGATAGATTGGTCCGTGATTTGCCTAAATTGACTACTTCCTCCCCACCTGTGCCGCGACCGCTTCATAAGAATGAATTTAATAAGAGGTGCCATTTGCATTTGACACTGTCAAGTGAAGGCTGGGTACATCTGCATTGAGAACTACATCAGCGATTTGATCTTCAAAAGTCTCTGAAAGTGAAGAATGTGCCACATTTACTTGTCTCTCAGCCAGAGGTATGGCTGATATGAATTAAAAAAAGCTTTTAGAATAGAATAGTGAAATCTGGAAAAAAAAATTCAGCTCAAAAGACAGAAGAACGAAGTTTGGAACATACTAAGAGAAAGAGACTCTGTTGATAGAGGACAGGTAGAGGTTGTGAGAACAGTATATCTAAAATCAGTCTACGGTAAAAGGCAAGTACTGCAGTCTTGTCACGTCGTACTAATTTGATTTCTCCGGCACGAGAAGAGCAATAGTCAGGGGGTCTGAAGTTATTTATGATTGTTTGACCTTAGAGATGCACTATAAAACAAAACAAAACAACACACTTTTTAAAATCTGACTGGGACTTGGAAGATTGTCTTACACACACAGTTCAGCAATTTGCTGCAATAAAAGTGAATAGGTAGGCAGGTAAATTGTGTGTTTACTAGATAAATCTATTATTTTTCAAAAATTAATAATAACACAATTTATTTCAAGTTCTCTCTAAAAAAATAATGTTCTATGTTTTTTAGGGACATTTTGTCCTTTAGAACATTACCTTAATAGTAATGTTGGTATTACTATTATTATAGTATTATAATTGGTATAAATACAGCACAACAACATAGAAAAGAGAGATTAACTTAAAATGTCAATCACCAATTTTATAATATTTTGATCAGCTGTAGTTTAAAATGAAAATATGTCGATATTTTCTCCTCTAAAGGCTTATTATGCGGACAACATCAACCGTTGCTCTACTTAATGACAGGCTGATTATAAATATTTAAAATAGACATGATCCTTATAAATAAACTGCACAGTTGTAATCTAAACAATTACATTTTTGAATAAAAAAAGACTATATTATATTAAGTATATTATGTTGTCCGGCAGCTGCATTATTTGTCAAACTGTAGTCAGGTTATTGATGTGCTGTCACTTTATTTGGGCAGACTAATACAGAAGGGTGAGGAGGCTGTTTAGGTTCTGATATTGCAGAATATTGCATGGCTATCAGCTAATCAGATTTCAGAACCAACTGTTTTATATAGATAAGCCAAGTCTAATTAGTGTTGTCAGATATGCCTATAAATATGCGAATATGAACAAGGAATTATGAACAAGCCCATAAAAAAACTTAAACTCAATCATCTTTTCTCATTGAAACAAATAAGCCACAAACCAAAATATTGCAAACCGCACTTGGCTTTCAATGAACTGTACTGCTTTAGGACAATGATGCTTTACAAGCAAAAATACTATAAGCTTATAGTAAGTGAACATGATAACTCTTCAAGAGTGTACATAAACATCTCTGCAACTCTCACATGGTCGCCCACTGAAGCTAAGCAGGGCTGTGCCCGGTCAGTACCTGGATGGAAGACCACATGGGAAAGCTAGGTTGCTGGTGGAGGTGAGGCCAACAGGGGCGTTCATCCTGCGGTCTGGGTGGGTCCTAATGCCCCAGTATAGTGAAGGAGACTCTAAACTGCTCAGTGAGCAATTTTTCGGATGAGACATTAAACCGAGGTCCTGACTCTCTGTGGTTGTTAAAAATCCCAGGATGCTCTTCGAAAAGAGTAAGGGTTTAACCCCGGCATCCAGGCCAGATCTGCCCATTGGCCTCTGACCATCATGACCTCCTAACTATCCCCATATCATAATTGGTTTAATCATTCTGTCTCCTCGCCACCAATCAGCTGGTGTGCGGTCTGGTGCAATATGGCTGCCGTCGCGTCATACAGGTGGATGCTGCACACTGGTAGTGGAAGAGGAAATCCAATGCCCACCCCCTATTGTGTAAACGCTTTAAGTGTCTAGAAAAGCGCTATATAAATGTAACGAATTATTATTATTTTATTATTATTATATTTTTTATATTATTTTATCTTACTAAAAATTCCTGATTAGTATATCAAAAGTGCAAGATAAATTAATAACTTTACTAAGAGTGTCAACCGTCACGATTTGGCAGTAAGTTTTTTTTTAAATGAAAGAAGTCTGTATCAATTACATTGTAGCACCAGCAGGTGGTGACAACTAATGATCAAAATGTATTTGTCACTGAATTATTTTTTCAAAAACGCTGATTCGTCAAGTGATCTTACAAGTGAAATGCTTGAGTCACAAAATCATTCATTCAACCAATTATTTATAATGGACAGCACAGTCTAGTAAATTACAGTACAAGTCAGTTTGTTAACCTTGCACTATTGAACTGTTAAACAATAGTGATCTGTTTTTTGTTTTTCTTTTAAAATCATGATTCTTAGTTCATCTAGAATTTTGCAGCTCTATAATTATCTGCTGTTTAGCAAATAAAAAACATGACATGTTTTAATACCCACAGGGGCAGGATTTACTAACAACATGCATCACAAATTTTTCCCATTAAAAAAATACTGTAAGGATTTACTAAAGACATGTAGTGGAAAATGAGTTATTACACAGTTATTTCTGGAGCTGAACGTATTGCACACACATTTATAGGAAGAAAGTGTTTAAGCTAATCATGCAGTGGATTTAAGGTTTGCTTTATTACTTGCATAGTTTTCACTCTCTTTGCTTCCTTAAATGGTATTGCACTCTGAAAAAAGATTTATACTCTGTTCAGTAAACATGTCCCTTAGAGTTAGGGGTTCCAAAAAAAAGACTGTTCATGATTGTGCATGGCTTATTATCTACTGTACCTGTCGCAGAAGGAAGGCGACCACATCAGTAGATTCCCAGTACGACGCATGGAACAGGTGAGGCAAAGCCACTGTGGGAAAAGATGTCAGGACGTCTGGGCAGTAAAGAGCGTAATCCAACCGCTTAGACCCCCACCAGCTGCTGGAGACTAACACACACAAAGAAAAAAAAAAACACGCATGTTGGTTTATGCAAACAATTAATGTAACTGAGCTAAACTGAGACGCTTCTCTTTTGACAACAGGAATTTTTTTTTTAATTGTATCATGTTTTTCTCCACACACCACACTGAGATGATGCTCTTTTGACACATGTTTTTCTCTACACACGCAGACATGCACGCACACTCATAAAAAAATATGAAACAAAAACTGCTTTCAACATTGTTAGTGACCATATTGGTCCCACTTTATATTAAGTGTCGCTTATACCTGTGAACTTACATGGTAATTAGATGTGTAAGTAGTATGTAACTACAGTGTATGTACACACTGGTACATAGTATTTACTTGTGTAA
>CAIGQQ010004837.1:18478749-18489436 GCA_903798035.1 Danio albolineatus | reverse complement strand
TTACACAAGTAAATACTATGTACCAGTGTGTACATACACTGTAGTTACATACTACTTAAGTTCACAGGTATAAGCGACACTTAATATAAAGTGGGACCAAAATGTTAGTTCAAATCGGCACATTAGAATCGTGTGACACTAAAACCTGGTGCAATGATGCTGAAGTTCAGCTTTGCCACTATACACTGTAAAAATATCTGTTAATTATGTGCAGCAGTTTTCCGTATTTTGTGATTCCTGTTTTTATTTTGCATTTTTCCCTCTTTATTTATGCTTTTGAATTGCATTATGGTACCTTGATCTTTCTTCCAATAACTTTTAACCTTGAAAAGTTTTTTTTATTGCCATTTCTAAACCTTTAAAGCAGGGGTGCCCAAACCTTTTTGTATAAAGCTCCAAAAACTTGATCTCATTATGAGCCGTGGGCTGAAGGTAAATATACCAAACTTATTACATTAAAGTTGCCATGGGTAATTCAATAAATTATTTCATAATATTGCCAAATAAATAAAAATAAATTATATAAATTAATGTAATATAAACTTAACTAATTATATAAACCAATTATATAAACTTAACAGTGAACAGTTGAGTTCAATGCTGAATAGTCAAGCAGAATCTGCCTTTGCCTTGATTTACTCACCAAAATCTCTGCACTGTCCTATATCCATCAGGTACGGTATGTGCATTTAAACTAAATTTGATTAATTTACAATATTTAATTGAAACATTTAATTTCAGTTCACTTTTAACAATAATAATAATAATAATAATAAAGGTTACTTTAGATTTGAAATGAAAATCTCTAAACCATCCCCATCATTTTTCCTCTCTTCTCAGATGAGATGGAGGCCAAATCGAAGGTTACCATGGGCCAACTTTGGCCCGCGGACCCTAGTTTGCGCATCTCTGGTTTAAAGTGTTATATTGTCAGGTGTTGTATATTACATAACAAAAACCTTGTAATAAACAGCCAGTATATTTTCTGTTATTTTACAGACTTATTTCTCTCTATATTGATTCTTATTCATTATATTCTTTCAAACGACTAAAATGTGAATAAAAGTCACTTTGTTAAACTGTAAGGTTGAATTTTCAATATCAAGTCAACAGAGGTCCCGTAATACAATTCACAACTGTAAATAAATGGAAAAAACTTGTGAATCACAAAATATGGTTAAAATGTGGTAAATGAACCAGTTATATTTTTACAGTACAACAACACTTTAAAAATATTCAAATATGTTGATTTTAAACTGTAACAACTGATCAAATGAATAGTGTAAAAAATGTGCTTAGAAAACATAACTTTATATTAAGTTATAATGACTAAAAACTACTGTGTGAACATTGTGCCACCTGATTAATATTCATGAGCCAAGCTTACAGGGTTTATAATGCGTTTCTGTACTTTGAGGACCTCTGTATAATAAAATTTTTAAAATCATATTAGAGAATAATGCTAAACATTATGGCACACTCCCTGTATTGTAGCATTTTATGTTTATCGTTAGAGACAGACAGATCTTGTTAGAATAAAAAAGTGTCTATAAAAGTGCCATGTTTTGGACTAATAAACTGCCATTAAGCCTCTTCTCTGCAGCTGAGATATGATCTACTTGAACAGAGTTAAATACACTGCGGCAGGTCTTTTGGCAGCACAGAGAGCCCTTAAAACTGCATTGTTTGGCTGGATAGCAGAAAGTACATATCCATCTTCTTCCAAGTGACACGGTTTCAAACCATGTTTGTAGAAGTTCCTTTTAAAAAAACTAAAACAAACCCTTTTAAATAATAATATTAATATTATTAATAATAATAATAATAAAATAATAATAATAATAATAATAATAATAATAATAATCAACATTTTAAATAATAATAATTTTTAATAATTTAAATAACAATAATTGGCTTTGTGCTTTATTTTTGTCTATTATGAAAATAACATTACGCTTGGTATTCTGACATTCATACCACTTGCATATCTGAACTGTACAGTAATATCAAAATGCATCTGTAATATTAATGCAGAAAGACATGAAATTTCACGTTTTGGGAGGTTATTCATGGTCTAATGCAATCTGTTAAGTTTTCTTTTAAAATTACATGGACAGTGAGGAGAGTAATGGCACTTCACTGAACCCATTTTTAAAAAACACTTCACTGATTGACACAGTTTAACGGAAGTTACTCCCATAATTCATCATGGGGCATAGGAAAAAGGTGGATAATGTATAATGAGAGCTTAATTTTGTGCCTGTCATTTGCCCTCCCGCTGCCCACTCACTGTTGGCGATGGTGCTGCTCAGCCTACTCTCCAAGCAGCCTGATGACTGACTGTCCATGCTGGTCAAACTGGACCTGCGGACCTCGCCGCCCACCCGTCCACCTGTGGTGCGCTCTGTCTGCGGGGATGAGGGCTGTGGGTTGCCCACAGGAACCACGCTTCCAGGCAGAAACACGTCAGGGTAGCTGGGGATTTCATCGGCTGGAGGGAAGAGAGATGGTGAAAGGTTGAATGTGCAGACAGATTCGGGTTGAATCAATATCAACATTTTGGCTTCTGGGAACTATGTCAGCCTCTGGTACTGATATCAGATCAATACAGTGAGCTGGACAAACAGCCATTGGTGACGATGAATGAAACGAAACTAGGGCTGTTAATGTATTCAATATTTGAACACTTACAGTAAAAGTGCATGAGCGTCATGTGTTAAATTCAAATGTCAAACACCCAAGGAACAACATGCGAAACATATTAAACATGTTTTTATCATTTTTTTGACATGCAAATGGGTCATGTGTCATTGACATCCAGAGTAGGAAAAATAGAATGGAAGTACTGTAAATGGCTACTAGTTTAAAACATTGTTCATTCATTCATTCATTCATTCATTTTTTTTTCGGCTTAGTCCCTTTATTAATTAGGGGTTGCCACAGCGGAATGAACCACCAACTTATCCAGCATGCTTTATGAAGCGGATGCCCTTCTAGCCACAACCCAAAACTGGGAAACACCCATACACACTTGCATTCACACACATACACTATGGCCAATTTAGCTCATTCAATTCACCTATACCACATGTTTTTGGACTTTGGGGGAAACCGGAGAACCTGGAGATAATCCATGCCATCACGGGGAGAACATTGTTCATAATGTCATTTTACAAAAGAAAGAAAAGTAAACAGGTTTGAAACAAAACTGAGTAAATTAACATCATCTATATCTTTTAAAAAGAAAGAACAATGTTAATAAACTACATAAGAAAGTATTAGTATAAAAAAATAAACCAACTTTTTATAGTTTTTTTCATAAATGTCTGAACATTTTCTCCAAAAACATCATTTATAATAAACATTAACAAATGTATAATTTATTCTAAGAAAAAAATATGGCTACATTGATTAGAACGCATGAGGAATCATATTGCACTAATGTTTAAACTGAAGTAAAGGTCACTTTAAAGTCACCTTTGTCATTGCAGAAGTAAACACTTCCAACTGTATTTAAATAATTTACAGTCATTTTGTATTGTAATAACTCTTCACAGTACAACTGTAAAAATTCCAAAATTGATAAATTTCTGATGCTTTCTTCATCAATCATTCATCAAACTGTCTCATTTTTTTATTAACTTTCTTTTACTTAAAGGTGCAGTAGGTTATTGTTTTCAGAAACATTTTTTGTTGTGCTGGTTGAAAGTCTCTTCCCATTCTAATAGTGCTGATTAAAGTAAATGATCTAAATGTTTTTACATGTATTTTTATATTCTGGGTGAGGCATAAGACTACAAAATGTTCATCTAATCAAAACAGTGTCGGGCCAACATCTCCCACAATTCCAATAAGTAGCTCAGTAAGTCTGTCAGCAAATGCAGATTTGAGCTAATGCGCACCTCTGTTCACGCAGATCTGCCGTTTGTACATACACATGCTGCGCGTTCATGAGAGACAGAGAGACAGAGAGAGAGCGAGGAGAGTGAGCGGTGAAAACATGCTGAATCAAAACTTTTTAAAATCCCAAATCAATATTGGAGTTACATTTGCATGAGGAAGGACGACACCATGGCTGAAGTATTAATCTTAGACAGGTAATGTTGTGTTTTAATTTTTTAATGCAGAGCTGATGCAGATATTGTTGTTACAAACGGGTTATATCTGCACAAAAGTGTTGTTCAGCCACTGAAATCTTCTGGCGATAGATTGATGTGACTATTTTCAGTTTTATAAGGTCCTTTTACAGCATCGATAATGTCGATTTTATTTAGTTTCACAACAAAACATCAGTAAATAGTGCTATTTCGTCTAGCCTGCTTTGCTGAGCTGAAGTTGCTTTTATATTCACGTTGGTTCATTTTCAAACAATGACGACCAGTGATGCGCTTCCTATACTGTTTACCATGCTACTCTGAATATTCGGTCAGAAATATAGTGTAAGTATGGTTTAGTAATGAGCGTAATTCCTGTACGCCGTCGGCCCAGCTTTAGCTTTAGCGCAACACACGAGAGAGGCTTCTGCTGTCATCTTTAAAGTGTGACCGTTTTAGGGAGGGACTGTATAAGGGACTGTGTATCAGAGATTTATGCTAACAGGTTAGCATTGTGGCAGATAACCTACTGCGCCTTTAATGAAAAATCTGTGAATATGAATGCATCTGCATGAATACAAGAGTGTTTACACATGGAAGGCATATATAAAAAAGATATCAAATCATGACCTCAAAACAGCCTTGTTTATATTGGATCTTTAAAACCCTCCACCACTGCACAATCAAAACAACAAAAGCTGTTCTTTCACTTTCAAATAACTCGCCACAACGTCAAACTGTATTTGTGCAATGGACCTAAATGCTTCCTGACAGGGATCAAGCGCTCTCCTTTCCTCCCTCTTTGAGAAAACAGACAGACATGCAGACAGAAATTCTTTAAGTGTCCGCCTTGACTAATCTGTCCCTTTATAGGCCTGCTGCCTTGTGCACACATGGCCTGTTATTTCTGACAGGGGCAAATTGAATCTGTTTTCATTAGTCCAGCAGCCAGTGCAGAAAACACCCCATTAGGTTGGCCCATATTACCAGTGCAACCACACACACACACACACACGTGAGCAGGAATACACTCGTTCGTGTGTGTGTGTGTGTGTGTGTGTGTGTGTGTGACCTTGGCAGCTGTGTGCCACTGACCACTACAGGTGGTAAAGAGCACCTCTGCTGTGTCATTTTAGCAACTGGCTTCTCTCTCCTGTGCCATGGGCTTAAAAATGTCCAAGGCTTCAATTACAGTGACAGGCACTGAAATGCAGAGAGTGGGGTTGGCTGGATGTAACAGACATGGGAGCAGGAAAAATGTAAATTGAGGGAAAGAAACATATTATCCTTTTTTTTCACAAGCACGACCCTGTTTATAATGCTTAGTTGGCAGAAGCCTCTAAACTACAAATTGTCATCGTTATCTAGACATTTAGAACTTATAAAACAGAAAGCACAAACTCACACAAACATATTACAATATGGTTTCTGTGAATTATGGGGACAATTAATTTTTTTTAAAAGTATTATATACAGTTGAAGTCAGAATTATTACTCCCCTGAATTATTAGCCCCCCTGTTTAATTTTCTCCCTAATTTCTGTTTAACAGAGAGAAGATTTTAACACATTTGCAAACACATTTAGTTTTCATAACTCATTTCTAATAACTGATTAATTTTATCTTTGCCATGATGAGAGTAAATAATATTTTTCAAGACACTTCTAAACAGCTTAAAGTGACTTTTAAAGGCTTAACTACATTGTAAAAAGTAATTAATTACTTAAAGCGAGTAAACCAATTGCCTTAAATCAACAAGTTGATTTTACAAAAATAAATGTAAGTAAACCCATTGTAACTTGGAAGATAACTTCATTTTTACAATTATGCAAATTGTACATTTTAAATTCATCTAATCCTTTTTTACAATGTCAGTATTTTAGCACGTCTGTTTTCAAATAATTACTGTAATTATCACAGTATTTAATATTTGGTGTGTAATCAAGTCTTTAAAATTGACTCTTATAGCCTGTATTGAATTTAGAAGACACACTGCAGTCTAGAAGAGCAGATTTTTTTAACTGTATGTCATTTTGCTAGATACAGAAAAGCTGGGGTAAAAACATATATAATAAAGATGTATTGGAAAAAGTGATCAGGTTACTATTATTTTAAAAAGGGAGTACAATTTGCATAATTATAAAAATCAAGCCAACTTAACAGTTCCAAGTTACAATCGGCTTACTTACATTATTTTTGTGAAGTCAACTTGTTGCTTTTAAGGCAATTGGTTTACTCGCTTTAAGTAACTAATCACTTTTTACAGTGTAGGTTAATTAGGTTAACTAGGTAGGATAGGCTAATTAGGCAAGATATCGTATAATGATGGTTTGTTCTGTAGACTATCAAAAAAATATAGCTTACAGGGTTAATAATTTTGACCTTAAAATAATTTTTTTATTTTTTATTATTAACTGCCTTTTATTCTAGCCGAAATAAAACTGATAAGACTTTCTCCAGAAGAAAAAATAATATCAGACATACTGTGAAGATTTCCTTGCTCTGTTAAACATTATTTGTGAAATATTGTATATATAGTGTATATTGTGTGTACATATTCAATATATATTGAGTATCTTGAGTAAAATCACTGTCCTCTTTTCCTTTTCTTCGATATGATCAAAATAATGAACACATTCTCTCACTGACAGCGTGATTCATTGTGACTAAGTATAACTCAGGATTTTTTAAAAGCTAATTAATTAAACTAAAAAGTAAATCATATTACATTTTATATATTATATATGTTATATGTTAGTTAATATATAATCATTTCACATCTTTAAATCATAATCCAACATTTGCCTTGTAAAGTGTTAACATTCAGAATATTCATTATTAATAATAATTAAATATGAATTATTAATAAATTAATTAAATAACATTTTTGTAGTTGTACTGCATTTTCCCCTAATAAACTGACCCATCTTACCCCACTCTACCAAAAAATGAAAAAGGAGATCAATTCTGCTGCTTCCTCCACTTCTGGTAATATGGGTCTGAAAGAGTGGTGAACGGAGGGCTGTTAGATGAGCAGGGTTGAAGGGCTGGTGAACCGAGAGCATGAAACTGAGGCTCTGTGTGAATTATAAACAGCAGCAGGCTCTATCAGTGCTGGTCATCAGAACGAGCCTCTGCGATTTTATTGCTTTCCAGTCATGCTGACATCTCCGAGAGCTGAGCGCCGGCGTGTTTAGAATTAGCTTATGGCTGCTTCAGCCACAATCTGGAAAAAAAAATTGCTCCAGAGAGAGCCAAGGGTTCTGCGCTCCAATCCGGGTACAGTTTTGCAGATTTAACCCCCACAGTCTCTCAGCTTGACCTTTTCCGAAGAGTTTTCGGTGGGCGCAGGATGCTGCTTAATTTCACATGTCACTAAAGGCCCTGGAGTCAGTCGTAGAATACAAATGCATAAGAAAAAAAAAAGCATGGACTGGAATCAGAAAGCACCATTACGCCGATCCTGGATGAACACCAGAGAGAAAGCTGCTCTTTATGCAGACATGAGGAAACCGATCACACTTCCTTACAGAGTTCATTAGTGTTACCAAAGTCATCTATTTATGTGAGAAATGGCCTTTTATAAAAGGCTCGCTCCTTTTTACTGAGACAGAGAATGAGTCTAAATGGTAGCAAACATGTTCAGTTGTGATTCTGATGAAAACATTTGTGGGAAAGATTAGTTTGACAAATGAGCAAACACTTGACTTGTCTACTTCACAGATGCAATGCTAAGATATCAAACATAGGACAGATAACTGAAAACAGAGAATTAAATAGCCACTTTCTAAGTTCATCATGAGTCATCCATTCCATTTTCATCAAGAGCTGAGACCCGAGCAACAGAGAAAGTGATGGCGTGAATGAAGAAATGGAAAAAAATAAATAAATAAAATCAAGGATGTAACAGTGATGGTGCTTCAGGGTGAACGGAAGACCGAATAAAAACTAAAAAAAATAGCTATTGTGATTTTTTTTCATCTCACAATTTTCATTATTTTTTTATGAATTGCATGATACAAACTTACATTTGCTAGCTATTAAGATAAAGTTCTGAGTGATATATATTTATAATTGTGAGGGGAAACAATCTCTAACTTCGGTCACATTTTATTTTAAAGTACAACAATTAACTGTTAACTGTGACTTTTAGCTCGATAAACTCCTCATTTGCTGCTTATTAGGTATTAATGTAGTAATTGGGTTTAGGTATTGGTATGATTATTGACATATAATAAGATCATACTTCACAAGTACTAATAAACAGCCAGTATTGGGTCACACTTTATTTTGATGGTCGGTTTGTTGAATTTAAGTTACATGTCAACAAATTCTCTGTCACACCTGTTGCAGTGTCCTCTTTTGGACACTTGAGGGCACTAGCTTGTTTTGTAGTTTAACTTTATTTCCTATAATCCTTTGCACTTCTGATTGTATTATGTTACAGCTGTTTCTTGTTTGTTAATTTAGCCTTGTCTTTATAAACGCTTTTGTCTTGTGTTTTAGTTGCCTTAGGATTTTGTTTGTCCCTCACGTACGGTATGTTTGGTTGGTGATTAGTTTTGTGTTTGCTTATTTGGTGACTTATTTTTGTGTTTGTTTGACTCTTTTTGTATCTTGTTTGAAGTTCTTGAATTTGGGATAATCCCTTGGTTCCTTGTGAAAATAAATTGCTGCACTTGGATTTTTGCGTCTTGTGATTCTCCATCTCGTGACATTCTCATTAGATTATAAGCAGGTTGTTAGGTTGGGGTTAGGGTTGGGGTTAGTGTAACTTGACATGTACTTGCAAAGTTTCTTATAGTCAGTTAAATATCTGTTGAATGTCTGTATCCACAGATATTAAGTAGACAGTTTACTAATACTTGATTGGACCAGTATTGTATCAATAGGCAGGAAATAAACCACTATAACACATAGCACATAACGACTATTTTGAAACAATTGCACCGGCTTCCTGTCGGTTTTTGAACTCTTATGCTAGCATACAAGTCTTTGAAAGCCCTAGCACCGCAATATTTATCTAAACCTTTAATCCCTTACCCCCCTAGATGTGCTTTACGCTCGTCTGGTTCTGGCCTTTTAACCGCTCAGTCAAAACGCTATAGCTGCGTCCCAAATCGCATACAGTACTTATGCACTATTCTACGTCATTTTGTAGTATAAATAGTGCAAGTAGTGTGTTCATTCCACCGGCAAAATTAAGTGTGTTATGATGGACACTTCACGCACTCAACGACCGCAGCTTTGCACACGTAACGGAAGGGACGGAGCTATCATGCTCACATGTTGCATAACTTTATTTATTTTGGATTGTGAAAGTAAAATTCTCCTACGAGAGTGATTATAGCGCCTCCTGATGGTGAATGCGGTTATACTCATGGCAGCTATTATTTGGTATTTTGGTCATTTATTCATTCATTTTCTTGAATTCTAGTCCCTTTATTAATCTGGGGTCGCCACAGCGGAATCAACCGCCAACTTATCCAGCATATTTTTTACGCAGCGGATGCCCTTCCAGCCGCAACCCATCTCTGGGAAACATTCATACATACACACATTCACACCCATTCACTACAGACAATTTAGCCAACCCAATTCACCTGTACCACATGTCTTTGGACTTGTGGGGGAAACCGGAGCACCCGGAGGAAACCCACGCAACCACGGGGAAAACATGCAAACTCCACACAGAAATGCCAACTGACCCAGCCGGGGCTCGAACCAGCGACCTTCTTGCTGTGAGGCGAATGTGCTACTCCACCATGGCGCCCCATTTTGGTCCTTTATTTTACTAATTTGGCAACCTTCAAACATCATCTGGGAAACGGTTTGAACATCCGCTTAGTAAAAAAGCCATCAGTGTTCTATTTGGGACAACACTACATACATATACTATGCTGTTGAGTGTGTAAGTACATGAGAACATAGTACATAAGTGCATAGTGTATAGTGTGTCATTTGGGACGCAGCTTATGAGAGATCAGGCATTCTCTTCATTCACCTAAATTGTGGAACTCTTGACACTCGCAATATCTGCAATGCAGAGTTCCTGATTATTTTTAAAATCATCACTTAAAACTTATTTTTTAGGGAAGCTTTTATTTGATGATTAGATATTATTATTATTTTCTGTGTTTTTAATTATTTTAGTATTTCATTTATCCTTGTATGTATCTTTTACAGCTGTACATTTTATATGTCTGTAAAGTGCCTTGAGATGCTACTTTTAGAGGCGCTACATAAAATTAAAGTTTATTATTATTATTATTATTATCATCATTATCATTATTAATAGAGAGAATTGGAGCAGACAATAGAAAAACTAAAGTGTTTATTAGATTTCTTTATTCATAATTAGGGATTTAAACGAGGAATTGTAAGTTATGGAGTCTAGTTCAGAAGAAAAAATACAGACTTTTCTCACAATTGCTCACAATCCTGACTTTTAAACTTGCATTAATGCTGATTTGGTGTCTGAGAAAAGTGTTCTTATTTTTGGGGAAAATGTGCTGCATTTTTATTTCAGGGTTTTTTGAAGAATAGAACATTCTAAAGGACCACATGTTTCTCTCTCTCTCTCTCTCTCTCTCT
>CAIGQQ010004837.1:18453906-18467308 GCA_903798035.1 Danio albolineatus | reverse complement strand
ATAGATAGATAGATAGATAGATAGATAGATAGATAGATAGATAGATAGACGGACGGACGGACGGACGGACGGACGGACGGACGGACGGACGGATGGACATTGAATAATAATTTGATGTATTGAACAATAATATGATATTTTGGAATAATAATCTGATGTATTGAATAATATGATATATTAATATTTTATTTAAACATTATACTGTATGTTATTATATTTTTTTTTCTAGAACTATTTACTGTGTTTACTGTGTTTTTTATTATATATGTATGTTCTTTGGCATTACATTTACTGTATAACATTTGTCATTCCGAGATAGCAATTATTGAATTGAATTGAATAGACAGATAGATAGAAAGAACAGTAGACAGAGAGACAGGCAGACAGTGAGATAGACGGATAGACAGATAAACAGATAATTTAAAAAAAAATATTGAAAACTGTTAGATATTCACTTAGTGTGTTCTTTCTCTACAATGGGCATCAATAGCCACCAGTTTCCAACATTTTTCTAAATATCTTCTTTTGTGTTAAGAGAATAGAATTGAAACACGGTTGGAGTAAGTGAAGGGAAAATGTAATTTTAGGGGGATATAACCCTTTTTAGATTCAGAAAAGAACTACAATCCAATGAAACATGGCTTATTAAAAGCAACGGATAATAAATAATAATAAAGTTCTTGATTACATAGAAATCATCTAAAATAAGTATCATTGCACGTATATTCAAACAAATCAGTATTTTGAGGGCAAAGTGAGACTGAGGCTGACATAATGCACTGTAAATCATTTAATTAAGTGACATGGAACTGTAATGTAGTCAAGATCTGCCTAGAACTACTTTAAATGCAAGTTTCCCTAAAATGAACATTATTATAAACCAATAAGAACCAAGAATTTTTAAATATAGAACCTGAATATGCAGTACCTGAAGTTGCCAGTACAAAATTTGGCCAAAATTCCTAATGAACTCACCTGGCCAGTGAATCCCTGTCCCTCTGGAGACTGCAGAAATCTGTGGTACACCTGGTTGGCTCGGGCGATCACTGTTGCGACTGCGTCTTGGTAGTGTGGAGCAGCTATGGCGAGCAGCGGTAAGGCGGCCAGAGGTAGATGGTCCACACTGCTGGACACACAACTCTCATCGTAGCTGTACGGGTTCAGACTGTGGAAGAGAAGTGCTTTTTATTAATTAATCCAGTGACTCCTTGACAGCGCAAAATGACACTGAACTTCTTTTCATTTCACCAAACTTAAAGCGATTAAGTTCAGAAAACAATACATCAGCAAGCTCTTAATATTGGCAGATTGGCAGGTGCCCCAGTACTTACTTACTTTTAAATTGATGCCAATAATTCATGCCAAAGTGGTCTCTTCCTCTCCATTTAAAGGAAAAGTTCACCCAATTTTAATTCTGTCATCATTTACTCACCCTTTGCTTGTTTGACCTTTTTTATTACTTCACTAACATTAAAGAAGTTATTTTGTAGAAAGCTGGAACCTGTAACCATTGACTTGAGGGCGAGTAAATAGTAAGTACATTTTTATGTTTGGGTAAACTATCCCTTTAACGTAGTATCTGGTTTTTGACTGGTAAAAACTGGCAATTATCTAATCTATGCAGGTTATTAGAGGGTAGGGTACTTATTACTTAAAATCCAACGGCTGCTATGTTCATGTTCATAATAAGCAGCTGATTATCAGTTTTCATCAGCTACATCATCTCACCTCATCATCTCATCTCACATTTTATCATCACACTAACTTCTAGCTATTAACTAGAGATTAACTTATACTACATAATCACAAATTAATCCAGGGGTACTCAAGCTCAGAGGCCAGGGGGGCTATATTTAAATCAGGCAAAATGCGAAGGCCCATAAATTACAGTTTGCATTTTAAGACTTTAAGATGATTCAGCAGTTTTACTTACTTAAAATGCTGTTTATTACCAAATCTGTCCTGCATGTGTTTAAAAAACAAAACAAAAAACAAAACAATACTAAACATGATAATAATAATTTTTAAAAATGTGCATTAGCACCCTAAAAATGCATTAATACATTATTAGAGTACTACATTCTGAGCAGATGTTGAGCACTATTAAATTTAGGCCAATACTATATTGTAATATTTAATATGTTTTCTTTGTATGGTGGATTTTACTCAGAGTCTATACAAAATGTATTGTTGTTATTAACATTGTTATTATCACTACTACTAGTAACAGTAGCCTGCTTGTACATACAATTGTAGTTGGTTGTTTTTACCGTTCAATATAGCTCAGTGACTGAATTCTGCACAGACAAGTCCTCTCATTACAGCCAAAAGAAAAAACAAACAAAATTATTACACAACGTTAGCAAGAGGTTCACCGTGGAGATCAGCCAACTTTCAAGTGCAAACTCCATGAACTCTCTAATGTGATGACAACTTTGTTCATTGTTATTGGAGCGCTTTTTTCTTTACAATTTTACTGTTTGTTTTTTATGCTGCTAAGAGGACCATCTGCCAGTTACACAATGGAAAGTGTAAAGATGAGATGATGTGCCTTTAAGATGCTATATGAGTGTATGATCAGAGGTCAGGGAGGCCATATTTAAACCACATAAAATATGAAATGTGAACAATTTGCATCATAAGACTTAATTTAAGATAATTTTAGCAGTTCATCTGACTTTAAAATGCTGTTTATTACCAAGTCTGGTGTGTACTTGTTCCATTTAAAAAACAATACTGATGTAATACAAAAATGGAATGAAAAAGAGGAATAACACCTTGAAAAAAATGCATTTATGCTAAATTATTACCCTTGTCTTCTAAGCAGAAATGTTGAGCAGCATTGATACATATGTGACAAATGAGCGATACATATAGGCAGTATTTTTTTATATTAAATAATATGGTATAATAGGCTTATTCATTTTATCTCATTTCAGAATCAGAATCAGAATCAGAATCAGAATCAGTTTTATTGCCAAGTGTGCTTCACACACACAAGGAATTTGCTTTGGCTACAGAAGCTTCCAGTGTACATAAAGTGACAAGTGACAACACAGAATAAATATTATAAAAGACAATAGACATTAAACAGAGATGCAGTCCAACGATCTGGATGTTGAAATGTATGTACAGATTTGTTATAAATATACAGGTTATAAGGTGCTGCGTGCAAAAGAGTAAGTATTGCATTATATATTGTTATAAGGTGCTGTGTACAAATGCGTAAGGAAAAGTATTGCATTGTATATTATTATAAGGTGCTGTGTACAAGTGCGTGTGAGAAAGTATTGCACATTTCTTGCACAATAGAGAAATATTAACTGTTCATGAGGTAGATGGCCTGAGGAAAGAAACTTTTCCTGTGTCTGGCAGTTTTTGTGCTCGGTGCTCTATAGCGCCGGCCAGACGGTAACAGTTCAAACAGGAAGTGTGCTGGGTGTGAGGCGTCCAGGGTGATTTTGCAAGCCCTTTTACTCACTGTGGAAGAGTACAGTTCTTGAAGTGTAGGAAGGGTAGTGCCAGTTATTCGTTCAGCAGTCCGGACTATTCGCTGTAGTCTACGGAGGTCAGATTTGGCTGCTGAGGCGAACCAGACGGTGATTGAAGTGCAGAGGATGGACTGGATGACAGCTGAGTAGAACTGCACGAGCAGCTCCTGTGGCAGGTTGAACTTCCTCAGCTGACGGAGGAAGTACAGTCTCTGCTGGGCTTTCTTCACAATAGAGTCTATGTGAGTGTCCCACTTCAGGTCCTGAGAGATGGTGGTGCCCAGGAACCTGAATGACTCCACTGCAGCCACAGTGCTGTCCATGATGGTGAGCGGGGGGAGTGCAGGGGGGTTTCTCCTGAAGTCCACTATCATCTCCACCGTTTTGAGCGTGTTCAGCTCCAGGTTGTTGTAACTGCACCATAAAGCTAGCCGCTCCACCTCCTGTCTGTATGCAGACTCGTCACCGTTCTGGATGAGGCCGA
This sequence comes from Danio albolineatus, assembly GCA_903798035.1. Classification (NCBI taxonomy): domain Eukaryota; kingdom Metazoa; phylum Chordata; class Actinopteri; order Cypriniformes; family Danionidae; genus Danio; species Danio albolineatus. The sequence goes on along the minus strand of CAIGQQ010004837.1, from coordinate 18,463,333 downwards.
TCACAGTAGTGTCGTCCGCAAACTTCAGGAGCTTGACGGAGGGGTCTTTTGCGGTGCAGTCGTTGGTGTACAGGGAGAAGAGCAGTGGGGAGAGAACACATCCTTGGGGGGCACCAGTACTGATGGTGCGGCTGTCAGACGTGATTTTGCCCATTCTGACTAGCTGTTGTCTATCTGTCAGAAAGCTGGTGATCCACTGACAGACAGAGCTAGGCACAGAGAGCTGGGTCAGTTTGTGCTCGAGCAGTGATGGGACGATGGTATTAAAGGCAGAACTGAAGTCCACAAACAGAATCCTTGCATAGTTCCCTGGTTTGTCCAGATGTTGTAGGGTATAATGCAGTCCCATGTTGACTGCATCATCCACAGACCGGTTTGCTCTATAGGCAAACTGCAGGGGGTCCAGCAAAGGTCCGGTGATGTCTTTCAGATATGCTAGAACCAGTCTTTCAAATGACTTCATGACCACAGATGTTAAGGCGACAGGTCTGTAGTCGTTGAGTCCGGTGATCTTTTGTTTCTTCTGGATTGGGATGATGGTGGAGCGTTTGAAGCAGGATGGAACTATGCGCTGTTCCAATGATCTGTTGAAGATCTGCGAGAAAATGGGGGCCAGCTGGTCAGCACAGGTTCTCAGACAGGCTGGTGAGACACCGTCTGGGCCTGGTGCTTTCCTTCTCTTCTGCTTACTGAAGACCTGACGCACATTATCCTCACTGATCTGAAGATCAGGGGGGGAGAGGGAGATGTCTGTAGGTGTTGATGGCTGTGTATAAAGATGGTCAGGGCGGATTTGACTGGAGGTGGCTAGAGGTGTTGATGGCTGTGTAGAGGGTGTCTGGTCGAAGGTGTCGAATCTGCAGTAGAACGTGTTCAGGTCGTTAGCGAGAAGTTTACTGCCATCGATACTGGGGGGAGATGATTTGAAATTCGTGATGGTTCGCAGACCAGTCCACACTGATGCAGGGTCGTTAGCAGAAAACTGGTTTTCCAGCTTTTTTGCATAATTCTTTTTGGCCAGACCAATCTCCTTTGTTAAAGTGTTCCTGGTCTTGTTGTAGAGAATCCTGTCCCCACTCCTGTAGGCATCCTCTTTGACCTGACGAAGCTGTCTAAGTTTTGGTGTGAACCATGGTTTATCGTTGTTAAATGATAAGTAGGTCCTGGTAGGGATGCATAACTCCTCACAGAAACTAATGTAGGATGTTACGGTCTCTGTGAGCTCATCCAGGTCAGTGGCTGCAGCTTCAAAAACACTCCAGTCAGTGCATTCAAAACAAGCTTGTAAGACCTGCTCTGTGTCGTTGGTCCATCTCTTAACAGTCCTTAATACTGGCTTAGTAGTTTTAAGTTTTTGCCTGTAAGTTGGTATAAGATGAACCAGGCAGTGATCAGAGAGTCCTAGAGCTGCTCTGGCCACGGAGCGATATGCATCTTTTATTGTTGTGTAGCAATGGTCCAGAGTGTTATTGTCTCTGGTAGGGCATGTAATGTGCTGTCTGAATTTGGGCAGCTCATGTGTGAGTTTTGCCTGGTTAAAGTCCCCAAGAATGATAAAAACAGAGTCTGGGTGTTTCTGTTCTGTCTCTGTGATTAGATCAGCCAGCAGTGAAAGAGCAGTACTCACGGTCGCGTGCGGTGGGATGTAAACACTGGTCAGGATAAACGAGGAAAACTCCCGCGGCGAGTAGAACGGCTTGCAGTTAATGAAAAGCACTTCCACGTCAGGACAGCACATCTTCTTTAACACAGTTACATCCGTACACCACCTCCTGTTGATGTAAAAGCATGTCCCTCCACCGCGCGTCGCGATCTGCTCTGTACAGCTGGAAGTCCGGTAGTTGTAGTGCGCTGTCCGGAATGGCTTCGTTAAGCCAGGTTTCTGTGAAGCACAGCGCAGCAGAGTTGTTAAAGTCCTTATTTATGCGTGTGAGCAGAAGTAATTCCTCCATTTTGTTAGGAAGAGAGCGTAGATTCGCGAGATGAATGCTAAGAAGCGGCATTCTGAAACCGCGCAGTCTGTTTTTGATGAGCGCGCCGGCTCGCTTTCCCCGCCTGCGCGTCTTGTAGCGTCTCCATAGAGACGCCGCGCAGCCGAGGACAACGCTCTGCAAAACGCCGGAGAAGTCAAGAACCGGCTGGTGATCAATTGGTGTGCACTGCAGAATGTTCAGCAGCTCATCCCTGGTATAACTGATCATGTTGGATGAACACAAAACAGGAAATACAAACAAAAACATTGCAACAGCTGGGGAGCTTCGCACCGAGGCTGCCATTTTCGGCGCCTTCCGATGACGTTATTTGTTTATTTGTTATTTGTTTATTTTTTATTTGTTATTTGTTTGTTTATTTAACAGGGACAATACATTTGACATTGTTATACAGAGACAACTGTTGCTACACACATAGGGCATATAGCATAAAACTAATTTGCACCCATCATCCCTGCTTAGGCTTGGCATAATAAAAAATAAAATAAAATTAACAAATTAAAAACATACTAATAATGCAACAGACATGTATATACAGAGCCACAGACAGAAAATATGAGTCAATCTGCTTACTAAAGGTAAATGTAGACCTGACCAACCTGAAATCAATCATACTTAATGTTCACATTGCTGTAAGGATTTTAGCCATTGTTTCAGCTTTACAGAAAAAAGCTGGGACTTCTGATTGGAACTTCAAATCAACAGGCATGGCATTCCATAGATGTGAACCTTTTACTGAAAAGGATGACCTATAGGAGTTCTGAATCTGCAGATTCTACAATTCCCTCTTACTGCCTCTCTAGTCTTTGCCCCATCACATCTGAATTTATGTATCATCTCCCACACTCTCAGAAAAAAAGGTACACAATGGTACAAATTATGTTCCTTGAGGAACAGTTTTGTACCTTTGTAAAAATTGTACCTTATATGGTACTGAAAAAACCTCCAATGATACTGTTTTGTGCCTTTTATGGTACAACTAAAAATGAAGGTACACAATTGTTCTCATATAAAAGGTACAAAAGTGTTGAACAACTCCTTCTTTATTACAGTATCTATGAAAATAAATATGACTGGAAAGGAAAAGAGATTTTTATTATTAATTTCAATATTAAAACAAGAATCATCATTTAAAAGTAGATGTTTAAAAATACTTATAAACATACATTTTAGTTCTATAATACAATAATACAAAACAACTGGTAAAATATAAAACTATAGGTATTGTAAACTAAACATTTAAGGCATTTTAATAAATGTTTGGTAAGCCCTTTTGACACTGTTAAGGTACAAAGTGTCTTGTCACTGTGGTGGTACCTTTCACAAAGTATACAATATTGTATTTGCAGGTTTTTAAAAACAAATCATCATTATTAAAAATATCATTATTATTATTATTATTAATATCACTAATACTAATGGTATGTAGCCTAGTATGTTAAGTTTTTAGTCTGTCATTCTTACTGCTCAGCGACTGAATTCTGCACAGGCAAACCATCTCAACACAACCAAAAGAAAAAAGAAAAAAATACAATTAATACACAATATTAGTAAGAGGTTCACTGTGGAGATCAGCCAGCTGTCATTAACGGAAGTAAAAATTCCATGAACTCTCTGACATGACATTTGTTGAGTTCCCCTGAGCTAAAGAGTAGTTCAGATTTCCTCATTCAACCTGATAATAATGCTCGAATATTTAATAAGTAGATGATTACCAGTTTTCACAGACCTGCTGATTATTGCAGTTTTGACAAGATAATGGACTAGATAAAGACTAGCTTGGATCAGCTTAAACAGCTAGACTACCTTAATCAATCCAATATTAACCTTAGTACTTTTAATGATTACCAGTTTTCTTCAGCTCATGACAAGCTACAATAACTTAAAAAATATGATACTAGCTCAAATCAGCTGTTGACCAGTTTTGACAAGCTAATAACCAGTTAATTGCTACCTTAGACTGACCTATGAATACCTTATCTTACAACCCACAGCTAACAGTAAAAAGTGATTTTTCAGCAGCAATGATTAAAAGCATGACTCAGGTCAGAGAAACGATGATGATGATGATGATGATGATGATGCAACTTAAGAAGAGGAATTGCAAAGCTTGTCCAAGTACCTCTGAGCAAACCGAGGTGCTTTATCATTCTGCACTGCATGAGTCTGCATGAGTCCACAGTGTAAAAAAGAGAAAAGTGAAAGATTGCCCTGCCCCAGTATTGTCACCTTGAACAGCTGTGCTAACCCCAGAGCCATCGATCAAGCACAGCGATTAGCGACCTGAAGGCTCTGACAGGGAGACAGCAGCGCTTGGGGCGAGAGTCCTTTTGATGGAGAGGGGTACAGCCTCCTTACAGCCTAGGCCAGGATGGGGGCAAGAGCTCTAAAATAACTCTAATTAAGGTTTTTTAGGGCCTATGCACAGTAAACCTGGCGTTAAAGTAGCACTATTTATGGTTATCCATCTTATAATGATGTCTCTAAAAATATACCAGAAGCATAAAAAGTCAATGGTTACAGGTTTTCAGCTTTTTTCGAAATATCTTTTGCTCAACAGAATTACGAAACTATTAAAAGTCTGAAACCACATGAGCAAACAGTGAGAAAACTTAATTTTTTGGGTGAACTACCCCTTTAAGGTCAATCAGGTCAAGTGTTGGGGAAGCTACCCTGAAAAGCTACACTACAAGGTATTTCCTAAATGTAGCTATAGTGTCATTAAAAGCTACATTTTTCATAAAAGTGCATATTACAAAAATGTGAATAAAAGCACATACAACACAATTATTATTGTTTTATTCCAGATAGTTTTTGAATTAAAACTAATCAACAAAGTACAAAACTGCAATAAATGTAGCACCGCAATAGCAAAATAACTGTCCTATATTAAGGGCATGGAATTTTCTCAAAAAATTAAAAGTGACATATGGCTTCATTTTTTATTGAAGCCCTCGCACAACGTCCTTATTTTAGGTTAATTGCACACTCTGAGAATACTCCAAGGAAAAAAAACAACTGCTTGAAGAATGTTATTTACAAAGTGAGAGTAGGGCGCCACGATGGCGTAGTATGTAGCACTTTCGCCTCACAGCAAGAAGGTCGCTGGTTTGAGTGCCTCGGCTGAGTCAGTTGGCATTTTTGTGTAGAGTTTGCATGTTCTCCCCGTGGTCACGTGGGTTTCCTCCGGGTGCTCCGGTTTCTTTCACAGTCCAAATACATGCGGTACAGGTGAATTACGTAGGCTAAATTGTCCATAGTGTATGAGTATGAATGAGTGTGTATGGATGTTTCCCAGGGATGGGTTGCAGCTGGAAGGGCATCCGCTGTGTAAGACATATGCTGGATAAGTTGGCGGTTCATTCCGCTGTGGCAACCCCAGATTGATAAAGGGACTAAGCCAAAAAGAAAAGGAATGAATGAAAATGACAGTATGAAATTGATAAATGTGTATCCACGAGATGTTGATTTACAAGTAAATGGTTGTAACAAACTTCTGTAGTGGCGACACGGTGGCAGAGTAGGTAGTGCGTTCGCCTCACAGCAAGAAGGTCGCTGGTTCGAGCCTCTGCTGGGTCAGTTGGCATTTCTGTGTGGAGTTTGCATGTTCTCCCCATGTTTGCGTGGGTTTCCTCCGGGTGCTCCGGTTTCCCCCAAACTCCAAAGACATGCGGTAAAACTAAAATTGTCTGTATGTGTGTGAATGAGAATGTGTCAATGTTTCCCAGTGATGGGTTGCAGCTGGAAGGGCATCCGCTGCATAAAACAAATGATGGATAAGTTGGCGGTTCATTCCGCTGTGGCGACCCCGGATTAATAAAGGGACTAAGCCGACAAGAAAATGAATGAATGAATGAATGACACTTCTGTGGTATATGATCTTGTAAAATGACTTTCTGGTTCAGACCCTTGCAGGTTCACTAAATGCAATGTAGCTGTTGTCAAGCTAGCTAGCTACTCAAAAAGCTGCATTGTATAATAAGTAACTGAGCTACTGTGAAGCTACTAAAAATTTAGCTAAGCTTCTTGTAGCTAGTAGGAGTGGGAATTCTTTTGGATTAGTGGGGATCCAATCTGATTCAGATTCTGGGGGTCACAACCTGATTCCAAAAACTATTCTTAACCTACATTTTTTCCTATATCTTCTGGTTACATTTTAGCCAGAATTAGATTTTGTTGAATTATTGGAATTTCTGTATGAAACAGAAATTCTGCCATCATTAGAAAACGGCTTTTTACCCTGCCCGGTTTCTTTAGTGATTATTTCAAGAGTAACTGATCCTTGACTAGGTAAATGAGTATTTGGCATGCTGTCCTGGGAGAGAGACCTCGAATGACCCACAAGCCCAGGGCTCTCTCCGGTTTAGTCAGGTGAGAGAGAGGGGAGTCTGAGCTCAGGTAGGTCTTGAGGACTCCTCTGCTATTAAAGTAGGAAAGAGTGGAAGGAGTCAGGCTGGATGGGGGGTTTCTTTAAAAACGAAGATGACTAAGGTAAGGAAAGTAGATTATTTATGTGCGTTTGGATTTATCTGATTGGTTAGTCAAGTGATTGTTGATGTGAGACTATCCATGGTCAATTATAAGCACATGAGCCTCTTTAAATGTACAGCACCGCATCCAGAGCGACTCATGGTTTTGCTTTTGTGTTCAGAAAGAATTTGAACAGCATCCTGAAGCTGGCTGCATAACGGATCATAAGTGGAGCTCCTCTGCTGTAATTATCCATCTGTCCAAATGAAGCGTATTCAGCAGCATATTTATACTTTTTACTGTTTAGAGCTTGTGCCAGTCACAATCTAATTTGAATGCAGAATCGAATTTGAACTTTCCTGAAATCAATTAAGAATGGTTAGAGAAAGAATTGCAAAGCATTGATGCATCAATTGCTGCTCCCACCCCTAGTAGCTAGCTACACCTAAACACTGATCAGGAGACAATAACTTTTAAGTACATTCCTGTGAATACAGTACTTGGTGTTTTAAAAATTGCCATGCTAGTTACAGACTGGATTTCAATTCATTTGAATTCTTCTTTTATATTCAAACTCCAAACTGCAGTTGCACATTCTTTTTGACACCTCAATTCCAATGCAAATAAAATTTTACAACAGATTTGGAAATCAACTACCGTTCTCAAGTCAAAAATGAATGGTGCCAAACCCTGGCAACAAACTGGCAGTGATGTGCCCTACGAAGACATGAAACTTCCCAGGTGTGTAGTTGTGATAAGCTGCTGATTGGCGAATGTGGCACAGGCTACACACATGATAAATGACTGTTGAAGGTGACGCCTCCAAGTGAAAATAAACACGTCCCAAATGGATCTGTCTGCTGGAGACCTGAAAAGTAGTCAAGCTCCTTTTCTCATCCTGTTGTCTGGGGGAACGATGTAGCTCTAGAAGGGCTGTGAAAGAATCACAGCGGAGTCACTTTTCTGATTATAATGACAACCCATAAGCTCATTGCAATCAGTCTTCAGTGACACTGCCCCGTGCTACACAAAAACAGGACCCATTTGCATCTTGCTCGCTGCAAGAAAAAGAGTGCTTTTTTTTGTTATTTTTTCTGCTGCAATTTTCTTCACCAAAATTCCTTCCGAACTGCACACTATCTGCTGAACTGTGCTGAACTTCACAATGCTAAGCTAATGCGCTATGACCCGTTGTGAACAATAGTTCCTGTCATGTTTACATGAACTCTCCTGGCTGGAGAAGGACACAGCCATTACAGTAACAAGCCTGCGACCAGGGGCCAACCCTATTAGACATGCTCCACAGCAGGAGAGGGTTCAAAGAGCACCTCCAAACCGCTCCTTATGCCCCCTCACCGCATTCATTATTTATTTACACCATCTGTAATTAATGTTTGGCCCATGCTAGCAGCTGCCATTGCTGCGGAGGTGCCGTTTTACCTCACTAATATGAATATGCCAAGCTGGGTAATGAAGTATAACAACCTGTTGTTTTCTTAAGGGTAATGACTGTCCTTTCTGTGTGCTTTTTAAGCATTAATTCTCAATAGGTGGCTTTCGTGGCTAGACTTTATATGCTATAATTGCCTGTTTGTCATCACTTCAAAAGGCATCATACAGAACAACTCTAAATACATACAATGTTACAAGATTCTGTATGTAAATTTTACAAGCTTAATGTAAACATGTAAATAATGGTTGCTTAATGTTCACTAAAAAAAAAAATGTAACTATGCCAACATTCACCCACCATTCACTTCTCAAAAAAAGGTATTTTGAAAAATGTTGGAAATGTGTTAGTTTCTAAAATAAATGTATCATTTTTTTGTGTGTGTTTAACAGAAAAAGGACCCTATAAAATTTGGAACCACTTGAATGAGTAAATTTAATTTTTTGGGTGAACTATCCTCTTGGGTGAACAAAATCCACTACTATAGGCTACAATCCGAAGGATGAATTGGTTGTATTTTTAATTTATATATTATTTTTTTTTACACAGAGAGAGTTTGCATTTGCTAATGTGTTTAACATCCCAGTACTGTTGCTAGGGTGCTCTAGGTGGATACTAGAGTGTTCTATGGTTGCTAGGTGGTTACTTCAGTCTAAAGAGCCCATTAAGCCTAGGGAAGTCTCTGCTGCCTTCCTTCTTATGTGAAAATTTAAAGTCAGATCTTTTTGAAAGGTAATAGTACACCTCTACTTGACAAGCAGCATGATGTGAGGTGTTATTCATGTCCAAAGCAAAATTGGCATCTTAAGAACTGTTTTCTGTCAAAAAAAAAACGACTTTATCTTTGAACCGCCTACACTTTCACCTGAGGCAAGCAAAGAAAAATCTCACTAGAAAAATGGAAGAACTAGCCAAGAAGCTAGACAGACCTTTAGAGAGAACAAGAAAGAGAATGAACACTTAACTTTGCTGTTTGTCATAAAATATTGATTAGCTGTTCATTCCCTCCTTTAAGCTGTGAATACTAAACTGTTGAACAAGAAATGAAAGCCGAGTACTAACAAGCAGGAATTTAAACAAGCAAATGCCTTTAGTGATGTAAAAACAAATGCTGAAATCACTGTACATTGGAATACAAGGTTTTTAACTTAAATTAGGGCCATAATGACCAATATTTTATAATATCATAAAAACACTGCAAGTCCAAGTTCATTTTATAGAAATAAATGATTTTATTTTACGAAGGTGCAATAAACTAACATTATATTATATTGTTATGTTATGTTATAATATATTATATTATTCATTCATTTTCTTTTTGGCTTAGTTCCTTTACTAATCCGGGGTCGGCACAACCCAGCCAACTTATCCAACATTTGTTTTACGCAGCATATGCCCTTCCAGCCATAACCCATCTCTAGGAAAACATTATCTTATCTTTATTTTCTAGGAAAATATTATCTTATCTTTATTATATTATATTATATTATATTATATTATATTATATTATATTATA
>CAIGQQ010004837.1:18438655-18453896 GCA_903798035.1 Danio albolineatus | reverse complement strand
TTATATTATATTATATTATATTATATTATATTATATTATATTATATTCTTCCTGCAATATTACAGTTTACAGAAAATATTAGCTGCTCTTATTTTGGGGCAAAGTTCAGTAAAATATTGTCCTAACATGAGCTAACTCTCAAGAACAACTTTAACTGGATCTGCCAGCATTTCCCCACAAAATGAATTTCATGAATTTAGCCAATTTTACCTGAGGGTGTTCTCATGACCTCAGAACAAAACATCTAATTATGTTGCATCTCATTTCATACTGCATAATAGCAAGCAGTAACTTACACAAGCAAAGGCCTGTGTGCGAGAATGTAAAAAAATAGAAATGAATGCTGAAACCATGGTACATTATTGTTACACTGTGAAAAAACAACATACAAAATGTTAACTTAGTTTAAAATTGTAAGTTAGGTGGACATATTTTTGAGCTCAGAGTTAAATTTAGTCATAAAAATTAATTAACTGCACGTTTGGAACTGTTTGTTTAATGAAAGTAAAAAATTCAGTTGAGGAGACTTTAAAATTTGATTTCTCCATATATTCAAACAACAAAAAGTTGAGTTAACTTAAAATTTTAAAAACAGGCTGCAAAGAAATTTTGAGTTTATTAAGCTTCAGTGTTTCAAGTTTTGCCAAATTATTCATAAAGTATACTTGACTTAAACTAGCCTTTTTGGTTCACTTAAAAAAATTATTTGGCACAACTTCAACCACTGAAGCTTAATAAATTCAAAATGTCTTTGCAGCTGGTTGCTTTAAAATTATTACTTAACTTTTTTATTTTTTACAGTGAAGCAGATATTCCTCGTTATTTCAAATGACAAAAAAAAGAAGAAGCTTGAACCATAGTACATTGCTGCTATCAGATATTGTACGTTATTTTAAGTAACACTATTGTAGTCTGAAAATCTGCAATTTTCTCATTATTAAAGTAAGAAAAAATCCAGAATGCATTCATTGGTTAAAAGTTCATTATAAAAGTTAATTATAATGCTCCATTTATATTGTTTCATTTCAAGTAAATGATGTTCTTTTAAACTTTATTTTAGTCAAAGTATCCTGATTAAAATAGACAAGGTACATTTGTAATGTTACAAAACATTTTAAAAATATATAATAAAATGACATTAATAAAAAAAAACATTAAAAAAAGATTTCATTCCTAATACATGCTGTCATTAGACAATTTGATTCAGGAATATATAAATAAATCCACAAAAAAAATAGCACAATGGCTGTTTTACTTCAGGTTTGTTTACTGAAGCAAATATATGCAGCCTTTTTGTGTATAAGAGGCATCAAAACATCTTAAAAAATCTTACCTAAATGAATTTTACCCATTTAAATGGTATGACCTTTAAAACGGGCTATTGAGTGTGAATGAATATCAAACATTTATTCAGCCATTCATTAATCTAAAGTGATATTAATCCTAGGATACTAATCCTACCGCCCTCATTATGCTAGCATGTCTCACACTAAAAGAAGTGACCTTTGTTCTTTCAAAGACAAAACTTTCCAAGCCTACTCGGAGCAAATGAAGACCCCTGTACACCCTGCTAGCCTGCACCACAGGTGATGGCTTCTGGGTCTCAAAATAACCCAGCTCCAGCTGAGGAAGGCGAGAGGAAGGAGTTTTGATCAATAACTCCTTTAGACTGCCAAAAAACGTCTTGCAAAAACACGGATAACGGACCCAGCCTTTCACAAACACAATAAAGTCATCCGTTTGAAGATCTAATTTGCGGAGGACTCCTATTATAATTCTCATTTCTGTTTGTAAAGCATTAGCTCTTATTAAAGAGATCTCTCTTCCGACCATTAGGGCCAATAAGGCTCAGATAAAAGATATTTATCTCAAAGCTACATCTCTCCATCGCTGAATCAACACAAGATGGTAATCATTTCCTCTTCCTTTCCAGGATGTAATATGATGCATTAGCCATAAACAAGTCTATTAACATCATAAGTTTGTTTTAAAAGTGATGTCCTTTTTTGAGGTTAAGTGAATGAATACAGAGAAACTTACATTTCTACCACAATTTTGGCAGTCTGCATGTTTTTACGTCATCAAAGATAATAGTTCTAAATAAAGCAACAGCAAAGCGAAATTTCAGCTAAGTGAATAATTCAATAATTAACTTGTCCTTCAACAAATTACTGTTTTTAAAGTACTAGTAGAGACCAATTATTAAATTCTTCACTCATTTCCCAACAAAATTTCTACCAATCAATTTTGTGTCTAAAAGACATCTAATAGACGCCCAAACATAGACATATTGGGTAAAACAAGGCTACATTTGGGCTGTCAATGACCCAAATCTACACTGTAAAACCCAAAAAGTTAAGGTAACTCAAATCATTTCAGGAAACCGATTACAACAAACCATTTAAGTTAAAAAACTAATCCTAATGAGTACTGTGAACTTAATCTATTTGAGTGAACGAAGCAATTTGAGCACAGAAAAACCCAATAAATAGGGCTGTCCAAAAATTAATCATGATTAATCACATACAAAATAAAAGTTTAACATAATATTTGTGTGTGTACTGTGTATATTTGAATATGAATATATAAATACACACATGCATATACTTGATTAAAATGTTGGTTTATATTTAGATATATAAAAAAATATATGTGTATGATACAAATTTTACATTTGAATTTGATGTAACTACTTTGATGTAACTTTTTTATATATAGTTTTGGCTTCTATGAATGTGTTTATCACATATACATAAAAAATATATATAACACACACACATATTATGTCAAAACAAACTTTTATTTTAGATGTGATTAATCACGAATAATTTTTGGACAGCCCTACCAATAAATGAAGAGAACTCAAACCAACTGATTACTGTAAAACCCAATAAGTTAAAGCAACTTTAAGTAAAAAACGAATCTATATGAGTGCTGTGAACTTACTCCATTTACTTTAAAGTAATGAGGTATTTAATCAACTCATTACATTCAACACTGAGTTCAAAATTCTTTTCAAATAAGTAGAATTAACTTTTAGTAAATTTTAGTCAAATAGACTGGTCATCAAATAAACAGATTAATCTGACTTCATATGTGTAGTCAATAATTTCAGTCTACATGATGACTAGTCTATATCTGGTCTATTGTTAGACTTCTATTCGATTTAATAGCCAAATTTAGCCTTGCTTCAGCCAAACATCTTTGCTTAGATGTCTTTTAGATTGCTTTCAAAAACAAAACAATTGCTGCATCCCAGTTTGCATACTATACGTCCTAAATAAAATGTGAAAATAGAAATAGTACAGTATGTCCCAAATCATGTTGAAAAAAGTATGCCAAAAATTCCCGGATGGTTTACTTTCTCCAGTCAAAATTTTAAGTGTAGAAGCGTTCATACTCTAACTGCTGATATTGCCCATTGTACATTGCGCGTTGGACGTGAATTCGATTAGAACTACATAACCGCATGACAAGTGTAAACAAACTACAAACATGATGGACGTGTGAGATCAACCGTCAAGTAGAGAGGTTTTGTTAAAGATGTTTGTATGACTGTTAGTTAATATCTAGCCCACTGGAGAATATTTAAATTGTGTTGTCTGTGTTATATTTCATCTGCAACAACAATACTGAACTTATATAAAGACGTGTTTGGACATTAACGTCTGAACGCAGAATTATCCAAAGACCTGAGGAGATTTCTCTGCATGAAAGACTCGTGAATGGGAGATTACCCTGCTGCTGCTTTTCCAATAAGGTAGGAAATTAAATACGACAGAAATGCAGATGATTGACAGGGTTCTTAACTAAGCCACACAACGATCTGTTAACGAGGAAGTAGCATGTCCCAAAGCTTGGGGGGTAGGCGTTAATAAACACAATTTATAGAGCAAATTAATAGATAAAATAAATAATACTTGGTACAACTACTGTTTTTAGGTTACTGTGACAGTTGGGTTTAGGGTTAGGGTGGGGGTTACATACTCAAAAGTATATATTTTTCCTTCACAAAAAAGTATACACTTTTAGGGCATAGTATAAGTGTGCGAACTAGGATGCAGCAAATTCTTATTGAGACGTGTTTTTGAACAATGATGAGTGATTGAGGATCACACATTTTACTTGTTGCCATCTACTGGTGGAACTACAGTATATAACAGCGGATCAAATCTCAAACGCTTACATGTATATGTATCATTGCAAACTGGAGACCTCCAAGTGGGAGGGACTTCCATGTAAGTTGAGTTAAGACTAAAAGGGTTTACACCTGCACCTGCATCAGGGGTGCTCAACACTGTTCCTGGAGATCTACCTTTCTGCACAGTTCAGCTCCAACCCTGATCCAACACACACAAACCAATTAATTAGGACCTGAACAGCACTTGATAATTACAGGCAGGTGTGTTTGATATGGGTTGCAACTGAAATCTGCAGGAAGGTAGATCTCCAGGAACAGGGTTGAGCACCCCGGGTGTAGATGTTGACATTAATAAAACAGAATAGGTTACTGTAACGTCCCATTCACACGGGGCGTCAACGTCAACGCTATCCATTCACTTTAAATGGGTGACGTGAGGCTTTGCCAAATTGCATTCTGGATCCGTCGGCGCCGCTTCAGAGGCGTTGCTCGCTGCAGGAGTTGGGACTTTCTCAACTTTTCAAGCGCCAACGGAAGCGTCAGCCAATCAGATCACTTTATGCAAATACACCAGCCCAGACAGTAGCCGATTTATGACTAATTTCATTGGCTGACGCTGCTATGACGATCGCGTCAGCCCCAACTTCAGACACGCTCGCTGTTAAGCGTTGACGCTGAAGCCTTGTGTGAATGGGGTGTAAAAGTTTGTTCCACCCACTTGGAACTCAAGACCCATCCATTTGGAGCTGGCTCAGTCCTGTTTATACCTAACTCAACACTTGCATAAAAAGGCAGTTTGGTCAAACAAAAACTACAACTAACTGATGTTTAACTATATTTATTACACAACTGTCTGGAATTGTGATTCTGATTGGGCAGTCGCAGCAGTCCAAGGTATGTTATTCCCAGTTAACAACCAATGCATAACACAGGCTCATCCAGGAATTTCAAATTACCTTGACTGTCAATGAATCGGCCTATGTAAACATTTGTATAGTTTCATCAACTCTCATTTGTATCCTTCTTGACTGTTATGCCATTGTTTAAGACTTGTGAATGACTAATATGTAGGTTATTCTGTTTAATGTGCAGGTTAGTGAATGCTCCATCGGCTCTATTCAGCTGTCTTTGTTTCTAGCAGCTTTGTGTACTATGATTACCAGAACTATCAGAACTATTGTGTCTAATTTTTATGTTTTGGTGCAAGTAGTTGTGTAATAAGTATCTCACTGTGTAATAAGTATCCCAGTATCCATTAGTACATTCAGGGCTTAATTTGTGCCGGAACACACCGGATCCAGATCCAGCACCTCTAAAATCTGATCCAGCACCTCAATGCCTTCCACCCCCCGTCCGCTGCTTACTTCACTTTCTTCCTGAACTCCCCAACCCTCTTCACTTTATTTTGCGTCTCCTTTAGTTCACCTCTCCATCCTCTGGTAACAAGTCGGATCTGTTACCCCGATCTGTTACCCCGTTCGCAATTCACAAATTAAGCACTGAGTACATCCAAGGTATTTGTTTTTGTAGAAAAAACCCTTCAGGCTGATTTGCGTCGAGCTGTCAATAAGCTTTATTCTGCGATAACAACCTCCTGGATGTAATTTATCTCCAACTAACTTTACCTATTTCTTTCAATACACATTTTATGTAGTGAGAAACAAGCAACGTAAACTAAAAATAGAATTAGTAATGTTTGAATGGAGATTCAAGACTACAGAGGAATTATAGGTTGTCTTGTCAAGAAAACGGAGCAAAATTACACTATTAATGCTTACAGGTGGTGCTGTCCTCAAGAGGCAAATCAGTGTGTGCTTCCTTCCTATCTGAGCTGTGACAGAGCCCCAAATTATTTAACTCCAGGAATCACGCATGGAATAGACTTGCACACCGTGTTTTTGGAGAGAGAAAATCAATGCAGAAGCTTTTTTGCTAGATCTGCTAATTGGAAATGCTTTGTGGAGGCAGCAAACACAAAGCTCTATAACATTCTGCCCCTCCTTCACTTTTGTGTGCTTCCTCCCCACAAACGCTAATGCGTGTGTGAGTGCTTTGTCTGTGAGACTCTGCTCCATACACACATCTGTAAGCACACCTCATTAGGAGAGGAAACTCATTATCAGCAGTGATGGCTTGGCAGGACGACCACAGGTCTCAAAAGACAATTCCCAAAGCTCTTAAACTGAGGAAATGAGAACATACATGCATGGCAGCTGTACTGACAGAAGACGTATGCGCTGTAAAAGATGCGATGAGCTGTTTGCATCTCAAGTTTGTCAGTGTGAAAAGAGCAGCGAGCCTTGACTGAGTGATGCTCAGAAATACATGGCCAATGAATCGGAATATTAGATGAAAATGAAAACACTGGTAATTTAATCATTTTCTAGAACAAAATCTCTAAGTGAAAATATTTCTATTTAAAATTTAGAAGAATTGTAGACATTTAGAAGACCTTCATAGAAATAAAAAAAATATTAATAGTTTGCCTATATTTAATAAATACTGTAAATACAGAGAAGCTGAATATTCTCAAGTGGTGTTATTTTTCTACACCCATACACAAGCATGCACTCACCGTCCACTTTATTAGGTACACCTTACTAGTACCGGGTTGGACCCACTTTTGCCTTCAAAACTGCCTTAAACCTTAAGCCATAGATTCAACAAGGTGCTGAAAATGTTCCTCTGACATTTTGGTCCATATTGACATAATAGCATCACAGTTGCTACATATTTGTTGGCTGCCCATGATGTGAATCTCTCGTTTCACTACATCCATCTCAAAGGTGCTCTACTGGATTGAGATCTGGTGGCTAAGGAGGCCATTTGAGTACAGTGAACTCACATCATGTTCAAGAAACCAGTCTGATTTGAGCTTTATGAAATGGTGCACATCATAGACCACATCGGGTGCCACTCCTGTAAGAAAAGGAGCCAATGCGAATTGTTTCCTGTGCTTAGCTGACAGGAATGGCACCCGGTGTGGTCTTCTGCTGCTGTACCCCATCTGTCTTAAGGTTCGACATGTTGTGCATTCAGAGATGCTCTTCTGCATACCTTGGTTGTAACGAGTGGTTATTTGAGTAACTGTTGCCTTTCTATCAGCTCCAACTAGTTTGGCCATTCTCCTCTGACCTCTGGCATCAACAAGGCATTTGTGCCCACATAACTGCCACTTACTGGATATTTTCTCTTTTTCAGACTATTCTCTGTAAACCCTAGAGATGGTGTGTGTGAAAATCCCAGTAGATCAACAGTTTCCGAAATACTCAGATCAGCCAGTCCCGCACCAACAACCATGCCACGTTCAGAGTCACTCAAATCACCTTTCTTCCCCATTTTAATGCTCGGTTTGAACTGCAGAAGATCATCTTGACCATGTCTACATGCCTAAATGTTGCTGCCTTGTGATTGGCTGATTGGAAATTTGCATTAACGCACAGTTAGACAGCTGTACCTAATAAAGTGGCCAGTGAGTGTATATTGAAGTGACTTCCATATTGAGTTGTCATTAGATCTTTTTAGAGACCAGATTGATGTGAATGTACTAAAATGTGTTTGTGTATAAATAAAATTAAAAATACCTTGATTACAATCCACATTCATCAAAACTTTGCAAATAACACGGTGCTTCTTTTTATCCAGCAAAGAAATGCAATTTTGAGTGGATATTTAGATATTAATTTCAGTCAGCCAAAACATAGCAGGAGATCAAATCAGCCATCAGAGCCTACCGATGTTTTTTGGCTGATCCTGTCTTAAGTAGTGGTGTAAACTGACTACCTATGCCTTCATTTCACATGCTGGAAGCAAAAAGGAAGTCGTGCTGATGAAAAGAATACCCTATTGTGTTATTCTGAGGGCGTGTGTAACTTTGTTTTTATGTGTATTCTGTATCCATGGAGCAAGATTATGACCTGTAACAATTACTCAGGCCCTCCCAGCAGGCCGTACTTCAGTATTATATAACTTTTATTATATCCCTTTCCTCAGCCCTGGACAAACGTAGAAAAACAGACAAAACCCGGTTGTGATTTCAGCTTCTGTTCCTTTGTCCTTTGCTCAGGTCGGTTAACACTCGCTGCAGCTCCAGTCGGTGTGAGCACTGAACCATAAAACCACAACAAAACAGCAAATGCAGGTTGTGTGTCACTCATGAACAGGGTTTATCATGTTAATCTCTACGGAACCCCCAGTGATTGACATTTTTTATTAGACCGTGTTCACCATGGGAGCGGGCCAAGATTGTGATCATGTGATCAAAGACCCTCTTCTGCTCTGTTTGTTTGGACTCTGTGGAGCTCCTCTACCTTCATTGCTCTGCCCAGGTGATGACAGAGAGGACATAAAAGGCCTGAAGCTATAGAAGAAATCCCTTAGAAGGGCCCCGAGCCACTGAGCTCCTGAAGCGATGGATCCGCTTTCACGGCTTAAAGGGACTCTGTTCATTAAAAAAGGCTGAATCTCACAGAAAGCATTAGCGTTACATGCTTACTTGGGGCTGTCTTCTTACCTCTTACTCGCTTCATCCCTTATAAACGAACATCTGCATAGAGGGTCGACATATTCATTATGTCTCGTCAAGCAAACAAATCACACTAAGCTTAAGCTTTGTATCTTATCTGCACTCTTGTTCAACCCGTGTGAGATGAAGAGATTCTGTGCAAAAGGAAATGCAATTAATAGATTGCTTATGAAATTTCCATAATCCTGGGAATTGTTTTCAGGACTTTTAAGTGTGAAAATTGTCAAGTAAAAAGAGGGGCTGTGAATCTGCATTGCAACATCTCTACTGAGAGGTCAAAGGCCACTAATTTGAGGACACAAATCATAATATTTGGCATTTTAAAAAATCTTAATATAAATAGTGATCATCATATAACATTCTCATAACTTTAATACTGGATTTGGTAACACTTTAAAATAATGGTCTATTAGTTAATTTTAGATAATGTATTTACTAGCATGAACAAACAATTAGTAATACATGTACTACTGTATTTATTCATCTTTGATTTAAATACTGTAACATTGCTTCAAGTTAATGCAGAGTGCAGTAACTAATGCAATTTGTATTTTAATAATGCATTAGATAATGTTAAACTATATTACACATTATAACTAAATGTTTTGCAAGATTATTTATACTTAATGTATGTAAATGCATTAACTAATGGACCACTGTTCTGAAGTGTTACTCAGGATATTTATTGCATAAATTACGGCTGCAACGGCCCCAAAAAAAGTATAATATAAACACTGCAATTCCTTCTGGACTTTGAAGTGTACAAAAAATAATTAAAAAAGCAGTAGTCTTAAAAGTGGTACATTTGCATTTTTATATGATTTAATGCTTTTATTCCGTAAGGATATTTAAATTTATCAAAGACAACATTAAAGTTACTTCTAATGCAAGAAAATATTATTATATTGTATTATATTATATTATATTATATTGTTTTCCAAGAGATGGGTTGTGGCTGGAAGGGCATCCGCTGCGTAAAACAAATGCTGGATAAGTTGGCGGTTCATTCCACTGTGGCGACCCCGGATTAATAAAGGGACTAAGCCGAAAAGAAAATGAATGAATGAATGAATGAATGAATATTATATTGTATTGTATTGTATTGTATTGTATTGTATTGTATTGTATTGTATTATATTATATATTCTCTTTTTGGCTTAGTCCCTTTATTAATCTGGGGTTAACACAGCGGAATGAACCGCCAACTTATCCAGCATATGTTTTACGCCGCGGATGCCCTTCCAGCTGCAACCCATCTCTGGGAAACATCCATACACACTCATACATTACGGACAATTTAGCCTACCCAATTCACCTATACCACGTCTTTGGACTTGTGGGGGAAACTGGAGCACCCGGAGGAAACCCACGCAACCACGGGGAGAACATGCAAACTCCACACAGAATTGCCAACTGACCCTGCTGAGGCTCGAACCAGCGACCTTCTTTATATTATATTTATTATATTGTATTGTATTGTATTATATTTCTTTTCAACTTTCTATTCATGCTGGAAAAATACGGTTTACTGAAAATAGAGTTGCACCACAACTGCTTTTATTTACTCTTTATCTCATACAAATTCTGTAAAATGTTATTCCAACATGAACTAACTCACAAGAACATCTGCAACTCAATCTGCCAGCATTTTCCCACAAAACAAACAAAAAGAATTCATGAATTTTGCCAATTTTACCTGAGGGTGTTCTCATGACCTCAGAACAAAACATCTAATTATGTGGCATCTCATTTCATAGTGAATTATGCACAGCAGAGCAAAACACTCCATGCCAGGAAACTCAGCCCGTGCAATCCATTACAAAACAGTGCTGTTGGAAGGAAACCACGCAAGCATATATACAATGGTATTTTCTTCAAAGAATACCATGGCGCTTTGCCAAAAAGCATGGTCATTAAAAGTCGCTTACTTACTTTGACACAAGACAGAAGGCCTCTGCGCATACGGCTGGGCATGGCACCAACTTAATGACGACATGCTGGGCTGCAGCTTGAAAATGAGCTTGAGATACTTTCTCCAGGACTGAGGACAGTGTGTTTACATCTGCGGTCTTTGCGCCCGGCTCTCCACCCGCCGGGTCTAGAATGTTCCCCCCGTGAACCACCAACACCAGCACATGTGTTTGACATTTCTTCTTGAGGACAAAGGACACAGAAAGGTCACAGAACAATTTAACAACAACAACAAAAAAAGAAAGCAAGAGTGTACTGCATATTTAAAGAGGAAACAGTACCTCAGCTTCCTCTAGGCCGTCAATGCTAGTCTGAGGAATGCATTTTGTCCTCCTTACACGGTACAGACTCTCTGACCCCATTAAGGTAGGAGAATGAGATGGATAGATGGGAACATATATATAAAAAAACAAGAGAGAGAAAGAGAAAAGTGATTATAGGCACTTTGCACAGATGCACAGCAAACCACAAATGATTATTGATTCTACTAAGCACACTCATAGGCCTTTCATTAATGATCCTACCATCCATTTATATTCTTCATAACACGACACAGAAAAAGTAGTGTTATTATCAAAACCCCATACTGGAACCATCATATTTCAAAACAAGTCAATATGAAACAGACAGAGATTGGGATTCGTATCAGTCAAACTCTTCATTTTTATGTCTGCTGGTGGTAAAAAAAAATAAAAAATAACAAATCACAGGAAGTAAACAGGACCAACAAAAAGCTTTTCAATGTCTTTGAATCTCCAAATAAGGCTGCTGGCCTTCAGCCAATGTCATTACACCTCACCTTCACCATTCCACGCTCTATTTTTTCCCATTTGTAGCTTCCCTCTCCGTTCTGCCATCTCATTCTCACTCTCATGATCTAGCGCTCCTGTTCTGGCTGTCCTCCAGTCATTCCGACAGCATGCTGCTTGCATTCATGCCTTCTCAAAGCCTTTTATCATTCTACTTACTTTTAGGAAGGAAATGTTGAAAACTAACAACTACGCAGTTTGAAAATTAAAGAAAAAAAATGTTAACTTCCAAGTGTTTGTCCCAGCTAACACAATGGAGATCATAATAGATGAACAGCCCACAGTTTGCTTGGTCTTGTTTGACGTCATCTTAACAGTAGTAAAGCAAGAGCAGTTTTTTTGACCATATCATTCAAGCCCAGGTCTGACTGTGTGCTTTTTGATAATCCTTTATGATTGTAGCCTGAAAGATTCTACAAACATGATCTCCATGTCACACTGTAAGATCCCATTTGTCATAATGTCATACTGATTGACAATCAAACACGCCAAACCGACACATGCAACTCATCTGGAGTTTGACATCATCATTTCATGTTTAGTAATCTGTGGTCTGAAATGATACCTCACAGCAAACTTAATCTGTAGCGTTTATTCTACTCATATTTTAAGAATAAAACCCTTACAAACATTTTAATATTTCCCCAATGTGTATTGAAATTGTTGTGCTGATTGTGTAATCAGGTACAGTGCTCTTACTGGTTCTTGGTTTGATGCTCTTTGTAAGAGGTCACACATTTCAGGAAAGAGTGCGAAATCTTCTGACACGGTCTCAAATGTCATCAATTTTAACAGCCGTTTTAATTGGCGGTCAGTAAATGTCAAACAATCAAAGACCACAGATTTTAGTTTAAGTTTAAGTTCCAAATCTGATTTGTAGAATAGTGCATCTATACACTGCAAATAAAATGCTGGTGTCACAAGAATGGATGGGAACCAGAGATGTAAGTTTAACAACAGTTTATTATAAAGGATGGCACAGAACTCAATGTGCAGGATAGGGATGAATGACCAGATGAATAAGGGGGACCACAGGTGTATACAGAGGAGCCAAGCACACAGATATTCAGATACGGGGATCGACGACAACCTGAGGAGGGACCAGGAGAAACCACAATAGGAAGGAGAGACGTAGACACTGGAGATCACTGGGAATGAGAGAGCTAAGTAAACTTGGAAACAGAGTCTTAAACAGACAGTGTCTTAAACAGACCATATGGAGAGTGCAGTTCTTTGTATTAGCAATGAGGCCAGAGTGGGGCTGATTAGTATTCAGATGACATTGAGAATGTTTACATAGACACCAATTGTCCGATTTTAATACGATTAAGACAATAATCTAATTGAGAGTCTACTATGTAAACAGCGTTTTTTTATAATCTTAATCCGACTAAAGTCATAATCGAATTAAACAGAAATCGAATTAAGACGTGGAGTATGCCGATTTTAGTCACATTATTAAGGTGCAGTACAGACATGTAAACACCTTAATCAAACTATTGACGTCATGTAGGATTTTCGCCACTTTTTTGCGACAGGATAGTCTATACCAGGGGTGTCCAAACTCAGTCCTGGAGGGCCGGTGTCCTGCTGAGTTTAGCTCCGACTTGCTTCGTCACACCTGCCAGGAAGTTTCTAGTATATCTAGTAAGAGCTTGATTAGCTGGTTCAGGTGTGTTTGATTAGGGTTGGAGCTAAACTCTCGAGGACACTGGCCCTCCAGGACAGAGTTTGGACACCCCTGGTCTATACACACACAGATGTTTGACATTATTCTCTGCACCTACTGAGTCAGTGAAGAACCACAGAAACCTGCATCGTGAAATGTACAGTTCACATACGGCATGCAGTATCAAATTCCAACACGTAAAACAACACGCTTCCATCAGTTCATACAACCAATATTTGCATGCATGAAATGTTCCTGGATGAAAGTGAAAGTGCCAAGCTGCAGTTAAAGTCGACAAATTAAAAGTGAAACACCTGAAATTACACGCAACTCATTAAAACTCATTTAAATTCTGTCTCATTCAGATTAAGGCAACTAATTCGATTACTGATGTCCATGTAGACGTAGTGACGGGGTGATTGTGGTGACTGAGAGTAAGGAGAACCTTGCCTGGCTGTGACAATAACAATAAACAATTAGGTCGCCCTCCCAAAAACTCAATATTTGTGTTTTTCAGCTCACTTTAAGTAAGTAGTTTGAACAAACAGCAGAGCACTTTTTTGAGTGTGCAATGTCCCTTATTCAATTCCCCCAACATGCTGTTCATGATGGATAAGAGGACAGAATAATGTAGAGAATATCAATGATTGCTTGCCTTGATATTCTTGTCCACTGCCACTATCATTAATTCAACACATTTATTCAATGAACAGTTATTCAATTTCGTCCTAACCTGAAAAACAGTGGCAGTTTAGAGTTTGCACAAACAAACACAGCATTTGCGCATCCTCCTTCTTGCAGACAAAAGTGGGAACCAGCACCGAGATGATGTCATGACAACCCTGACATCAAACAGACTGTGCCCATGATAGACCAGACCGCTTCTCTTAATGGCATATTCATTCACTCCTAAATCGCTGGGTCTCCAAGGAGCAATTGTGTTCACTGAAAAGCTGTACCCAACTGCTGAAAACCTTCCCAATAGTGAGAGCCTGTACTCACCCCAGCTGCAGGCTTTCATTCACAGCCGAGCCATGAGGAAAACAGCCGGGGTGCAGAGCTGGGTTCTCTCTTGTGCTTAACCCTGTATACACACTGCCAATCAGCCACGCTGTTATCAGGCTCAGCGCTACTGTCTTACTATTGCCTGTCTGACTGCAGCTCCAGTCAAATACACAAACCAATTCAGCTTTTGTCATGAGCCATAAATATAGATCATTAGATAGACATTGGATAGAGACCGACCGACCGATGGATGGATGAATAAATAGATACAGTTACTGATCCTTGGAAAAATGTCAATGTCAGGTAAAAATGTCATCTGCTTGGTTTTAGAGGCGCACATGGTGTGCTGAAAAGGCTTTCAGAAGACGTATTAATGCAAGGGTTCTTAGGGTCCTTAGGCCTCCCCAACAGTGCTGAGGTCGGGGATATGCGCACGTATACTCGGTATGCCTACTTTTTTCCACGAGCTGTTTGGGTATTACAACTTCTGAGAATCAATATCTGGGCATCTCCTCTGTATACTCAATTGTTTTGCTGATTAGACCCCCCTCATTTACGTGTATTTATGTCTCCTTTACTGTTTATGTTAACAACATAAAATAGCTTGAAACATGATTTTTTTTGTACAGTATTAAAATAAATATATATATATATTTTAAAGTCCCTATAGAGTACCACGGCTTAATATATTCAGCCAATCTCTGGGTCTGCTGAGGGCACTATTAGCTAAGCATAAATCATTGCATAGGATTAAACTATTAGCATCTTGCTTTAAAATGAACATATTTGTTTAAATAATTTTTCTTTTTAAATGGATAGTTCACCCAAAAAATTTAAATTGTCATCATTTACTCAAACTTTACATGCTTCAAAACACACAAGAGAAAGATATTTTAAAGAAAGCTGGAAACCTGTAACCACTGACTTCCATAGTATTTGTTTTTCCTCTGTGGAAGTCAATAGTTACAGGTAATGTTAAAGGTGATGTTAAATATACTGTATATTACAAATGAATCAAAGAAACATTGACTTTCGTTGTTTCTTTGCCCACTTTTATTTAAAATTTGCGTTGGGTGGGTAGTAGTACACCACCTTTTTTTAGGACTACACTACTGCTCCCC
>CAIGQQ010004837.1:18397359-18434185 GCA_903798035.1 Danio albolineatus | reverse complement strand
ATATATGTATATATATATATATATGGTTCATATATATATATATATATATATATATATGGTTCATATATATTTAAAAAATGTGCTAGTAATAGGATTGAAAAATTAATGCAGGTGAGTAAAACAAAGTACATTCTTGTCTTTATTTAACTATGGTGAATAAGCAAAATAAAAGTGAATAATTATGTCAGAAATAATTATTTGACATTTACTACAAATTAATTACATTAATTAGCACTAGAAAATCTCGTAAACTTTTCTTTTGGCAGTAATTATTGGATATATTCATAAAATTCATTTTCACTTTATGGTGATTAAATAGAGGGTAACTGCGGCGTCACAAAAGCAAAAACTTAATTTTTCTTTTAGTCACCATAACCCCAAAATGTCAGTGAATAAAAATGTGCTATTACTGTGTGCATGTAAACTGCAGTGTTTACAGACCTGCTGTTGTAACACATAGATCATACGAGCAGAACGGGCTGCCTGCTCCTGCCTCCGTATCTCCATCCTCTGCTTCTCATCAGGCTCTAGAACCTCCACCACACATTCTGCAGAAAACACCAATAAAAAACAACAATAATAATATATTATTATACATAGTTATGTATATTTTAAATATTTTACATGTTATTAATAATAACCAAAATACCTTTATTAGCCAACTGCTCCACCCTTTGAACATATGTGCTCAGTTCCTCCTGTAATTTCCGTATCTCCTGTGTAAGTTGAGGTTCACCTTTGTTGACTATCGAGTCTTTAATGGGTGTTTGAGTCTGTTTAATTTTGCTGTTGTGCTTCTGAGGAAGCACATGAGTACTAGTTTTTATTTGCTTCCTTGGACCGGCCATCTTTGGGGAAACCACATGAGGAACCTTATCTGTGTTGGTTCTTTCAGGAATAATAATCTGGGGTGTTTCTTCCTGTTCAAAGGATGAACGGTTGATGGATTCCTGCCGTTTTCTTTGTAGATCTCTCTTGGCGAGTCTGACAGCAGCCTGCAGGCGCTCTTCTGACAGGACTGAAAGCCGTAAGGAGCTGCTGCAGCTCTCCATATCATCCTGCCTCTCTGTACGCGGTAAAAGCTTCTCTATCACAATGGGAGAAGGGGGTCCCACACGGGTGGCTCGGTTCAGGACACTGGGTGACACTGCACTATTGAACTGAAGCTGTGATAACAAGAGTCATAATCGATGAGAATGAAAGAGAAGCTGATTTATTAACATCAACATCTTACAGAGTATATTCTATCTACAGTTGCAGTTTATAAACACACTAGTCAACATTTCAAGCGGATCAAAAACCTTTGCTAATTTTTTATAGGGAAATCATAGTAGCAGCCAATGTCTATCAAAGTACAGCATTGTTCACAGGCAATAAATAGTGCTAATGTTGTTTTGAAGTCATACTTACATGCGATTTCAGACCGAATAATCAGAGTAACTTTAACGTGGTAAACGATGTAGAAACCGTTGTCACTGAACGAATGTGTGAATATAAAACCAACTTTACATCAATGTGACAAGAATGAGTGGCGTTCGTTAGATTTAGGACAGTTTTAATGAAAGATTTTGATCCTCTTTAAATGTAGACTACTGCACATAGTACATTAAAGTGTATGCAGTGTTTATTAGCAAATGTAACGTTATACTAAACTTGTACACTGTGAAATTTGTAAGCAAGTTACCTGTGTTTGTAGACCAGCAATCTGAGACACAGAAGAGCCTTTTTTAATCCATTGACGATTCAAAGAGAGCAGTTCACCAGGTGTCATAGCAGAAGCCCTTTGAAAATCTGAAGTCATCCCGATGAAAACTCACTTTGTGTGCTGTATTGGTGGAAGAAATTCATTCGACTAAGTGCAAAGCCAATTTGAGTAATCCTTCTCAGAGTACCCTAATTCTCTACTGACTGATACATTAACGCAAGGTTAACAGACAAACGACAAGTACTTCCGTGGTGAGTTTTAACATGACGGTCAGTTGGTTAAGATGAGCTAATATAAATTGGAGATTTGATTTTAGGTGTTGGGCGGTTTAAAACACCGCCATGACAACAAAACACTTCTTCGTGATTGACTGTCAACGGTTTCAAGTGAGTTCAGGCTTATTGGTTCCCCCTGTTGGTTTGCGTTGCTTCATGCACTCCAGAACCAGAGGTTGAAATATATTTTGGATTGTGAATATTTAAAGTGTGTATTAAGAAAGGGTGGGTTGATATTTCATTAAAAAATCTATTTTATACAAATCTTTCATTAAACATATTATTAAAAAATGTTCTTTAGTGATTAAAATTACACAGCAAAACAGTTTTGCATTTAAAAGTTGCATTTAAAAGTTTGCATTGTGTTGCTAAAAAGGGCCAAATGTTTTTTGTATGTGTTGTAAATAAATAAAATCAACAATAATTTACATTTCAACAGTGAATATATTTTTTCTTTACTTCTAAACTTAAAATCGTTCATTACAAATATTGAAATATTTTTCATCCATTCAGTTGAAGCTTAGTTCCTCTATCCATCATAGGGTGACACAACAGAATGAACCGCCAACTTATCCAACATATGTTTTACACAGCAGCTGCCCTTCCAGCTGCAATTCAGTACTGGGAAACACCCATATACTTTCACATTCACACACATACACTACAGCCAATTCAGTTTATTCAGTTCACCTGTACCACATGTCTTTGGACTTGTGGGGGAAACTGGAGCACCCTGGGGAGAACATGCAAATTCCAGCAAGAAATGCCAACTGTACCAGCTGTGGCTCGAACCAACGACCTTCTTGCTGTGAGGTGACAGTGCTAACCACTGAGCCACCGTGCTGCTGTTAAACATATTGTTGACGTAATGTTGGTGAAGGATACAATGGAAGTTGTATGAACACAAAAACAGTAAAACATTTTGTGTGCTATTAATCAATTTAAGAGTGATTTCAGCCATCATAGCAATAAGTGTAAAGCAGCTACATTTTTCATCTGTACATGTTGTGACTTATGTATATATGTATATTTATCATCACTATATATAAATGCTTTCACCCGTGGCACTTATACACTATTCCACGCTGCTGCTCTCTGCCTACATTTACTCCTCAATAAGCTCATGCCAGTCACCATGGTTACCTGGTCAACATCACTCAAGCGGTGCCACTGCCATGGAAAGGAGACAGAGAATCAGAGCAAATGAAATATAGCACACATGAACAGAGCAAACATCAAGACACATTACAAGCCTGAGCACAATACGAGCTGTTCATGAAATCAGGGCATCAGGGGCAGAAATAGAGAAAGATTTGGCTTGAGGGTCTGTCTGCCTGCTTGCCTGTCTGTCTCACAATCAATTTTATTATTATTATTATTATTAAAGGCATAGTTAAAAAAATCACCCAGCTTTCTTCAAAATATTATCTTTTAGTGCTCGAAAGAATAAAAAACTCATAAAGGTTTATAACCATAGGCTAAACTGTAAACATGAATACATTTCTTATGTTAAGCAAGCATTTAGACGACCACCCTGTTTTCCAGAACTGGGATGTATCTACAGGCTATGAGCGATGGGAAGGACCGACTTTGCCCATTTTATCCTTGTGGTTTTGGGAGATAATGCCGTGAATTTGGGTGTGTGCGTGTGTGTGTGTGTTAATGTGCACCACTGAACTGACACACTCCAGTGTGTGCAATGGTTGTTGCTAGAAGGGATACAGCTGAGGATGAAAGTTAGCGATAATTATTTATTCAACTACCCATTAATTCATCTCTACCTCGACTCTAACCATAACCCAACCATCACAGTAATGTAAAAACAGTTATTATTCATGTTATTTACTGAATTACTTATTATTAACATAATGCTACCCCAAACCTAAACCCAACACTCACAGTAATAAAAAAATAATTTCTTTTTGTACAGTTTCACAAAAATGATGCTATATCAGCATTATCAGCAGCTCAGACAAACACCCCTGATGAAAAAGTGAAAGGGTGACACTTTCAGGTTGGGTGAAAGAATTAGCTTGGCATCTCCAAACAGTGCTAAAAATTTATTTGATGATGTTCCCTGAGGCCATGGGCAATTGCATGTGTAAACAAAGTGTGTGTGATTTGCTTCTGACTGAACATGTGATTTGTAACCTCTCTGCACTGGAACATGATGAAGAGAAATGGTTCAAACGATACAGAAAATATCCCAGAGGCATCTTTCTGCCATCTGCCCAGCTGGCTATTACTGACCAGGATACTATAAATCTGCTCTTTGCATAAAAGGATTCCATCTTCTGGAAATGGATGGTTAAAAACTGGACCTGCTTGAGTCCCAGATCAGTTTATTAGATGTTGAGGATCCTCAAATTCCCTCTTCAGTTTACTGGATGCTGTTTACAGATAGGGTTGTGTGAAACTTGCTTCCTTTACAGCTTTGGACTTGAATAAATGGGGGGCCATAAACTCAGTATTTAAGGGAAAGGAAGCTGTGATATGATCCTGAATCAAGACTTCTTATAATTTAGCACAATGTAATCAGAATAATGTCATGCACCACCTCACATGTATTTAGGACACACTGGTGACACACTTACACACTGCAGGCACTGGTGTCTGATTATTACATAGAAAAAAAGAGGACTTTTCGTCTTTAGAAGTAATATTTCGAAGAAAAAAAATAAAGTAAAATAACATATCACTGGGGTGCCACAGTGGCGTAGTGAGTAGCACGTTCGCCTCACAGCAAGAAGGTCGCTGGTTCGAGCCCCGGCTGGGTCAGTTGGCATTTCTGTGTGGAGTGTTCGTGTGGGTTTCCTCTGGGTGCTCCGGTTTCCCCCACAGTCCAAAGATATGCAGTACAGGTGAATTGGGTAAGCTAAATTGTCCGTAGTATATGTGTGTGAATGAGAATGTATGGATGTTTCCCACAGATGGGTTGCAGCTGGAAGGGCATCCGCTGCATAAAACGGATGCTGGATAAGTTGGCGGTTCATTCCACTGTGGCGACCCCGGATTAATAAAGGGACTAAGCCGAAAAGAAAATGAATGAATGAATGAAGAATTAATTAAATGCATGACCTTAAACGACCTTGCACCTTGAAACAACAATACTGGGAACCTTGTGCATTTTTGAGTATGATTTAAGTTGAGTTATTGGGTCTAATGAATAATTATTTGAAAACAATATTGATCGAATGTTGATTGTGAAGCAAACAAATATTGTTGACGAATGCATTTTAAAACGTTTGTCTCATATATTTTAATACGTTTATCACAATATACTTATGTAAATTAATTGTGTATATTTCTTTTAAAAGCTCTTCTTTCATTTTAAAGTCAAAATAGATAAAATAAGATAAATTCACAGAGTAATTTCTACACCTCGTTGAAACCCTAAATTAAAATGGTATTATGTCGCCCTCTTGTGGTTTTAGAAAGGATTGATATGTTTTCCACTAAAACAGGCCTAAACTTCTGAATACGGACGGTAATTTTCCGTTTAAATTGAGACACGAAAGCGTACGGGACTTTTTTTAAGTCCTTGTACTATAACAACAAACAAAGTTGAAGTTATTACATTTTAAAATATTTAAGTCGGGGCGACAGTGGCTCGGTGGACTGTCGCCTAACAGCAAAGGTCGCTGGTTTGAGCCCCGGCTGAGTCAGTTGAGGTTTCTGTGTGGAGTCTGCATGTTCTCCCGTGTTCCTCCGGGTGCTCCGGTGCCCCCACAGTCCAAAGAAGTGAATTAAAAAGGAAAAGAAGTTAATTACAAGTTATTTTTCACAGTGTAGTGTACAAAAGGATCTCAGATTTGCGATGAGCACATAGGTGAACTGGGTGAGCTAAAATGTCCATAGTTTATGTGTGTGAATGTGAGTGTATGGGTGCTTCTTAGTGCTGGGTTGCGGCTTGAAGAACACCCGCTGTATAAAACATATGCCGGAATAGTTGATGGTTCGTTCCACTGTGGTGACCCTTGATGAATAGAGTGACTAAGCTGAAGGAAGCCCTTCCCTCATTTACATGAATTCTCAGACATGTTTGTCTGGTTGAAATATTTACTATCCTTAAAATTGTTAATAATTACGTCCGTTAACAACTTGTCTGCATGTTCAGAGTTTTCTGATGTGGCCACAACAAACCCCTGTTTGGTCAAGTCTGATAATGTAATGTTGATACACCATGTTACTGACAGTTAGGTGAAAGGTAATCTAAGTAAATCAGTTTAAAGACTACATTATTTAAAATGTCTATTCATACTAAATTCAGATTTTGTTAATGTAATTTACATTCAGTAATGCATTTCAATTTATTATCTGTTGAAAAACAAAAATGCATGTCCTTTTTCACCAAATTCAACTCTCCAGACTTCAATAGGTTAAAAAATGGTTAAAAAAATTAATCCATTCTCTCAACCTGAAATTGGAATGCTACACAATAATGCCAGGCAGTTATATATTCAATTTTATTGATTTAACAAAAGTTAGGAATGCATTCAGAATGTCATCTCATATTGTAGCCCTGCTGCAGGAATTACCTTCTTTATTTAATCCTGGCCAGTCTCCAGACTAATCTCCTCGTAGGACAGGCCTCTGGAAAACAGGCACAAAGCATGACCACTCTGGCTTCCTCTTCCTTCAGAGCTTTGACCACCAATTATTCTGAAAGCATGAGGGCTGCCAACAAATTGCCATGGCATGGATGCAGAAGTAGTGCCAGAAAAAAAAACCTGGACCGCTCACAACACACTGCCATTCTCATCCATGAAGTTCTGAATTTCTCCTATAATGACATGTGGATTATGAACTTGCATTGTGATTACTGTTCTTGGATTTCATCCTTCTACATTCTATATTTCTTCAAAAGTAGAACTATTTTCCTACAGGCATCCGTTTTTACAAAAAAATGAAGGTCACGCTTTATTTTATTGTACTTTTCACGCATTTGACAAACTATTAATTAAGACGTTTGGCTATTTGTTTGTTTATTAATAGTAAGGTAGTAAGCTGGGTATGTGATGTAAAATATGATCATACTTATAAGTGTTATAAACAGTTCATACATCATTAATAGACATGCAATAAGCCAGTAGTGAGTAGTGTGAATTAATCTTACTTAATCTAAAGTGTTACCAAAATGAATCTAATCAAAGTACATATGTAGGCCTTGTTAAACTAAAATAGTTTCAATTAGAAGGTAGCATCTGCTGCTTATTTCATAAACAGCTGAGGTCAACTACAACATCGAATTTTTTTTATCAGAAACCAATGTATCTGCTTCTAATATTAATAATAATAAATATTGAGTGATTTAATGATGTGTCATCAGTCGGCCATATTGGATCGGCTAATAAATGATGCCACAGAACCAAACCAATCTCGCATATTTTGCTAATTATTGCTGCTGAAAATAATCCATTAGTGTCATGTGTTTTGCTGTACTAATCGGTTAGACTGGATTTTTTTTACCTTCCAAACTGCCAAAAGCTATAACAAAGCAAGCTAAAGAGAGGAAAAAAAGGTGTTTGTGGTTGGTCAAACTGAAACAGGATTTCCAGGAAAAAGGATCTTAACAACATTGTTTGTTCTGATTATTTAAAGTCTAAAAAGTGCAATATTATGATAATATCTTATTTAATACAGCTCATACATATCTTTCACCACCCATTTAACTCAGTTTGTCAAAATAATGCACCCTGTAAGTCCTTCTCTTTATGATTTAGCAGCTTTCAAACATTTTAATCACAAGGTTTAGACAATGTAGGCAAAACAAACGTATACATTTACAAGCTTTCACCAGTATGACCACGGATACTGACAAAATCTTAATCTATAAAATGCAAACCCACTATATGATTCCTCTAACTTCTTTACATTTTCTTTGCTCAACTGTAGCTCTTTTATTACATTCTTCACTGATTGGTCCATAAACAATTAGCCTATGCTTAATAAGTGTTTGCATATTGAAATGTGTGCGTAAATTGGGTTCAGGTTGTGATGATCTTGTGATAATTACCAAATGCCAATTTAATTACCTTTGTAAATGAACACATGGGGCAAAATGTGCATTGACACAGAAATAGAAATGTGATGATTATGTAGAATTTTGCTAAAATAGACATACATGTTGTGTGGCTGTAGTTAAGAGAGTTTATAATCTTAATGAGATAGACCCCAACCCCACTGGTACGCCACCCAAACAGCTCTGAGCTGGTATCGGACATGCGACCTTATGCATAGGAGTCAGTTGCTCTACCAAGGAGGCTAAAGGCCATGGCCTCTACCATTTGTCACTAGAGCACCTTTAGAGGTCAGTGGAGTGAGGTTTACCTGCACAGCACTTCGCTAGCTGGCCTCTGCTACACTCACCCCCCTAAACCTCACTCCCATCCGGGTCACTGCACCAATGTAACCCCACTGGTCCGCCACCCATCCCATTCCGAGCTGGTATTGAACCAACAACCTTCCACATGGGAGTCAGTTGCTCTACCAAGGAGGCTAAAGGTCATGGCCCCAAGTATCCGTCGCTAGAGCACCTTTAGAGGGCAGAGGAGTGAGGTTTACCCAGGGCCGACGTGTCCATAGAGACGGCCTAGGTGGCCGCCTGAATAATGAGGGCGGCATCCGCGACAACCCCAACTCCCCGCTTCTCACCTTCATCCGCCAACCTAACCCCCACTCTTCAATTTGCAAACCGGTCACTTTCGTTTTCACTTTTGGGTTGAGGGCGGCGTGAATTGTCTTTTGCCCAGAGCGGCAATTCAGCTTGCTCCGACCCTAGGTTTACCTGCACAGCACTTCACTAGCTTCAGTGTAGCTTCACTGCTACACTCACCACCTTAGACCTCACTCCTATCCGGGTCACGGCACCAGTGTAACCCAGCCAGTCCTACCCAACCCGCTGTGAGCTGGTATCAAACCAGCAACCTTCCATGGGAGTTAGTTTCTCTACCAAGAAGGATAAAGGCCATGGCCCATAGCCTTTGCCGCTAGATCAGAGGAGTGAGGTTTACCTGCACAGCACTTCACTAGCTGGCCTCTGCTACAGAGACATATACACAATCACCAGGACTTATATTAGATTCATTTTCTTTTTAGCTTAGTCCCTTATTTATTAGGAGTCACCACAGCAGATTGAACCGCCAACTATTCCGGCATATGTTTTATGCAGCGGATGCCCTTCCAGCCACAACCCAGCACTGGGAAATTTGTATTAGATATGTAATAAAATTGTTAGAACAGCCCCCTCCCCTGATCAGTAGTTCATGTTGCCTGAGTATCACGTTGCTGCAGATTTCTCAGGTGCACTTGATGATTGTGCTTTAATGTATCTGCACACTCTAAGAAATATAATTCTAAGTGATTTTTCTTCTTGAAAAGTTGAATAAAAGACTATGGAAACTACTAAAAATGAAGAAACATACATTTTAATCATTTAACAAAGAGTTTTGTTAACTTCATTTTGCAGTTCATCACATTCCTCTGCGCTACTAGGAACATGAACAATAATTATTGGGCTGATTACATTACAAATAAAAAATAATCCATATGGGAAATAACAGATTGCATTTCTGAATTTAGAACAGTAGGGAAGAAAAATAATCCTTGCATATGTATATGAATATCATAATATCTGTACATCCAGACAATTTTTTTCACACTGATATTAATAAGAAAATTATAAACGGTCAATTTTAGTTTGCTGCAGCTGGCAGCTGTGCAAGTAGTGTGACATCTGTCCCATTTTACAAGTCTTTATTTATCTTCCTCTCACTGGGGAACCTTGTAAGTTCACAATACCTCTGGAAGTATGAACAGAGGGAGAACAAATGTGTCCTGGCAACCTTCAGTTCAGTTTAATTATTGAGCAAGTGAAGAGATGCTGTGTGTCTCCAGTAGGTCCATTCATCATGCAAACACACACACAGATGATAGAGACACTGACAGAGACACGATCAAGATAAATCCATTTCTGATTTACTGTAAAATACAGTCTGGCTGGCATCATCGCATCCTATCAGATCGAATTAGCTGAATCAGAGCGTAATGATCATGTGCATTACAGAAAGCTTAGATGTATTTAGCACTCATCATACAAAAGATAGTCATGAATCTTTTATGATTATGGGATGCGTCATGTGTAATGAGTGCATACATTACATGAATGTAGTGTTGTATTAAATCTGACAGTTGACAGATTATGCATATTTAAAAATACATTTTACTGCCAGAAGACAAAAGAAAGTTAAAATTCAGTTTTTCAATAATTGTAAAAACAGCAGGTAAAATAATAGTATTGTGATGACTTTGGTTTTGTAGTTCAGTCAGCAAATGTCTTGGTTTGGCTAGTGATTTTTTTTTTTTTTCATTTTAATTTAGACACACTGCTAAAATGTTTTATTTAAATGTTTCTTTTGTGTGAACTATAAAATAATATAAATTAAATATTAAATTATGTAAATGTATTATATATAACATGATAAATTATCTTTAAAAAAATAAGCATCACATGCTAAAAACAGGACACAATGTACTGTATTAAGATCAATGAATTATCTTTTTTATTTTTTAACAGGTGTTTTATCTGTATTTTCTATTTAGCACTGCATTGCATTGTTTCATGGCTAACAAATAAATTGCACAAAATTTATGTGGCCAAAAATTACCAGTATATTATCCTTTTATTGATGTGTAATAATCCATTTAAATTTAATCAAACACCATGTCAACATTCTCAGAATGCCCTTGCATACTTTTTTTAATAGTAATTTTTAAGGTATGGTCTATTTTTGTAATATTTCGCTCTAGAAGTCTAAAGATATTCTCGGAACTTCTCATCTATGTTTGTTATAGCTTGACAAAACACTTCACAATAAAACTGTGCTGTTTATGTAAAATAATATTTCTAAACAATAATACTGTACATGTTAAGGCAACTTAGTTAATATGACTTTAGCATAACTCACTTTTTCTGCCAAAGTACAGAACAATTACAGAAATCATTTTTAAAATGTGCAGGCTGTTGCAGTGAACAAAACCCCTTTTGTTATGAAACTATGCACAAAAGACACTGTCGTTATTTTATTCCATAATAATATTAACACAAAAATAATACTTCGTTATTGCCATTCAACAGAAGGTGCCATAGGAAAAAATAAAATAAATCATAATATAATATAATATAATATAATATAATATAATATAATATAATATAATATAATATAATATAATAAGTATTTTCAGTCGTCCATTTTAAATAAGCAGTCAGTGTTGAAGAAGGGTATCCGCACTGATTGTGCCGTGATGGGACAGTTTGCATAGTGCATTAGAAACAGCGCTCACAGCTCCCTTCATTTCCATCTGAGAGACTCCATCGTCGCTCCTCTCTGTCCAGGTAACGTTAAACTACCCGACACGAGCAGTTCGTCTTCGTGGTGTTTTTCATGTTAGTCTCCGGTTCCCAGAAGAACACATAGTAAATAGCCAAGACGAAAGCTGCGACGGAAACGCACAGAAAGTAAGCGATCCCCATGGCCACTTTCACCCAGATCTTCGTGGCTCTGTTGGCGTGTTTCACCCGCTGGTCTCCGGGATAACTCGGTCTCCGCTCCGCTCCTCCGTTCGTCCTGGCGGGGTTGTTTCCTCTCATTTTTAAGGTGACGGATGCTCTCGGTTATTCCAGCGGTCAGTGTTTGCTTCTCCGAGGTTCTGAGGTGTGATGTGAATCCGCTGAATCAGGTGACTGACTCTCTCCCGCACTTCTCTGAGGTGATGACGGAGCGTCCTCTGCACCACCACTGTCTCTCATTCCTCATAGATGCACACTAGTTTTAAGTGAACACTGGGAGGAGTTCAATCTGCTCCACCACTGGCTTAAGCTCTTATCAGTTTTTTGTAATTATGCAAAGGCTCTTTGCAGAAATTAGGATTTGAAAATG
The DNA here is from genome assembly GCA_903798035.1 of Danio albolineatus. Classification (NCBI taxonomy): domain Eukaryota; kingdom Metazoa; phylum Chordata; class Actinopteri; order Cypriniformes; family Danionidae; genus Danio; species Danio albolineatus. Next base: position 18,422,267 of record CAIGQQ010004837.1, on the reverse strand, counting down.
TCGGTGTTCAGATAAAATGTCATAAGGTAATATTATATAAGACTATACTGTTTCTGTAAGGAAAAGTGATTAGAGGTCCCGTGACGTGACTATCTAGTGTACTTACAAATGGCTGATCTTTGTAGTCAGATTTCACTTTTGCTAAATTTACATTTGTATACCTAAAGTGGCCATATCGGTACCTCACCTTAAGTACACTCTCAGAAAAAATGGTACAACGTTGTACCAAAGAAGGTACAAACCCTTGTCACTGGGGCATTACCGTTTTATGGAACAGAATTGAAAGAAACAAAATATGTACAATTGCAGTTTGTACCTTTAAGGACATGATTTGTATCATGGGAAACCAAAATGTATACCTTTGGTTTTTAAAACCTGCTGATACTATATTGTACCTTCATCAAAGGTACAAATCTGATCCATGCACAGGAAATTGTGAGGTGTTGAATTTCTGGTGTAAGCCCCTGTAGTGTTACAGTGTTAAAATCCAAGTGTACATTTACTGTTTTTAACACTGATATGGGTTAAATTGTGATCTTTAACAGTATGCGTTTCTGGTGTTGCCTTTCCATACTCCTCATTGGTGTTAACTGTTCAGATTTGAGAGATGACATTCCTGTGTTCAGATATGATTGTATTTGTATTGTATTGTATTACTGATATAATTGTATTTGACAGTTAGTATTTTTTGCTGACTTGTGAACTTGAAACCCAGGTTACACTTTCAAAAGTGTTGAATATATATACCTCTGCAGTGCAGGACTTGGCTGGTGGGACTCATATAGACACCAGAAAAGTGTTAAATTCAACACCTGTGGTGTAAAATATACACTGGCAAAAACAAGACACTTTGTACCTTAACAGTGTCAAAAATGTTCACCAAATATTTATTTAAGTGTTAAAGTTTACTTAAATGTTTAGTTTACAAGACCTTTCGTTTTATTTAACCAGTTGTTTTGTATTATAGTATTATAGAACGTAATAATTAGTTTGAGTTTCTTTGAGCACATGCTTTTAAATGATTCTTGTTTTAATATGGAAATTATTCATAAATTACTTATCTTTCCAGTAATATTTATTTTCATAGATATTGTAATAAAGGAGTTTTTCCAACACTTTTGTACCTTTTATATGAGAACAATTGTGTACCTCCTTTTCAGTTGTACCATAAAAGGCACAGAACAGTATCATAAGAAAGAGGTCTTTTCTGTGCTTTACAAGGTATAACTTTTACAAAACTGTTCCTCGATAAACATTATTTGTACCACCTTGTAGCTTTTTTGTGAGAGTGTACATAGGAATATTACCTCATGAAATGTTGATGCCTTTACATCTGAAAATAGTTTAACCACAGATGGGAGATTTTTTCTGTAGGGTACATATTGAATACAAATTTGTTTAAACAAACTTGTTTTTACAAATTATATAGAGATATATCCCCATTCATAGTGTTTGAGCAAAACATATTTTCTTGCAAACTAATGATGACATTTCTTCAGAATTTAAAAGGTTTTCATTTTTGTTTTGTTTGTGCAAAATAAGATGCCATACGTTTCCGACATGTCAATATTCAGAAACACCAACAAAATTTAACAGAAGAGACAAAGATAACCCTTACTTCCAATAACATCAAATAAATGCATTTGCTACTCTGAAAATAATAATACAATTAAAAAATAACATTGTACTCAAACCCACACCAACAATGAACGTTCAAGCTGTGTGTGCACATTTGTGTAATAGATATATTAATATTAGCCTATATATTATCCAAATCAATTAGAATGAAACTAAATATCTTAACAATTTTACTTCAAAGATTAACAAATCCTGTAAAAATATATTGCTCATTGCTAGCTCATGTTATCAAATGTATTATCCAACACATTAAAATATAAACTTTAAGTGTTATGAAAATGTGAGCTATTTTACTGGAAATAATAAACTTGGGGCGCCACGGTGGCGTAGTGAGTAGCACGTGCGCCTCACAGCAAGAAGGTCGCTGGTTCGAGCCCCAGCTGGGTCAGTTGGCATTTCTGTGTGGAGTTTGCATGTTCTCCCCGTGGTCGCGTGGGCTTCCTCCGGGTGCTCCGGTTACCCCCACAAGTCCAAAGACATGTGGTACAGGTGAATTGGGTAAAAGCTAAATTGTCCGTAGTGTATGAGAGTGAATGAGTGTATATGGATGTTTCCCAGAGATGGGTTGCAGCTGGAAGGGCATCTGCTGCGTAAAACAAATGCTGGATAAGTTGGTGGTTCATTCCGCTGTGGCGACCCCAGATTAATAAAGGGACTAAGCTGAAAAGAAAATGAATGAATGAATGAATAATAAACTTGCTGAGATGTAATGTGAAAAAAAAAGTATTGGTCAAAAACAAATGAATAAGGCAAATATGTCATTTATTTGATATGACAGCTTACTACAGATAAAGTTACGCTGCTTGCTTACTGTTCACACATCATACATAACACAGTGATTAAAGCAACAAAACATGGTGCCCAGTAAGCTTTAAAAAAAAAAAAATGCCTGTAGACTTTGAAGGATACTTTGTAGGAAAATCAACACTAGGTATCATGCTTCGTGCACTTTTGAAAAGCCAAACCAAACCTCCTACAAGCGACAAATCAAATTATATAATATAGAAATTCTTTCTACCCCAAACAGGAAGACATTTCATCTGCAGGGAGGTGCAGCAGGTACAATACAATCACAAATGTCATGATTCTTTCTGTTCCTTGAGCTCAACTGGAAAATAAATGGGAAATTCAATGCACACAAAGAAAAAAAACAAACACTCGCACAACACATTGGAATGTCTGTCAGTTTAAAAGACATAAACATATTGCAAGTTATCAAGCTCCTGCTCAATCCATTCAAATTCAGGAACACGCATATACACTTGTGATAATTGTAGTACTTAAACATGACGCAAGAACAAAATAAAAAGTCAAAACTAAAATTAGATTTGATTGTAAGCATGATCTGTCGCTCCAATTATTTCATTATTCTCATTCAAACTCATAATTCACCATGATTTTATAATCTTTGGTCAGTGCACATTTCTAGGGCACCAATTGACTATGCTAAACTTAAAATTTGGAGTTCGTCCTCATGAATATAATATTAAAATGTCATGTGAGAATTCCTTATTAAAAAAAATAAAGTAATGCCCTAGTTTATGAAGGGACTGCAAAAAGTGAAGCATGCCACTCTCAGCGATAAATACAACTTCATATATTGCTTATCGACATTAAAATGTAAATTTGAGCTCAGATATCATGTTTCTGAAGTATGATGTGCCTAAGTGTTCTTTCAAACAACATTGGGGAATGGGAACTTGCATTGTTCCGTCATAAAACCCTAATGTTGTGGCTTGAGTTTAACATGCTTTACTTAATCCCAGTGTAAACGTCAGAAAGGAGCAGCAGCAGCAGCAAAGCTCGACAACAGCACTGTCCCAACCAATGAGGAATAATTAAATAATACACTGAGTTGTTTGGATGAAGCGATGGCAGGGATCCAAGGACTTCCCTCGAACCCTTTAATTTACAGTCAACAGTCCATTACACCTGATGGCTCCACTTTCCTCCGCTCCTGGCCTGCGCATTTAGTCCTCAGCCTGTTGACATATATAAATCAGTCAGAGTGAAGAGATTATTATTAACATGGTAGTGCTCAGTAGGAGTGAAAACATCCATTTTGGCTGACTGTTCTAATAAGGAGTGAAAATTCCCAGCTGCTTATGGCCTTATTTAGATCTGCTGTTGAGATGTGTTTTGGACAATTGTAGCACACGTAGATGAGCGAGACTTCTGCTTTGATCCATTTTCATTTGGTTTGGATTAATGATTTTTTTTCTACTGGATGACAGGTGGAGGAAACTAAATTCCGTTGCAATCGGGGTTCTAATGTGGTGTTTAAATAGTGTTTAAAAATGAAAATGCTCCTCATCAAAACTGACATTTTTATTTCATTTCAGAAAAATGAGCTGTCCACGACTCCACACTATATAGCCTAAAATAAATGATACAAATCCATTCACATTCACCTGGCTTTTTCTGGCCAGGATGCATACTTGCAGTATATTCTTTGTGTAAGAAAGAGCTTCACTTTTCTGAGGCTTGGATGAACAAACATTTTCGACTGGATGACAAGAGAAAGTAAATTCAGGGTCTAAGCTGCTGTATACACTAGTGTGTTTTCGTTTTAAAATGGTGTTTAAGAATGTAAATTCTCCTCATCCAGATGAGGTTTACATTTAGTTTCAAAACAACAATGGCCATCCACTTTATATAGTCTAAAATGCATGATTCATGACCAATTACACTCACTGGGCTTATTTTGCCAGCATCCATACTTGGAGTCTACAGCTTGTGTAATGGTACGACAAATCGGCTTGACAAATCGGTACGATATGCAATAGTCCAAAAGACCAATCAACTGTGGATTTTCAAAGTCTGCATTTCTGTTTGTGTATACAGAAACAGATCACAAGCATTTCTAAACTAAAGTGCCTAAACTAGATGCCGGACTAGTGTAGATGCCAGGCGTTACAGTACAGCGCTTAGGTAATCTTCAATAAAAATTGAACAATTTGTTTCCATTCTAGAATGGCACTGATCATTCAATTAAAAGTCCTTCAATGATGATATCAGTTTAACAGCTTGGGTGAAATATCTATATTAGTTTGCTAACCATTAGTTTGCTGTAAGTGAAAGATGAGAGGAGCACAAAAATCCACTATTTCTCTTTTATGCTGTTGTGCACCCACTGACAGGTAAAATCTCTCATTCAAGTTCAGCTTTCTTTATTGGCATGACATTTTAAACAGTATTGCCAAATCATTTTAGATGCATAAAATAAATAATATATTTACATCAAATTAATAAGATATACAGCAAATGAGAAATAAATGACAGATACTATAATAATTTCAAGAACAAAATGTGTAAGTTATTTAAATCAGGCAAATGAGTTGATTACCCATTTCTAATGGTAATGATATTCTGCAGCCAATTTAGATCATTTCGTCCTCTCTGAGTATTTAGTAAAGTTTTCTTTACTTAAAGTAAAGCTTTTTTAGTAAAGAGTCGTTTAGATTAAATAACTAATTATTTAATGTCTCCCTTGCGGTCTAATGACAGCTTAGAAAACGAAAGCAAAACTAAATCCTGGACATTTTAGCAGATTTAGAAACCCCTGCGGGACGCAAAAGGTGTTGGCCTCTGTGGGTCTGCAGAGCACGTGTGACTGTCTGTGGGAGGGTTGACGGGTCTAGTGCACACAGAAGGAGCAGTATGAAATGGTTTAAGAGAGAAGATTTTTCACTACTTAATCACTTGCAGATGTTTATTTATATTGGGTGGATACAAGAAAGGGTAAAGGATGATAATAATAGGAAAAAAATAAAGTGCATCACTAAATATACTTGGTCGGTCGTTAATATACCTGGGCGGCCTAGTAAAGGACAGCTTAGTAAGGGGAATGGTTTCATTACATCTCTAATCCAAAACTCAGCTACAATTTCCTCATAAAAGATTTTTTAGCAATAAAAATGTTTTCCTGGACATTTCCTCCTGTTAAACAGGCTAAATGTAGCACAGAAATTGAATTAAAGGAAATACAAGAATCTGGTTATTGAGCCATTAGTGAGGTCTATAATGCATGTGGGCAATGGAAATCTGAATGAGGGAACTGGCCAGAAACCACATCCACTCATAAGTTGATAATGAGCCATTAGTCGCACAATTAACTGGTATGATGTAACAACAATAAGGAGGAGCAGGTGAACAAGGTCAATGACTCCAAATGATTAAGTGACAGGGTGAGCCTGTGGCACTGGAGAGGATATGACATCAAAAATTCACAAAACAGTAACACAGTGTCTACCCCAGATCACAGACGCCTAGTCACAACAGCTTCAGGCTGTATAGACAGTTGCATATCATTTCTCCTTTGTGTCAATAAGTCAGAAACAAAATGTGGCATCAGAGATTTGTTGCTTCCCAAGTAGACAGAAGCAATGTTCCCAATAAGTTTTATTGTCTAAAGTCATGCCACTTGTGTCTGGAGTAGAGACGGTGTAAAGAGTAGATCAAATTAGAAATTGGCTAAAAGTGAAAAGGGAGACAAGACATAAGCATCACAACATTTATTTGCCATTCAAGCATCATGCCAAATGACAACAGTAAAAACTACAAAAAATTGTTAGATGAGTGAAAAACACACACTTATATATCCTACAGTGTATATATGCTCAGATGTGTTCACACTGGCGAAATAAACATAGCAGACACTCTATTTTCAATAGCGTAGCCGTGCATGTAGCATAGCGTACACACAAATCACATTCAAATCAAGCAGCTATCTGTTGGTCAACATCACAAATTTGTGTGACCAACTTAAACGCATTATGAAATCTTTGCCTTTATGCGAAGATTGCGTGGATGTCTACTGAATATTGAGTATTTGTCTGCAATTCACTGAACAACAGTAAATGCGACCACACATTTAAAGAAAATTAAAGGTGACAGACATCAGACTTTTGAAAAACATTACAGAATAAAAGGCCACCAATTACATTTCTGGTTAGATTGTATGGAAAGTCATTTTGTGCATGATCTACATTTGTATTTGAGCTTTTGAAAATCTTGTTTCCTTTGCTCGTTCATAAACCCAGAAATCAAGTTCGATTCTGGGTTCCCATTCCTTTTGACCAAAGAGTTGATCATTAATAAAGCTACAATATGGAACAGAGCCCTAGAACTAGATACTTTCATATTTCAATGATTAGGATTTTGTTTTTTGAGGCATCCTGATATCTGCATGCTTTCTTAGACCATGATCAGCGCAGTATTAATTTTAGAGTTCATATGAATAAAGAATGGCTTTAAGGGTGTTCACACACAGCAGGTTTGGTTTTTTCATTGGAATAAGTGAAACACAGAAATCCAAACCTTGGTGTGAACCAAACGCGTGGACCGTTTGGTCTCAGAAATGGCACTGACAACACGAATGAACCAGGGACGAATATATAATTATGTTTTGGTCTGCATGTTTTGGGCTTTAGTTTAACACGAAACAATGTTGTTGTTTTTTTAATTATGTGTGTTTGCTTCACACAGCCCTTTCTATTAACCATATATTAGACAGAAATGCTTGCACTTCACTGGCGTGGTGTCTGCCATGCAACAATCATCTGTGCTGTCTTAAGAACCACCACTGACAAACTGTTGCTGAAGCTCTGAGGGACTGTTTATCAATGCATTTATTGCTTTATTTCAAATGTAGAAGCAGATGTGAGAGTATTATATACACATTTCAGTTATAACGGTAGACTGGTTACCAAAGGCAAATGCAGAACAGCCAAACACTGCAATGCGTTTTCTTTTATCCATAAATAAAACTTGTATCAGTGCTAAAGCTCAGACATAGATAACTGTTTATTAGTGGTGGTGCATTGGAGAGCCTGGCTTATGGTTACTTACGGCAGAGGCCACGGGTGTGCAAGTCAAAGTATGAGATCCTGCTAAGTCAAAGGGCACAGGGCTTTCTCCAAATGTGTATGATCGAGGTTGGATCATATTCATACCTTAAACCACAGGTGTCAAACTCTGTTCCTAGAGGGCCACAGCTCTGCACAGTTTAGCTTTAATTAAACCTTAAACACACCTCATCAAACTGACTGAGTCATTCAGGTTTGTTTGAAACCTGCAGGTAAAGCTGCGGTCACACTGCACTTTTAACCCCATAGACAGCCATTCATATGCAAGCGAATACGGCAGACCGGAAACGCAAGTTTTGCATGTCACTGCATTGGAAAGTTCAAGCTTGGTGAACAGTGAAATTGCATCCCGTGATTGCAATAACAGATCAAAACATAACCTCTCTGTACAGTTTAAACCAGAGCAATCACTTGCTTTTTTAATGTCTAATCATCTTGTTTAATTCCAATTAATTAATTAATTGTTCAATTAATTAAAGTCTAGGGCTGCAGTTCCTCTAGAAACTGAGTTTGACACCCCTGCCTAAACAAACCAGAGTTTGTTTGGAAGTGGACTGAGCTCAACTGCGTTTTGGCATGAAAACGATCCGAGTCCACACTAGCGTTTCACCCAGCGTTTCTGAACATATCTCCGTCCACACTACTCTACCAAAAACATATATCACGTGACCATTCGCGCACTCTGGGCATGCGCATTCAAGTATAAACAGGAAGCATGTGTCTCGCTGGTTCTTCCTGGTGTAACCCAAAACTGGCTTACGCTGCTTGAAATGCGAGCGATTAGCGAGTGCTCAAACAATAGCTTGCCTCTTGCGAATTTATGCAGCTGTTGTAGTAAAAAAGGCAGAGTTTAACTGCACAATAGCGCCTAAAACGGACAATAGTTCAAACAACGCTCCTATTTCTGTGTCCAGCAGCCATGCCTCCGTTTTCAGATGTCTTCGTTTTACCACATCCACACTGAAACGAAGCATTAGCGTTTTAGAATGAAAACGGCCTCTCCAGCGTTTCCAAAACACTCCATTTTCGGAGCTCGAAAACTCCGGCGTAGTGTGGACGGATGGCGTAACCGTAGTAAAACTTATGCATTTTAAAACGAAAACGCACTAGTGTGGGGCCTGAGTAGCACCTCTGAGTACAAGTTGGGTCTCGGTCCATTTGTTTGGTGCACAGCAAAGTGTGACTGCTGTGTTCACGCCTACTCATGACATCTACACCAAAAGGAAAATGAACATGAGCTCGATTATATCCAACCAAACAAGACAGGTGTTAATAAACCCCCAAGAGAAACCCTGATTTCCTAAAAATACCCTGATTTCCACTCTAGTTAACTTGGTACATTCATTCTGTGTGGCTTAATGGACACTCATACACGAAGGACATTAAAATGACATGAAATCCAATGAGATGCCATACAGCCTCTACAAACCAGATTTGGTTTCCTATATTCAATTCATCTTTGCAAGCTGCTCTGCTAGAAAAGTCAATCAGCTTTTCACTGACCCTAAAGAGGAATCAACTGGCATCCTGTTGAAATTACGTTATAGATCATTCTTGTTTGAAGTCTACACACACACACACACACGACTGCAAAAATGGAATAAAATCAAAACAATTATTTGCTCAAGCAGATTGTGGCATGCATGAAAGGGTAGAAGCCAGAACCATATTCAAGCGTTTCATCCAGGGAGAGGTGCGAAATCAAAGAGGTGCATGAACAACAATGGGGGGGATCCAGGAGCACAGCAAACACAGGATATTAGTCGTGCTGGAGGTGTATAGGTTCACAGTGGAGAAGGACAGCCAGTGTGAAGCTGCAGACAAAAGTGCTGAGTCCTGTCGCAGCCTGAGGTGCTGCATTCCCATTTGTCAAAGACGATACAGACAAGCCTGACAGCAGATGCCATCTTAAGCCATGAGACAGATGGACACGGAGATGTAAAGGAGACATGAGTATAGTGAACAGGGAGGGGGAGAGACAGAGAGAGAACGAAAATACTGAAGTGTGCAGGAAAAAAGGGGGAGGACGTTGATTAGTTGTTAGAAGTCAGCTGAAGTAAGAGACTTCTTTCGAAAAGCCACGGTCTCAAAGCTGGTAATAAGAACAGCACCTGTGGACGGTTGCTCTGAAGAATCCACTGATGTTTCCTCTTCTGGATTGGTTTCACACTGACTCTGATCCAGCTCAACAATAGGGACATCAATTTGCTCTGCATTACAGGACAAATTGGATATTACAGTTACTGCTTAAACTGGAGGAAATCATAGTGAGAATACTGTGTGAATTAGTTGATTGGACTTACTGGTCTGGCTGGTGCTGTCTGAGGTGGGCGAAACTATGGGTTCTTGGCTGCTCGAGGTGGTAGTGTCAGGAGATTTCGCTCGTAAAGACTCCTTTTCTGTTTCACAGGAAATGGAATCCACCACTGCTTGCAGAGAGACAATTATGTTTCAGGTTTAAATGAAAAAATCAATTTTGTCAATGATGAAAAAACATATTTAGAGGAATAGAAGATTGAAATGTCCACACCACTCAAGTGGTTCCAAACAAAACAAAATACAAGATGTTCTGAAGAATTATGGGAAAAGAGCAGCCATTTCCAATCCATGGTAGAGACAAAAAACTATAGAATTGAATGGCTGCCTTTTACAAACATTCTTTACAAACATTCTTCTTGAAGGCCGTGCATTCAAATATGTTTTTCTCTTGTTTTTTTGTGATCACGACTTTTATTTTCTCGTGATCTCGACATAACAAACAGTTGTTTTCTCACAAATCACAACGTTTTTTTGCTTTTATTTACATATGTATTAATTATTAATAATAGTTATACCTGTCCAATGTATCACTGGGCCACAGAAGATATTCAGATGGACATTCCAGCTTTTAAAACAGAAACTTCCACATGCAACTTAATGATTGTGCAGGGCTCAACAATAAGGACTGCCTGATGGCCCAGGGACAGCGTGAGAGATGCTCGGGACAGTAGACAGAATCGTTACTGGCCCGATTAGGCCAGTGCTGCCTTGTCACTAAATTTTAATTTGTCTGCAACTATTAGTCAATTGCATGCATATATATAGTCTTAAAATCAAGAAATAGTTTGTGCTTTCAAGTATTTGAATGCTACCCTTTCTGTGAAGTCGTAAATACTATATTGCTTTTTTGGGTTCCTCTTATCTGATTGGATGTTGTGAGCACGTTGTTTTTTTCCGTAACCTGGTAAAAACCAGAACAGCGAAGAGACAACAACATGACGGCAACATCAAATTATGAGGCTAAAAGAAAATGTCTGTTTTGTGATGTTTTGCTGTCATTTTTAAGCCAGCCAGATTTTGTTTTGCAATAAAATACCGGCACATTTTCCTTAACAATATTTATAAATCATTTTTGACACATTATTTAAAATATGTGCCTAAGAAATAGCAATTAACTTTTGTTTTTTTGGTGGGGTCAGTGAAAAATTTTGGCAGGGCAAGTAAAAATCTGAACCACAGGTCCAATCGGGCCAGTTGAAAAAATCCTTAGTGTTGAACCCTGGTGTGTATGATGAAAGGAAAGCACGAGTGCTTTGCTTAGAGCAGCGAGTCTGCCCCGGCCCTGCGAACAGAGAGACGAAAACTCACATTGGCGTGACACATTTAGATCATTAAGAACAGCCAATCGCGCTCATGATTAATGTACATTCATGATTATATTCATGTATATGATTATGTATCATTATCTACTAATATTCCTGATTATATATCATTATTCACTAATATTCCATCAACTGTTCCCATTTTAGCGCGTAGATTTGACATTTTGTGCAAAATAAGTTGTTGCATTAGCAGGAATTAGATTATGAAGAATGTTTGTTTCATGTTTCTTTTTTATTCTACTTTAATGCGTCTTTTCCACAAGTTATATACAATTACTTTAAAAAGCTACAAATGTGATACCCGTGTCTAACATCGTAAAATAAGCAAAAAAAGAAAAGCTTTTGTTATGTCGAGATAACAAGAAAATTATGTTGTGATAATGAGAAAACACCTTTTTGTTATGTTGAGGTCACGACTTAAGTTATTATGTTGAGATCACAAGATAATTAAGTCATCATCAAGAGAAAACAAGACAAGATAGAAAAAAATATTTGAATGCATGGCTTCTTAGGACTTCCATACCCTTTGTGTTCAACAGAAGAAAGAAACAAACAGGTTTAGAGGGACGAGTAAATGATGGAAGAATGTAATACATTTAAAGACAATAATTATGTTCCAAAAACAGTATTTATCACTCTGAAGTTTATTGATTGTTATGTGTCTTTGCTGGTCATGATCATCTTACCAGTAGATGCACTTTCTGTTTTTTCTGATACTTCAGAGTGGCTGTGTGCAAAGGTGACATCCTGCTCTGCCGGGTTGCTCTTAGCTTGAGCAGGACTGCTTTCAGTGCTGCTGGGCCTCAGAGGACTCTCACCCAGACTGCTCTTAGGAGAAAGCATCTCCATTTCTTCACCCCAGTCTGACACTGGCTGGTGGCCGTCCAGCGGGGAGAAAGGGCTGGGGGGTTTTGCTGCCTCTGGTGTACTGAGCATCTCCTTGGGAGAAGGGATGTGAACTTTGGGTCTTGGGGTTCGTTGTCCTTTTGGGCTGGGAGTAGAGGGTGCAGCAGAGGAAACAATTTTTTCTTTTGATTTAGCATCTTTCGTGTTTTCCTCGTGATCTGCTTTTTCATCCTCTTCCACATCTTCCTCTTCACCATCACTGGCATCCTCCCACTCATCTTCCTCCTCTTCTTCAGTTTTCTGCGCAGCAAGAAAAGGTCAGGAATAAATTAAACACAGGCTAATTTAAGTCAACCTTCATTCTAATGGCTTTTCAAATGAACTCTTAGTAACGTAATACTTCGCGCTTAATAAGTGTCGGCCCTCTTACCTTCTCTGACAATGGAGCCTTAAGGGTGCTGTCCTCATTCTCGTTTTCCTTTTCTTTGTCCTTCTCTTCGTCCTTCTCCTTCTCTTGCTCCTCCTTTCTTCCTTTCTCCTCTTCATTTTCTCCTTCCCACCGATTATCATGCATGCTTTAGGAAAGAAGTGCAGTGGTCAGTGAATAATAGAAAGTGTAGTAAAACAAAATATAAGCTTTTTTTTTTAAATTCAAACTGATTAGAGAGGCAATAGGACGTCCAACTAAAGTATCAAAACATGAAGGAAATATCTTATTGGAATGCAAAGTCCCACAAAAGAAATTAATCACAAAATTGTTAATGCACTAGGCTGAGATGTAGGGGTGGAAAAATTTGGCGATGTCATGATGCAATTCCAAAACAATTCTTGACCTACATTTTTCAAATTTCTTCAGCTGAGCAAATACATCTGGCTATGCCTTTGTTTATGATTGGATCCATGTATGACAGTTATATTTAGCATGAACAAGCACTGAATGTAACACTGAAACGGCACATTACAACAAGCAATTATAAAGAATAAACAGTTCTTTTTCCAAATTTATTTTCTAGTCTGTTCACATTAACAAAGTATCTTCTAAGTGAAAATGTTTAAATAAATAAAATATTGTTTTGGAAATCATACTGGAATTGCTTTTATTTTAAAGCGTAACTTTAAAACAATAGTTCACACAGCATCAGTCGCACACTCAATGATAAGCGCAGCACCATGCACACAGCATCTTTAAAATTTTTAGGTTTGTCCATCTTAGTCCAAATATGTGCCGTATAATCTAACTTAAATACATAATTATGAACTTTTGAGAATTGATTCAGAATTACTGAATGAATGAATTGCAATGCATCAATAAATCCATTTTTGTTTTTCTCATACCCTTACTGAGAAGACCATAATCTTTTCAAAGTGTCTAAAGTAGAAGCAAACAGCCCATTGTATTAGCATTACCTCTGCCAACCAATTCTTGATTTGGACAGTCAAAATGACAAATGAGGTCCATTTGGAGAAAAAAAAAAGAAAAGAAAAAAAAATAGTGTTTCCACTTAGCTTACAAAATGTGGAGTGTAGGGCTTAGAACACGATTTGGGACAGGAACGACATGCCACATTCTGCCAGTTTTAATAAAACAAACATCTAGAAAAAAGTCAAACTTCACTGCTACTGGATGGCTAACTCTGTTCATAGGTTAGCTCCAAATTGCTCCAACTATTCCAGCATATGTTTTATACAGCGGATGCCCTTCCAGCTGCAACCCAGTACTGGGAAACACCCATACACTCTTACATTCACACATGCACTCATACACTATGGCCAATTTTGTTAACCCGATTCACTAATAGCTCATGTCTTTGAACTGTGGGGGAAACCCACGCAAACACGGGGAGAACATGCCAACCAAACAGAAACGCCAATTGGCCCAGCCGAGACCTGAACCAGCAACCTTCTTGCTGTGAGGTGACAGCGCTAACCACTTAGCCACTGTGATACCCTTGTCCCAGAACAAATATGTTGAAATTTACTGCAATTACTAGGGGAGGTAAATTTGTCAACAAATTTTGGCCCTCCAGAATCAAGACTAGACACCCCTAGGTTCAATTACATACCTGTAGCTTTTGCCTGGACTGCGTCCCTTTCCTCGCCCACGTCCTCCTGCCTGTCTGGGTTTGCCCTGCCCCAAGAAGTCCCCGAAGGTTGGTGCCTTGGGCGGCTTCTTATTGTCTTCTGCATGAGAGAGATTAGAGCAATATTAATCCCTGAAGAGTGTCATGCAGCTGAGCAAGACCTTGGAGCACAATTCTGTGTATGAAATCTGCAGTGTAGAGAAACGACCCTGGGCTAACAGTAACAGATGGCCGCCTGTCACTCTGATGGATTGCCCCTCAATGCATCACTCCTCAGGATGAGAGGAAGGGAATCGATGAGAAAAACATGCAAATGTGCCCTTGATCTGACAGCGCTGTGATGAGACTTGACTTGAACATTGAAAAAATGCATACTGGGTTTGTGAAGCACTCAAAGCCAAGACATGAGCAAAAGAACATGCGTAAGATCCAACAAGATTTTCTTTAATGAAAAATAGATACTTTAGTGCGTGTGAAAGCTTTGAAAGAGACAGCGTAAAGGCCTGTTCACACCAAAAATGAGAAATGCAACACCTATGTTTGTGTCCATACAGCAAATGATAACATCTGTATATTCCATGCCTGTGCTGGAGTTTCAAAATCACAAAAGCAAAAATTAATTTTGATATGATCTGCTGTTTTTAAAGGGATAGTTCACCTAAAAATGTTACTCAGCCTCAAGTGGTTCCAAACAATTATGGGTTTCTTTATTTGGTGGCTACTTTCAGTAGTTACACAAAAGACAGTTTGAGAAACGCCGAAAACCTGTAACCAATGACTTCCATAAGTAGTTTTTTTTTCCTGCTGTGGATGTCAACGGTTTTTCATACCAGTTTTCAGCATTCTTCAAAGTATTTTCTGTTGTGTAAACAATTTTAAACATTCAAAAAGGTTTGGAAGAAGTGAAGGGTTGATGGGAAGGGTAAATGCTGACAGATTTTTTTGTTTTTAGTGTACTGTGCCTATATGTTTAGACAACAAGCATAAAATCAGACACTTTTTAGCAGTCAGCAGATTTCCTCTACGTACTACATTTCTAAATGTACCCAAGTAGAAAATCTAAGAAGTGCAATTCATATACTGTAAGAGTTAACATACTTGTTGCAGGCAGTGTATTGGAACAAAAACAACGAAAACTCATTTACTGGAAATTAAAAAGCAACAACAACAAAAAAAAGAGATGGTGTAGATGAGCTTCTCCACAATGTCACCTGCCACTTTAAATATGTGAGCCATTTAAATGTGAATGGATTCTGACATTAGTGCCTATTTATCTACTAGAAAAAGCATACCCTCTATGATCCTAATGATATAGATATTCTATGTTGCTATTGCTGTATTCGGAACTTTGTTTTATATTGAGAATTATTTTAAAAACTATGTCATTTTCATCTTTGGTATCAACAGACACGACAACAAAATGACAATGTAAGAGCGATGTTAGTGCATTAGCGCAGTATGCAACAATCATAAATATAACACAACACTTCTCAGAGCATACCTAAAAGCTTTGTTATAAATGAAGCACATTTGATTAGGAAAATTTATTTGACTTAATCCAAAATCTATCAGCCTATAAAGTATTTCCAACTTAAGAGAGAATATTAAGTGATCAATTTTTTGGATGTTTTTTAAAATACAAAAATGTTTCAGTTAAATTATAAATAATAATTTAACAATAAATAGGTTAAACATCCAAATAATATGATTAATAAAATAATAACATTAAAAATATATATTTTAAATAATCAACAGAAAGAACATCTGCGTAATTTTTTTTTACTGTTGATGCCTGAAGCACTTCAGCTTTTCAATACCATAAGGATCTGAGAAACTTAAATGCCTTTAATTATTTACAAGCATCATAGAAGTAAGTGACTGGCAATACAAAATTTTTATACCAGAAGAACTGTTTAGCGCTAATCAGTCAAAGCTGAAACCTTCTCCTCTTTATCCAAGAACACTTTTTTCTTCATTTACATTGTTACTATTAACATTAAATGACGTCACATGACTAAATAAATGTGCTTTACTGTGATTTTTTGAGGAGGAAATAATCAATTAGGACAAGGTGAGGAGTGTCTGGAAATTTCTGCTCAACAAAATGACCGGACAACTAGCAGTCTTATGACAGGACAACTAGCAGAAAGCAATGATGAGGAAATTTTATCTCAGTTATACAGATGCATCTTAGACAATGGATAATCCAATCAGATTTACAGCCACTCGATGTAATTTATAGTAATGGAAAGCAATTAGAAACCATCAGTGCATCAGGAACAGCTTGTTGGCTTGCACTCAGACTAAAGCCAGTTTAAAGTAGGAAAAAAAAAACTCATCACACACAAACACAATCCCATGCCTTACGCTGACCTGAAGGTCCACTGCGTTGCTGTGCATGGGCATTGCGCCCCCTAGCTGCTGAAAGACCACAGCACAGAAAATGAAAATCACCAAATAGACACACAGGCAAGCAAAAATGTTAATTCGTAACTTCTCTGTAGCATTTGTTGCTGTGCTTTACTTTATTGACAGTCTATCTCAAATAAACGGCACAAGAAAAACACAAGGATTGTGTAGAGCAGGTGTCAGGTGGTCACTGTGGTAGGTTTGGAAGTATTTGTGTGATTTACCTCTCCTGTTGCTTTGTTCTTGCATGCCCTCACCGGCCACAGCTGAGTCCTCCTTGAACCTGTGAAAACGCCACAGGGTCACTGCTCGTCTCATTCTCACCCTGTCAGCTTTTATTACGCCTGTCTGTTGAGTCTTTCTCTTTGTCTCTTTTTAACACTCAAACAGAATGTGGTCATACAATGAACTTTGTAACTAGATGAGCAAGTAAAATAGTACAGGAATTCAATTTTAGGGTGAATAAGCCCTTAGGTACAGCTCAAATTTTAAGCTAAAACGGTGCTTTAAGACTGTCCAAATCCAAAGTTTTAACTGAAAATCTTCTTTAAAGGGATAGTTTACACAAAACTGAAGTTTTACTCGTTCTTCACAAACCTATTTGAGTTTCTTCTGATGAACAAAGATATTTTGAAGAACTCTGGTAGCTGGTGTTAAATGACTTCTATAGTAATGTTTTCTCTCTATGGAAGTCAATGTGTGCCAGCAACCAGCATTCTTCCAAACATCATCTTTAGTGTTCAAAGGAAGAAAGAAACGCTTAAACCAAAGGAGGGAAATTCAATTATAAGATAATTTTTATTATTGGTTGAATTACTTCTTTAATGTTCTGCTGGTAAAAATAAGTTTCCAACATTGTATGGCCTGAAGGTGTGTGAAAATTTGATAAATTCATTGCTGCAATAGTGAGCCTTCGACACTTACATTGTCTCTGTTTTTTGTGCGTCCCACTCTCGCCTCCATTGTCCAGTTGCGTTACGGTGACGAGCCAGTCGTTCTTCATCAATCTGCTCTCTCTCCTTTTTCCAGCGGAGATATTCGGCTCTTTCTCTACCCGTCATGGACAGAGTCATATCCACTGAGCCTTTACCACCTGGCCTACGATTCTGTTTTAAAAAGAGAATGATTTGGAAGAGAGAGAGAGAGAGAAAAAAATAAAGACTTATCCACTTTCAGACAATAACCTGTGTTAACTGATGCAAGTGTGAGTGATTCTTTGATAAGGGAGTTTAACTGTGTTATGCAGTCTTGTGTGTTTGGATGGTTTGGATGATTGCTTTGAGGTGATAGACATATTAATGTTTTGTTTATTTGATTAAAATACTGTAAGACTATATTATTATGAGATAACAAAATATTATTTTCTATTGTTAGTGTAAGGGTGCTTTCACACTTGGTTCAATTGCCTGGACCGTACCCAAGTTCGATTGTCCCCCCTTGCCACCCGCTTGGTTGGTTTGTGTTCACACTGTCTTTTTTCCTTCTGAACCCCAGTACGCTTGCGTCATCAAGCCGATGTTTTGTGTACGTCTGTTGCCAGGCGACAGACACGAAAGTTAAGCACCAAACGGGAGAGACGTCCGCACATCACGGTTGTTTCGCTTTTACTGAACCTTTTGGTTTTGAACATACAGAAATCGGCTCGCGTCTATCTGCCACAAACATATTATACACGTTCAGAACATCACGCGATGTCCAAGCTGTTTTTAGAGGAGACAAGCATTATCACTGTGTTTGCTCTGTCTCAGTCGCGCTCGTCAGCGCGTGATACTCAGACAGACAGACAGACACACACACACACACACACACACGAATGAACGTTATAAAAACTATAGTTTGCTGTACTGTTGACGGTTCACTTCCGGCTTTTGGTACGATTGCATTCATACAACAAGTGAACCGTACCAGAGTTCACATGAACCGTACCCCAGACCACCTCTTTCAGGCGGACTCGGGTACGGTTCACGGGTGCGCACCCGAGTTCAGAAGACGAGTTCACACTAGCTAAACGTACCGTACTACGACGTCAAACGAACCCGGGTGCGGACCAAAAGTGCTAGTGTGAAAGCACCCTAATTCAATAATCCATCAATTCATGTGGTATCAAAGCTGAATTTTCAGCAGCCATTAGTCCAGTTTTAGTCTTATGTGATGCTTTATTATTTACAATCACAAAAATAGAGTAATGTTGGGTAATATAGAAGTCGTTGTCACTTTTGTTTGATATAATGCATGATTGCTGGATAAAATATTCCGCTTTTTAAAACCAAATCACAAATGTTTAGTACCGTCCATTCTTTCTCAACTTCTGGACCAGTCTTCACATTGTCAAAGTCAACTCCACCCCAGTTGCGCACATGTCGTCTGCTTCCCTCCTTGCGGTCAGTTTCTGGGATGGGTCCACTGCGACGTGGGTCATCGAGGAAGTTCCTCATAGGGAGCTTCTCTCCATCAGCCTGTTAATAAATAATACATTAAGTACTTGTGTAACACAAACAGTGAAAAATGATAAAGAGAAAGTTGCATGACAAGAACATACCCTTTGACCTCTCTCATATTCAGCAATCTTTTCCATCTCCTCATTCATTTTCTCTATGTTCTGTCGTCTTTTCTCCTCCCACTCCTGAAAACAGCGAAATATATCAGATAATTATGATTCATTTTAAATGCTAGTGTCTAACCTAAGTTTGTGTTGTTTAAAAAAAAAAGCTGTAAAATATTCTAAAAGATGAATACTACCTTTTTTTTTTGCAAAAATCCTTAAATATATTTAAACAGAACCGTTTTGTATGACAGCATATTTTATTCTTGAGGAAGCAGTGCTGTGCATTAATGATGAATTATGTAAACAACAGCACTTGTGTAGTTTGAATCACTAAAATGTTCTACAATACATTACACAGTGTTAATCACCTTTGACTTTCTGTCTGATCCTGGTCCTGTTTGCATTCCACCTCCACCTCTTCCTCCTCTTCGTCCTCCTCTAGAGGAGCGTTCAATATGAGCAGGACCCTCTCCAACTTCGCCATCCTGAGGTTGCCTGTCTGGCCGCGGTTCACCTTTGTTTGGACGAGGCTCTCTTCGGCCCCCGCGTTGCCCACCTCTGCTTAGACGGCCCGATCCAGTTCTGTTTGGGGGACTCTCGCCATGAGGCCGACCAGGCTCTTCTTCTTCTGGTCCTTGATCTCCTCGAGGACCAGCTGGTTTTCTATCATTTGTAACACGCTTCTCCTAGAAAATCAATATAAAATTTTACTGAGAAACTAAAATGTAAAAAGCTTAGTGCTTTTTTAGTATTACTAATATAATAAAATAGTATTGAATTAGCTTCTTTTCAGATTTATTTTTTAATTTAAGTGTTAAGTATTAGCAATTTTAAAGGTGCCATGGAGTGCATTAATAAGTTAAATTGTTCTCTGATACCACATAGAAAATATTTGGTTAGGTCATGTCAAAAATTCCACAGAATTGTTCTATATGCCTATTTATAAACACAGAAAGTACTACTAGAATAAAAAGTTCAGATTTGACCTTATTTAGAAGTGTCACGAATTTTAATGAGCTCTGCAGCTCGTTTCAAGTACCTACTCTCAATCTGACATACAGCATGATGTACTCTGAAATAAATGTGCAAAATAATCATTCTTCAATTGTCAAATAAATAAATAAATAAATAAAAATGGTAGCAAATGGTGAGATCCAGAAAAAAAAACTATTTTGTTCCTAAGTCATGCTGTGGATGAAATATAAGCTAAATAATAAATCATACTCAAAAGGAGCTTTGATTTATATGAGACATAGGCAGCAATCGACACCACCTCTAAATAAACAGATGAGTTTAATTTTTTTTTAAAGTGCATTGGCATCCTTTCATTCAATTGATATCACAGTAACAGCCGAGTGACATGACACAATGCATAAATATGCATTAACACTTATACTCAACAGTGTGTTTGCTGCTTTATTACAAACATATGTGGCAAATTTTACAATATACATGTAACACTAACAAACGAAACAGTTTAATAAAACGTGTGGCTTTTCAGGGTGGTGCTTAGTAAACTTAAAATGTGTACGTATATCCCATATTGGGCATTCTAACACAACATGAACAGATAGATGAGAGCTGCTCCTTAACACACCAGACACTGGCCTGTTTTTCAGTGGGATTGTACACTCACTGTGTTTACATGAGAACATTTCTGTGGAAAATTGTGTAAAGAATCTGCAGATTTATGCGGAATGATTTTGGGAGTATCGTAACTAAAACGTAATATATAACATAAAAAATATCTTTTTAACTTTAATGTTTACAACGCAAATCCATCTAGATCCACTTATTTGGCAAACAAACCAAGTCTCTCATATAATATATCTACCAAAAGACTGAAAATAAATACAAACTATTGTAAATAAATCAAATGAACACCTTTACATTAGTCAATATTATTACTGAAATTTATTTAAAAACGGAATAAATATAAATTTACACTCATTTAAACAAGTAAATAAATAGACTCAATGATAGGCTGAAAATCTGCAGATCTCTGAGTGCAGATTACGTGAGGGCCTACTCATTGTGTGTCATTTTTGTTCTATTGTTTTGTACTATTATTATTCAGCTATGCCTAGGTATATCCAGATTTTAATTATATGGAACCTTTAAATGATTTTGTCACTGTTATTAGCGTTGTATTTTTTCATATTAGCTATATAGTTCAAGCAACTACCAAGATAACTTCTCTAAGATAGAGAAAGTAAACATTACATCTCTTTTCAGCTGTATATAAATTAACAAAAACAATTTGTAATAATTTACGCTAACTAGAAAAACAATACATGTGTAAAACAAGTGTATGCACAATAAATGGCAATCAGATTCTTAACAGGGCAATGATTATCATTTCCATCTGTCTAATTTAACAAGTATATTTGAAGATTCAACTCTCACTTTGCAGATATTGAAAGGCATGACCTTCACACACCACATTAGGAGGCTCACACACAGCTGTACAGGCCATCTGTGATCTACTGAAACTCTACAGGTATTGATTAAAATGCTCTACAGCCCGTCTCAGCCTTCCCCAGGTGGGAAATTAAAACCCTCAGAGCTGTGCGGAATGGGAGGGGCAATTAAATTGACAAGCTCTTGATTTCTATTGGAGGTTATACAAAGCATTAGCAGTCAGGGTTTTTATTATACATTGTTCAAAACGTATTGTCATTGATAATGTTACAATGCATCAACATTTATGGATAAACTGAAAATGAATCAGTGACTCAATTAGCTATTCAATAACACAGTCGTCAAACAACAAATCATCCAGAGTGGACCATCTGCGATCGGATCACTGAATCACTTGTTCATGCCAGGCGGAAGTACGATTTAAGAAGATTGAAATATTAGGCGGAAGTTTGAATATTCACATATTGGAAGTTTTGGGTTCATTTTAAAAGCATATTTTAATCATTCCATAACCATTTAATATTCAAAATCACATAGTATTATTAATGCAATCAGAATTGCAGTGTAAATGCATTCATCATGACAATTCTGAGCTGCATTGAACTATCTATGGAAAACAGTAAATGCAATTTTCAATAAACCATCTTTCCGACCCTTGCATTTCAAAATGGGATTTTTTTTAAAAACTTCTTTTACTGTATTGGCTTTAAAGCATCATATTATTCTGTATTAAATTAAATGTACTGATTTAACACAACAACTTTGAATAAAGATGATGCACATTGCTACCTAAAAGTAAGTTTTCTTGTTTAATTAGTTTAAAAATTAACTAATAAGCTTGTGCTTCATCCCACTCCATTTTGAACCAGCTAAATACATTTGTTATTTTAAGTGCTGATAGATAAGTAAATATTTAGTTTGAAGAATTGTTTTAAGTGTATGATTTTCTGTATGAAATATATAAATCAAATTAAATTGTAAAAAACAAAACACTGAAAGTAAACAAAAGATGTGAGCATTTGTGGAAGTCAGCTGTCAAAAACAAGTA
The DNA here is from genome assembly GCA_903798035.1 of Danio albolineatus. NCBI lineage: Eukaryota > Metazoa > Chordata > Actinopteri > Cypriniformes > Danionidae > Danio > Danio albolineatus. The sequence continues at coordinate 18,399,771 of CAIGQQ010004837.1, read as the reverse complement.
TAGAACATACAAACTACAATATCTAGACTGCTTTGATTTTGGACTGAAAATATAATTTCCAACAATTATAGGGCTGTGCAATATGGACAAAATAATCATATTGCGATTTTTTGGACGAATATTGCGATTACGAATTTATTTGCGATTTTTGGCATCTGTTTTTGCTTTTTCAAACAAGCTAAATACATGCATTCTACATGTATTCAGTGCACAAGAAGTGCATAACAAAACATTTCAAAATGAAATAACATAGTATTAAGTTTAATAAATAAAACTGCAGTAAATTTGTCTTTAAAACAGACAAAATAAAATAAATTAAGATTAACTAACCTTAACTCTAGTTAAAAACATGCTGTACACAGTAGTACTAACTGCTTGATAAACAGAACTGTAATAAATTGTCTTAAAAACAGACAACATGAAAAAATAAAGATTAACTAACCTGTCCAGTTAAATTCCAGTCATAACAATAAAAATTATTAACGTTAATCAAAACCACTTATTCGGTTATCTCGTCACTTCATCATGTGCGGAGTGAGCTCTGATTGGTTAACATCTTTCTCCCGCTCAGCTTAGCTGTAATTGCCTGGTGTGCCGTCTCAGCTCTGATTGGATAACATGCGCGCAAGAATGTGAACAAAATTGCAGCCTTACGTGATTTAGAATTTGCATGTGCTTGAATTTTTTGGCGATTGCGATTAAGTGCACAGCCCTGAACAATTAAATTACTAAAATGCATAGTAAAAATAAAATGAGTAAAAATAAAATAAAATAAAAGATAAACCTGCACTATTAAGAACTCAACAGAACAAACAAGCACTAAATTTTTTTTGCAGCGACACATTTAAACACTGCATATTATAGTATATTGCGAACATAAAATATTCTGGTATCTGTCCTTACCCCAGCAGGTTTGGACAAGTCGACTGTTACTGTGAAATTCTCCTTCTCTGTCTTTCTTCGTTCAGACTCAGGCTCATGAGGTCGAGGTTTGCGAGCTGTTGTAACAGCGATGCCCTCCTGTTCAGCCTTCTTTTTATCTTCCTGTATCTCCTGGTGACACAAGAGAAATACAAGTAAACTAAATGAATTAATAAAATCTGATCAAGTTAAGTGGCTTGAATCTGAACATTGTACCTCACGTGAAGTGAAAATAAATAATTATTGGCACACACACACACAAAAACTAACTGGCAAAGTGGCACCAGTGTATCAAATTTCAGCAGCCATATTCACCTGATATCTTTTAACCAAAGCCTCATTCTTCTTTCGCAGGGCTTCAATCCTTTTGTCTAGTTCAGCATCTTTCTCCTCTTTCGTCTTTAGATCCACCACAGCTGACTAAATGAAAAGGGCAGATGATGGTCAAAAAATAAATACAGTATAAAGAACGTATTTTGGGTAAAAAGATAAATAAAAAAAAAACTATCATTGGGTTTGCATGTTCATGCTTTTGGAAAAAAAAAACGGACAAAAAAAATCGTTTTCATAAAAAAAAATTAATTATAACCAATAATGATAATAACTGACTAAAAAGTCAGTTAATTGTATAAGATGATAAATTTGAATCAACAGCCATCATGGAATGGTCAATGTGTTGTCAGCAGTAAAAATCAATAGGTTTTTCAAAATGGGTATTAAATTATAAAAAAAAAAAATGAAATGAATGAAATGACATAATCTTTCACAGGAGAGGATGTCTTCAGTTTTATAGGCATTAATGCAATAATGCAACTTTTTAAAATATGTCTTATTTGCTAATGACTGTCTTGTGTACTGTGATATTTATTATTAACAGATATTCATACAAGCACATATGCTTAAGGAGTGTTCATGGACCAACTTTTACAATTTATACAGAAATTAATAATGGATTAATAGTTATTTTTTATATTATAATTTTTTTTTTAAATATCTCTTTCACTCATATAAATCTATCTATCTATCTATCTATCTATCTATATATATACAGTTGAGAATACATGAGATTTGTGGAGTCATTGCAAAGTATAACCATAACGGAGTGAAACATTTGCTTGTGTTTTAAAGCCGTTTCAAGAAAGTTTAAAGCATTTGTGCACAAAAATGTACAACATTTGTAACTTAAAAAAAAATTACTGAATAACTACAATAGTTATTCATAGACCATAGTTTTATTGTACATTTCATTATTAAATTTCTCTCCCTGAATAACTGTCTGGCTCTCCAGATTACTTTTTTTTTTTTTTTGCTCTATTGTAATTTTTCTTGCTTGCAATTTGTTTATTTTTTTAAAATGACTAACACCCTAACAAAACCACCCCAATCAATCGAAATTCAAGATTGTTTTTCCAAATTCATCTGATGAAATTGTATTCATATCGCAATATATATATATATATATATATATATATATATATATATATATATATA
>CAIGQQ010004837.1:18371230-18397349 GCA_903798035.1 Danio albolineatus | reverse complement strand
ATATATATATATATATATATATATATATATATATATATATATATATACACATACATACATATATATATATATACACATACATATATACATATATATATACACATACATATATACATATATATATACACATACATATATACATATATATATAGCAATATCAGATTTTTCATATTTGAATATCAGAAATGATGATAGTGAGCCTCACCATGGCTGCTGGAGATCTTAAGAAACTCCTAAACCTAAGGAGAAAAGACAATTAAAAAAATGACAATGCAATAACAGATATTTTACCTAATACTTTCACGCATGAGCACCTAAAGGTACCTAGACACAACACAATATTAAAAGAGGTTGGCATCATCATAAACCCTCTTATGAACACACAGACTATGTAAAGCTCTCCATAAGCGTATTAGTGAACACAACACCATGACCAACCGATCTGAACGTCTGAATACACCGACAGACCGTGTTTATAGGAAACTCTGACTCTGGAGCGCCTCAGGAGATTATTACAATGTATCAATATAATCAAAGAAGCCACCAAGTTGCTCTGCGCCAAATCCAGCCGAGCTCTAGTCGTTTTTAATTTATGAGAACCAAAAAGGCAGTCGAAAATCACTAATAACGCCTGTATATATAAACGTATACACCACAGCTCTACAGTTATGCATTGATTTACCTCTGGTAAGTGCAGCACCCTTAAAAGTAGCTTGTAAGGTGCACTCGATCAACGAAGACCGACTATCACTTAATGTACTTCCGTTCACAAGCTTCCACTTCCAGATACGTTGTGAACGTCAAAAGAGGCAGAATTTCAAAATAAAAGCCATGGAGCAGTTTGATTTCGCACACATTGAAATTTCAAAGATAAAATAATTAAATACAGAAAAAAAAAATTATATTCTGTTGCAGACCTATTAAAGTTGCATAGCTGCAGAATAAATGCATACATTTTTTACATGTTGAAGAATGTTAGATGAAATTTAAATGAAATTTACTAAAACGAAAAGGAAGCGTAAGAATAAATGGATATAAATTCAATATGATATTATGGTGTTTGAAATGTATTATTTATACGAGTAAGACACTTGGAAAATGGGGTTCTAACGTGTTTTTATTTTAGGCTTAGGCTACTGCACCATCTGCTGGACAAGGAGTCTCAAAGCAGACCCATCACTCCATCTATGTAAAATGAAATGATTGCATCCCATTCGATTCAACTAAACAGACAACTCACAATAAGCGCCCTAGCATATTTTTTCCCCTCAATAATAGTAACTTTCAATCACTTTTATATATTGCCTTGACCCAAGACAAATACGCACAAGGACGGAACGTAAGTAAATGAATGGCTCGCACCAACATACAGTTGCAAATTATATTTAGAATATTTTAAAAAAACATCTTGTTTAATAAAAGGCATAAAGGGAGTTTATATATATAGAGAGAGAGAATTGCTACATTTGCTGTTATGAATCTTTCAGCATGGGAAAAAAAAACTCAACAACATCTCACATTCTGACAGAAAGAAAAACAATCAAAACCAAATCTCACCCATGTCAGCCCGCTGTATGTAATACTGTAATATAACGAAAGTAATAATAATAAAAAAACATTTAAAAAAATATTCGTATTAAAAAGATGGTGATCCGAGGCCAGCTTAAATGTTTGACAGTCAGATATTTACAACCTTTATGAAAAAGAGATGGATATATTAATGGTTCCACTTTATGGTATCAAGGGCTCAAGTCTTCACTCCAAGGCTCGTCAGTCGCCATTACACCGTATCAGATGAAGAAAAGGGTCTCTTCTCCGTCACATCAAGGGTCACAAATCTAAAGACTTCCACTGACCCGTGAATTGTCATGGTGTTTCTGCGCATGCTCACAACATCGGAGGTAAACAAAGAGGAAAGCGCGCACCCGGCCTGAGCCCTGCCTAACATTCAACCCTACTCTTCTACCGGCCTTTTTTGTTCGATTAAATCATGGATGGGATATTTTCATGCCGAGCAAGTATTTATTACGACCAGGGCGGTCGGAAATACATGGAGGACTTAGTAACGATGAAGCAGGAGGATGAGCCGAGTGAGGATGAACTGGACGCCGCCGAACGTGGCGAGGTCGAAGCAACAGCAAAAGACCAAAACCCCGACGCTTCAATTCAAGACTCCATCCCCGGATCTATCACGGTTACTTATATTCAAGACGATGAGCCAATCTCTACACTTCAGCATGCGTCGATGCCCTCGTCCGTACACGCCCGTCGGCCGCGCGCCGTGGCTCTGTTTGCTGTGTTCGATGGACACGGGGGTCCGGACGCCGCACGCTTTGCTCGCGACCATTTGTGGGACCACATCAAAAAACAAAGAGGGTTTTGGTCTGAGGACGACGACGAGGTGTGCGCGGCTCTGCGTAAAGGGTTCATCTCTTGTCACCATGCCATGTGGAAAAAATTACGTAAGTTTTTGAAACAAAGCGTTATATTTACATATGTTCTCATTTAACGCTGCTGTGAAGTCTCTGCCATTTTATGGCCTGCAGTGGACAGAGTCGGACAGCTTGTCGTTATGAATGAAAGTTGCAACATCAGATGCATCCCGCCAAATAAGTTGCACAACCCCTGCATGCCAGACAGAACACAACTAATCCATATCCGAACTGGAGATGCTGCCTATCAGTGTTGTGCTTGCTGTAATCAGCTCAACTCTCGCAACACCTGTGTTGGTTGTTTTTAAATGTGCATGTGGCATTTTTTGGTAATTTTAAATATTGATCTCAAAGAACAAACGAGAATAACATTAAAATAATGTACAACTCACACAAGATGAAGATTCCAGTTTTATCATAAAAAAAAATATTTAATACACAAGACGGGTCGCCCTCTCGTGGACGCCATGTTTACAAAATTTCAGAAACAGTGTAACTCTGTTACAGTTTCCTATGAACTGTTTTTACTTATTATACCCCTGTTAGTACATGAAAACAACCAAAGGTACATAAAGACACGACAATACACAAAACAAAAACACAACTGCAAAATAGGTTGTGAAGTAAATAACATCAATGGAGCCTAGGTCAGTCAGCAGCTCAGAGTGATTGTGTGACCTTAATTCGTTTGTCCAAATAATAAATGAAAGATTGTGTTGTAAAAAGATAGTTGGCCACTTTTTGTTTTAATTTTGTCATTTACTGTCATGACATTTCAAACCTGCATGATTGTTTTTTGCATGGAGCACAAAGGGCTTATTTTTTATGTATTACATGTGCTTTGGTTGATTAGATCAAAATAGATGAGAGAGATCGATTTCTGTTTGCACCTTTCGACTACCTCTGGAAGTGGCTGAAAGTGGACAAGCTCATAACATTTTAGACACACATTTTATTCATTCATTCATTCATTTTTTTTTTCGGCTTAGTCCCTTTATTAATCCGGGGTCGCCACAACGGAATGAACCGCCACACACATTTTATACTTGTGTTTAACATTGTGCACTTGCTATTGGATCAACAAATAACCAGGGCTGAACAGAAATCAAACTGAACATTTAGCATGGCTGCCCCTGGTCTCATGTACTTTTGATGGATGAGAATAACGCAGCCTTATGTATTTTTTATGACAGTACATGTTTTTTAAATGTGCATTTCCCAGAAATACAACCTCATCTCATATATATTTATTCTGCTTTCTTATAGCGGAATGGCCGAAAACGGTTACAGGACTCCCTAGCACATCAGGCACAACTGCAAGTATTGTGGTATTAAAGCGTGACCGTATGTACGTTGCCCATGTTGGTGACTCAGCAGTAGTGTTAGGGGTGCAGGATCACCCCTCTGAAGAGTTCATCCGAGCAGTGGAAATTACTCAGGACCACAAACCTGACCTCCCAAAGGAAAGAGAGAGAATAGAAGGGCTTGGTGGCAGGTGAGTTCTTACATAAAACAGAAATTCACAGATGTTAGTTTAGTTAGGTCTTACTTTTAAGTCTTACTTTTAAGTTTCCTTATTTTAACTTCATACCCTCTTCTACTTTTTATGATGAAACATATGTGGAGGCACATAAGCCACACAGACTTTTATATTGTTCTCTTTTTGGATTGATCTTATCATGTAACCATCCTCAGCCTTTTGTTTTATGTCAGCCCTCATCAAAAAAACTCAAACTGTAACCCGCTTTGTGTCTAAAGTGGTTTGACTGGTTTTTGTTAATGCACATAGAGCTTTAAAAGCGGGACATCAGAACAGTTTGTCATCATTTGCATACTCTAATTATATGTCTTTTAGCCTAAAAGAACACTGCAAGCATGTCTGTTTGATGGAGAGTTGCTTTTAGTGACCTGTATGCGTTTAGGAATATGTTGTGTAATGACTTACCTCTAAGACTTCATTTTAGCTTGAGGTAAAATATGGTTGGTTAGCAGTTTGTTTGTTAAACATTAACAGCCACCGCTGATCATTGTCAAATTTCTTTTCTAGTGTGATTAAAAAGTCTGGAGTTAATAGGGTGGTGTGGAAGAGGCCTAGACTTACCCACAATGGACCAGTGAGGAGGAGCACCGTCATCGATCAGATCCCTTTTTTGGCTGTGGCCCGAGCCCTTGGTAAGGTGCAAAATAAATAATTTTGTAACACTGTTGTTATGGTTGGGAAAAAATCATTGGGATATTGAGTGAGATTCAGAACTCCTGACAAGTCAGCAGAGATTTGTCTGTTGTCCTGGATAATTGCAACATGCCACTATGATAAACCTTTGGTTTGCAACAACAAATAAAATGTGTAATATCGAAACAGTGGCTGTTTAGAGGGTACATAAGACTGCCTGATGTGTTAGATTAAAAAAGTAAATTTCTAAAATAAAGAGATGAATTAAAAGAAATGTATAATATCATTATTTTTTCCCCTCATTTTTATTTGGATTACTGTTACATTAATTAGAAAGTTTTAAAATCAAACCTGGCCTGCCTAAAGTGCATAAACGTGACTGTTTTGATTATGTTTTTAGTATACATATTCAGATATTTAATGCAGTAAATGTGTCTTTAGGTGATCTGTGGAGTTACGACTTCTACAGTGGAGAGTTTGTAGTATCCCCAGAGCCTGATACTGCTGTTATCAAGCTGGATTTGAAGCAGCACCGCTACATTATCTTAGGCAGTGATGGGCTATGGAACATGGTATCACCGCAGGAGGCTGTGTCTATTTGTCAGGACAATGACGAGGCCAAGGTGAGTTGATTAATTTCATATATTTTGGCCTATGTAAAAATGCTTACTTTTGGAAACATTCACTTATATCAATGGTTATTCCAACAGGTGAAGAACCAAAAGGGAAATGTTTCAAATGCTGTTCTGCTCGTGAACCATGCCTTATTGAGATGGCGTCAGCGCATGCTCCGTGCTGATAATACCAGTGCCATTGTTATCTCTTTGGAGTCATTTGGGACATCCAGTGAGTGCTTGCCACCTTATGAGACTGTGTACAATCTTCAAGGAACAAAATGTGGCGCTGTTTCTAAACCTTGCACCAACTCTTCGCAGACTCAGGTTAGGAATGTTTCAAATTTTATATTTAGCTTGTCTTTTTTCTTTTGTAATAGATTATATTGTAGTTTTAGATTATGGGTGTGTTCACACTTATTTGCTTGGTCTGGACAAAAAAAAAGTATTCTGATATACAAAAAAGCCTTGTATGACAAATATTTGGACATTACAGAGCATTCAAAACAGCTAAGCATGCTTGCTGTTAGTGATGGGTCGTTCTTGAGTGATTCATCTTGAATTAATCTTTTTTTGTATGATTTGAAAACGATGAGTCCTCTCAGGGAGGTATTCGTTCATTTGATCATGCACACATTTGTGCAGATGGAGTATAAGATTACTTCCTTTTTCAAGTCTTATATCGGGTTTGAATCGTTTGTTCATCTCATGAAAGACAGAAGCCAATCATATGCAGTCAGAGCCTGAAAAAGATTTCATCCATTCATTTCTTGAGTCCTCAGTTTGAGTCATTCTTTCATCACATGAAAGACAGAAGCCAATCATATGTGTTTAGAGCTGGAAAAATATTTAATCCGTTAATTTCTCGAGACCTTGGGTTTGAGTCACCTCTCTTTACATGATGTCACGTGATGAACGAATGACTCAAAAACCAGAACACTCGAAAGGTGAACTAAGCATGGCTAAGCATGAAAAGAACTAAGCATGGCATCAGCTCAGACTGTGTGCATCGGTTAAGCTTACATGGGACTGTCTGTGTGACATGAACGAACCACTCAAATATGAAAACCTGTCAGAAGAGGTGAGCTGACATAATCATCAACAAAAACCCGGTAAACAATAAATGATTATTTTCTCTTTCTTTTAGCATTCTAGTTATGACTTGTGTGTAGTGTGATCAATGTTTGGTGTAGTTGTAGATGATGAGTTTGGAAGCAACTCATAACATTTTAATCATATTTTGGCAAATTGAACGAAGTTACTCGAAAAAAGATTTGTTCACCTCACTGAAGTAGGCTTAAAGGTCCGAGTCAGTAAAACAATCCCATCACTACTTGCTGTATGTGCGAAAACATGCTTTTTTTTTAATTCAGAGAACACATAAAGAGCTCATTATAACTTTATTTTTTAACTTATAAAGTTTTACCTATAACTTTCAAATTGTATAACTTATTGTAAAATAAGTAAAGGAGTCACAACAGTACCAGAAATTATTAATAACTTGCAGAGATGGCATCTTCAACCCCTGTACTAAACTGTAATAGGTAACTGTAGCTGATTTGTCTCTACATTGGTTGCTTCTTGTGATTTCAAGATTTTAGTGAATTATTTTTTTGGATTAATTTAAAATGTCATTAATTTGTGTTGCATTAATATTTCTATCAAATAGCACCACAGTTCATTTGGAAAAGGCTTGAGAGTGAGACCCATCTTTTGTGCCTCAGTGCATGCCAGAGCTTGAGTGGCTTAACACTTTTTTCAAATGCAGCGTCCATACAGATGATTCTCACCTTGTGTTGTTTTAATCAAACCAACTCAGTCTGAACACAGCCTAAAAACAACAACACGCCTAAGCCTTACTTTACTTTCATTTATAGTTTTTCCTTCTTTTTTAGGTTCCTGATGCTCCAGTACAGCCCATCCTGGAACAGAAAACAGGCAGCTCTGATGCTCTGATGCAATCTTCTGATAGCCTTACAAACTCTGAGGACCTGCCTTGTAATGACTTTCTGGAAAATGGGGCCAATTGTGACAGAACACAGACTGGCAAACGGGTGCTAGAGGATTTCTCCTCCTCTCCTGTGGTGAAGAAATCCCGTAGTAGTTTGTCCCAGTCCCCTCTCAAAGAGTTCTCTTGTACATCCTCGCAGACACCAGGTACAGAGTCCTCGGCCAGGAACGGTGGTGGTGGTGGAGGCAATGGTCAGAAACAGTCTGAAAATGCCCAAGTGCTGCTTCAGCATGGGAAGACTACTGTATGTGTTTGCTGACATTTGTGTTGCTGTTACAATGCAATCCATTCATTCATGCTGGACGGTCAGACTCTGATTTCATATAGTTTATATAAGCTACAGAAAAACCAAATCCTGAAGCAAGTAACAATGTCAAAAAAAAGAAAAAAAATCACTCGCTTCCATTCACAACACTCCAATTTTAGTGTGTTTTATGTTATACTTTATATTTTGCTGACCAATGAAAAGAAAATGTGTTGTTTTGTCTGATTTTTAGGTGAGTTTTAATTTTCACTTCATCGTGTGTCCATTGCTCCGTTCTATTATGCTTCAGGTCAGTCAGGTAGAGATGATGGTTCAACTAGGGATATTTGCACTTTACTTTGGATTTGTGCTGCCTGGAGGACTGTGGGGAAAATGACCAAAAAAGAAACTATCTTCTGAGAAGATATTTCCCTGCAATTAACATGTCACCTGTTTCAAAAATAGTTTTTGGGATCAATGCTATTGGTTGTTTTTGTACATGGTTTTAATGGACAAGGAAAACGGTAGATCATTTGTAGTGTTCACTGATATCTTAACCCTGTGTCATAAGGTTTAATGTTAATGTTGAATGTGAGCATGAACTTTATGAATTATGCATTTTAAACACGGTTATTTTAATGTTCCCACGGATTTCATTAACATTGTTTTTGTCTATGGGAGTAAGTGTCATTCTAAACAGAAGTTGCTGCTATGCTAAACAGGTCAATAAAAATGTTTTCTTCAATAAAAACATGGGATGTTTTGAAGATATGAAATGTCTGTTCCCATGTTTGCATCTGAGGTATTTTAATACCACTCATTTAAACCATTAAAAGTTAATGAAAGGCCAAAAACCAAATCTCATTGAGAGCCGTGGGCCGAAGATAAATATACCAAACTATTTTACATTAAAGTTTTCATGTTTAATTTTCTAAATCATCTTTTTTTTTTCATAATAATAAAAAAAGGAAACATTTACATTGAATCATATTTACTAACGCAGTATAACTTTTCAAATTATAATTTATTCCAACAAAAACATAAACAATCATGTTTATAACACAGTGGAGTTCAATGCTTTATACAGCAGAATCTGCCTTTGCCTTTATTCACTCACCAAAGTCTATGCAGTGTCCTCTATCCGTCGTCTGTACATTTTAAAATAAATCTGATTCATTTACACAATTTAAATTGAGACATTTAATTTTAGATAGCTTTTTGTAGCTTAACAATAAAACAAACAAATTAAAGGGTACATTAAATTTGAAATGACAATCTCTAAACCATTCTTAGATGGCATGGCGAGCTCAAATCAAAGGTTTATTGGCCAACTTTGGCCCACGGGCCCTAGTTTGGGCATCTTTGCAGTAGGTGATATCAAAAGCCTCGTTTTTTCCGAATGAAGACGAAGATGAACGAAGTATCTCGGTGAGTGATCGTCACGCGATATTTCGATGTAAATAAACACACCAGCGTGACGTGATGCAACGTGAGGGTTTATCAAGGCTTATGCACATTTTCAGATGTAGATATGCTCATGTAAATGCGAACCAAACAAATGGTTTTTTTAAACATTCCATCTTGATGTGGACGTTAAATTTAACAACCTCGTCAGATTCGTTTACGAACAAAAAACCCAAATACCTCCCGTCATGCTTGATTGGTCAAAAACACCCAAGCACCCGCCTTTGTGCAAAGTCTGTTGGCTACTGGTTTCCAACGCTCATTCCTGATTGGCCAAAGCCTTTGTTGTTTCCGCTGCATGTCAGCTTCACTGTGGCGTTTTGTGAGGACCTCCGTTGCTCTGAAAACACAAAGCCTCTGGTCAGTACAAATGTCGCTTAATTATATAACCAACGCTACATTCCCGTTATACATCATATAGAAATTTATATCAGGAAATCATATAAGTTATTGTCATTGTTCGGTTTATTGTTTTTGTAGCGTTGTAATGACAGATAGCGGTATTAGCTAAGCTAACAGACAGAGTGGGAGATAGTTGATATGATGAAATGTTTGAACGGACAAAACTGCTAGCTGTGTTACTCTGACATTTGACATCTCCTTGGACATCGTCTCACAATAAAATATTTAACATTTATGGCAAATTGTTACTAAACCAAGAGGTACACACGTTTTTATTGTACTATTTTGCAGTCTGGTTACTAGTCAAACCTGCTGGAGTTTGTTTGAAGAGTTTTCTTTTGTTTATCTCGCACACATGTTTGTCGTCGTAAGTTGCCTATGTTGTAACGTTTTTCGATGATTAATTCTTATTAGAAATGTGCCTATGGTGCAGATGAATCCGAGCCATTCACATGTTTGTTTTCATTTGTTTACATCCATCTGCAAAGTGTTGCCATTCTGAAGTGATGCAGTTATCATATTTAGGCTTATACCTAGGCCTATACACAGACCAATTTTATCAATGATAAGCAGTGGTCTAATGTGAGATGTACCTAAAGTGAAATAGTGTTATAATTTAAGTGTAATTATTTAGTGAAAATCATGATGTGTGATATAATAAATTCATGTACTCTGCTTCAACAGGATACTGAGTGGTTGACCATGGCATCTGACTCGCCGCGCAGACCGAGCCGCTGTGCTGGTGGGGTTGTGGTTCGAGCCCAGGCTGCAACGTAAGAACTCAATTTCTCTTTTTTTGAATGTGTAAATCCAGTTTTATTGTAAGTAATAAGATGTGTTGTCATAAATCAAAATATGGTAAAAAAATTTATAGCTGCTCATGCGATTCCATGTAAATATCAACATGAAAAAAAAAGTTTTCAACAAAATAGCAAAACCCATTCTAAGTTTTTGGTGTTGGCTTGTATTTTACAGTACTGTAGAAATACTCAAAAATGTCTCTGTCAATGTTTTCAAACTAGGGCTACACGATATTGAAAAAAATTTACATTGTGACATTTTTTGTTTTTCTGCGGTTTTATATTGCAATATGAGTTAAATTTCACCATATGGTTTATAACGCTATTTTGTAAAGAAATCTTAAATTTACACTGATCGTGGTGATTTTGTGAGGGTGTGAATCTTGGATAAAAAAATAATAAACAATTGCAAGCAAAAATAAATGCAACAGAGCAATGAAAAAAGTAAAACAAAGATCTTTCGTTATGGTTTACCGGAGAGTCAAACAGCATTCAGGTGCAGAAATCGAATAATCAAACGTAATGTAAAATAACTCTGCATAGACTTCATTATATTAATAATTCAGTTAAAGGTTACAAATGTTGTATTTTATTTGTGCCCAAATGCTTTAAACTCTTTTGAAATGTCTTTAAAACACATGCAGAGGATAACGTTTCACTGTTTTGTGACTACACAAATCTCATGTATTCTGAATTGTAGTGCTGATCAACTATAATAATCCAAACTCAACATTGCATGTTCTGTGGTGTGACTAATGCAGACACATACATTGCGATATCGATGCTGAAACAATATATTGTGCAGTTCTATTTTAAACTATTGTATTTAATTTACCAAAGTCATACAAGTGTCAATTTCACATCTGTCACAACCATAACAAAGAGGTCACATCCATAAATGTCAAATAGAATAAAATCTATCATTTTTGTTCTACAGTGAGCTAACTCTTATCCTTTTGATTAGCATTAATTATTTTGGGTTGTGTAGTTTAATTCACAGAACTTCTACAGAGTATGTTGTATATTGTAAACTTGCAGACTTTTTTGGTCACATCCATAACAAATGTTTTCCTCATTTTAAATTAAAAAAAGGTTCACAGATTGATATTTTCTGAGACCATAGATCTGTGGTTAGTTGTTTTGGAAAATGTAAACAGACGTTTCAATATAATGTTAACATACGCATTCTCTGTGAAATTTTTTGTGTTAAGTTTTTACTGCAAATATCAGATCTGTAACGCTGGAATTGCTCTCATGCTTTTATGTGTAACTTCATTCTCTTGTATTATCTTGTTCAGATATGTGTTTTTTTTTTTTAATCATGAAAACTGGTTTGTCTTTTGCAGAGAGCAGTCGTACATGGAGAGTGTAGTTACTTTTCTGCAGGATGTAGTCCCTCAGGTAAATCTTTTCTTTTAATTTTGTTTTTACAAAACTAGAAATTCACTTTTTTGTTTGGTGTCCATGTTGGTAAAACGGTATCCTGTTCTAAAAGCTTGTAGATTTCCTCAAGCTTTAGAGAAAAAACAATCAGACTTGCAAGATACAAATACCATTCTGGATTCTGGAATTGGAATTCTGAGTTCATCTCTTGCATTTAAGATTTTTCCTCTCAGATTTGCAACTTTATTTCTTGCAAGTTTATAGGCTTTCAAACAATACTGACCATGTTTTACATGGCAACTTTTTTGACAAATGAACTAGCAATTGTAAATTTAAAATTTGCAGTTACAAGATATAAACTCTCTATTCTGAGAAAAAATGTATAAATTGTGAAATAAAACTTTGCTATTAGCTTTTTAATTTGCAGTCATTGGCAGAATTTAGTTTGCATGGGTTTCAGTGCATCTTCTTTTTAAAAGTATCAAGAACCTGTGAAATAATTCCTTTTTAGAATTATAAGCAGTTAATAGTAACAAGTAGCAAGCATCATATCTCTGCCTCTTTCTTGGAAATTTCAGGCATACACTGGGGCACCTCCAAATGATGAAAAAGAGAAAATAGTTTGGGTTCGTTTTGAAAAAACAGACATTAATGGTAAGTTCATTTCATTTTTGATTTTGTGTAGCGGCATGCATTGATGCAGATGATCTTTTTACATTCAAAAGTACTGTTTGGATTTTTTTTTCCTGAAAGCACATAACTATTTAGGGCTGAAATGGGCTAGACAGATATTTTTGTGCCTGACCTCAATGCATATTTTAATACAATATTTAAGGTAAATGAAATTTAACAAGAGTCTGTATTCTTTAATTTGCACATGTCAGTAGGTCTAATAAAACGTAGACATTTTAAATATCTAATAAAATGTCAAATTTGTGTTCAATCTAAAATTAGTCTTCTACTGCTAATTTGCCCAGTTCATTAAGTCTGGCAAGCCTGATATGTCAATACTCAATTTCAAAAAGTGTTTTATTCTCACAAAGGCTTTATTTACTTACTTTTTACTATACAATGAAAACAGTAACAAATAATGTTTTATATATATACATATATATATAAAATATATATCACGGGTTCATGAAGAAAGAATTTGAAATATATCTATAATATAATATTTTGCTGTTGCGGTGGCACAGTGGGTAGCACGATCGCATCACAGCAAGAAAGTTACTGGTTCGAGCCTTGGCTGGGTCAGTTGGCATGTCTGTGTGGAGTTTGCAGGTTCTCCCTGTGTTTGTGTGGGTTTCCTCTGGGTGCTTCGGTTTCCCCCACAGTCCAAAGACACTAAATTGTCCGTAATGTTTGAGTGTGTATGGATGTTTCCCAGTTATCAGTTGCAGCTGGAAGCGCATCCGCTGTGTAAAACATATGCTGGATAAGTTGGCGGTTCATTCCACTGTGGTGACTCAGGGTTGATAAAGGGACTAAGCCGAAAAGAAAATGAATGAATGAATCTAATATTTTGTATTATTATTGTTTTTGTTTTGTTGTTGCAAAAACAAACAAATAAACAAACAAATACATTCCCAAAACTTTTACTTTGTAAATATGATTTGCAACTAGTGTCATAGTTCATATTTATATTGCCATATTGTGTTAAAAGAGATTTTTATTGCACCAATGCTAGGTGAAAATGACCCTCGTTCCAGCAAACATGTCATAGAATGGAACAAAGAGGTTGACATCATTTACCTCTTAGTGATGAGTCAATCACAGTTTCATTTATTGATGAGTTTTTTTAGCGTGTTGGTATCTCCAGTTTTAGTCCTTTGTGCCCTGAGATTACAGCAGGAACATCTGAGCATCTTATACAAGAGTTGTACAGTAACAAGTCATGCCATAATCTTCACTTTTACATTTTAAAAAATGTAGATAAAATAAAATGTGGCAGTCAGAAAGACATCTTAATTGATAAGTTTTGAATCTTTGTTCTGATCTTCTGTACCTTTTTAGCTGTGTAATGTTTATGTCAAACATTTGTGGTTTACTTTCTCTTTTCTATCTGTGTTAATACTTTAGCAATGATAAAGTGTGTTTCTTGTCCTCTGCCCAGATGTGGCCCGCTTACCAGAGTTCCAAGAGATGCACAGCAGTGGCAATGACCCGCCTCTCTGCTTGATGATTGGCTACACTGACGGAATGCAGATTTGGAGCATATCAGTAAGTTCGTCTCTACACTGCATGGTCTGCATTCAAATGTAAATACTTCTCTTCTATGGTAGTCAAAAGACAATATGTGAGAAGACCAAATTCACAGCATTCATAAAACAGTAGGCAAAGTGTACTCTGGTGATCTGATACTTCTGTTGAGATTCAGAAATGCACGTGCAATGGACACTTTACTATCCCACGAGGCTGCCAGAGAGATTTGTGAATGGCAGTAACAGTAACACAAATGGCACTGTAGATCACATGACAGCGTGACAAATTTAATACATCTGAACGCCATATTACACACATTCCAATTATATAGAGCATCAATTTACCAGTCATTTTTGGACTTTAGCTAACATGTTTTTTTTTTCAGAATTATACAATTGAAGTCAGAATTATTATAATATTCTTTTATATTTTTTCCCCAAATTCTGTTCAATGGAAAGATTTCTTTTCAACACATTTCTAAATATAATAGTTATAATAACTAATTCCTAATAGCTGATTTCATGTATCTTTGCCATTATGATAATACATCATATTTTAGATATTTTTCAAGATACTTGTATTCAGCTTAAAGTGCAATTAAAATGATTTACAAGGTTAATTAGGTTAACTAGGCAAGTTAATATAATCAGTCAAATGATTGTATAACAATGGGTTTTTCTTTAGACAATCCCAAAAAAATTGCTTAAGGGGGCAAATAATATTGACCTTAAAATGCTTTAAAAATGCTTTTATTCCAGCCAAAATAAAATAAAGACTTTCTCCAGAAGAAAAAAAAATCGAAAATACTGTGCAAATTGCCGTGATTCATTAAATATCAAGAATTTAAACAAGGGATCAGTATTTTATACTGCAAAGGTTTGTCAAGTAGGCTTACATATACATTTTATATTTGTATATTTTACATTACATTTTTATCAAAAAAGCTTGGTTTCTAAAGTGGATTAGATAAAGGCAAGATCAACATTTTGACATTATTACAACTGGGAAAATTTAACAAAAAGTTTTAGACAGCCAATGGGCATCCTATCATACATGTGGCCATAATTATTAAAGAATTGATCTTTAAAAAAGTAATTAAAAAAAGTTTCTTTTAATAGTATTACTCTTTTAACTGCCTGCTCTACCAAATAGTTTACCATATTTTCACTGTTTTAAATAATGACTATAAAAGTAATTTAAATAATGACTAATTATTTTAAATAAGTTTACACTAAACAAACATAATCCTGTTGCACTACTACACTTGATTTAGGTTTTATTGTGAATCTGAAATATTCAACGGCATACATAACATAAAGATGATTTAGTATTCAAAAATGTTTTATTTTGATTATTTTTTAAATCTTTAGATTTAACACTTCATATTTTTTGATTTTCATAGTATATGTATTAATCCCAGTACTTTTACCATGAACCGACATATCAACCATTTGGTAGAGGTTGATATTTTAAATTATGGGTTGTGTTGGAAAAAGAAAATTCATTGAATGTGTTTAAGCATATTAAGATGTTCATACTGATGATTTATATACAGTAAATCAACTGGTAATCATTTGTTTTACTGACCATATAAGTCTACAATTATGCTTCATTATTGGTCCTTTGCTTTAAGATATGGAGCTTTTGCATCTTTTATTTCAGTTTTGCTTTTAAATACAAAATTCACTTGAATTTGACTCAACCAAGTCATCATTTACAATTGTTCAAGAACTTTCTTCTTGAAGCATCTTTCTTCTTTTGAACAGAAAAATTATTTGTGCTACTTGTTCAAACTGCCTGTTTAAAATAAGCTAAATCAACAAAATTCTTGATTTATAGAATTGAATACTAAGAATAGAATACCATAGGATACTTTCCAAATAGACCAAAATATATGAATTTTGTTTTTCAAATAATAGATTATGTTTTCTAAGTCAAAGCAAGAGGTCATCCCTTTATCTACTGAGAAACACCAGGACTGTCTTCTTTTTTCCAATGAAGAATTAAATGTTTAGCTTCCTGCAAACTTAAAATTAACAGCAGTCTTTCATGTTTGGTCACGTTAAAGTTCAATGGACAAATGTGCAATATACACAAGACGGCATCAAGAGAAATTACTTTACCAATGATTTCAGAATATGTTGTTTTGTGAAAAAAAAAATCATGAAGGTGTAGAAACTCTTGAGTATGAGTAAATTCTAATGTAAATGTTAATTTTGACTGAACTTGGTTGATTTTGCGAAAAATGTGCAATGCTGTGACTCTCTTTCACCACGTGGTGTCGCCATAGACAAAGACAAGTCTGTAATCCTAGAATAGAGAATTACTGAAGTTGAATGAAATGATGTGAAAATATGTTAAGCTCTTCATCATGTCAAACAATAAATGATATCACTTCCTGAATAAAATGGAGAATGTGTTCACTTTGGTTTCTCAATCACAGGGTATAAGAGATGAAGATATCCTCTAAATAATGTGTTTTGTCACCCTTACTCTGTATCGGAAGATTTAGCCTTTATTGTATTATTTTTAGGAGTGTCCTGACAGTTATCACCTCAGGGAAGAGTTGCACTTTTTATGACATGAATTATGCTGAGCATCATCACGGACATGAGCTCGCTGTTCTTTGGAACAGCGAATATCACACTTTGTTTTGTGCTAAAGGTGTTGAAAGTGTCACATTGTCTGACTGTATGTTGCCTGTAAAGTGTTTGTGACTGTTGCTGAGATGACACCTTCTGTATTGGAGCTTAAAGGAGGAGTTGGAGAGACACAAATTGTAGTACGTTTCTATGCATTTGTATCTTGTTGTTTGAGCAGGATCTTTTGATGGAGGTGTTGCCAGAGATAGCAGGAAGATTAGATGGGGCTAATTGAAGTGGTGGTAGACTGAAGGATGACATGTAGTAAAGTGGAGGTGTCTTATCTGCTTTTATTGCTGAAGAAGTGCTAGGAAATGTGTCGTTTTTATTTATTAATAAACTTAATACTTTTAGGCTTTCATAGTTGGATCTGGGTGTTTGGGAACACTGGAAAATTGTGCATTTTTAAGAAGTGATTAATGGTGCACACTATATGATATGATATTAGATTCAGTTAATATTTCTTTTATTAATTTCAAAATTCTGTATTTTTACAGCAATGAGATCAGTCAGTTTTTAAATGTTATTTGATTGTTTAATGTTTTATTATAAGTAATATTTTAACACTTTGATATAATATTTTAATGTAAACATGCGCTGCAAATATATGTCAATTAACAGTTTGCGTATTTTGTGTTTTTTGTTTATTTATAGTTGTGAATTACATTATGAGATCTTGATCTCTGCTCTGCTCTGACTTTTGATGTTGAAAAAGTCATCTCGTCAGTTTAACAAAGTAACTTTTATTGACATTTTAGTGGTTTGAATTAGTATAATGTTTAGGAAATAGAGAAATAAATCTGTAAAATAACAGAAAATGTAGTGGCAGCTTCTTACAAGGTTTTTGTACCGTAATATACAACACCAACCTAGACAACATATCACTTTAAACTATTAGAAATGTTAACACAAGTCACTTTTTCAACTTTTTAAGGGGAAAAATAAAAACATGAACCACAAAATACAGAAAACTATTAATTTAACTTATTTACAGATATTTTTTTGTTGTGTATGTTTTGTGTCTTACTGTATGTGACAGTGCTCTAAATTCCAAATTGATGATATATTTAAGATATTCTAAACTTGTAGTATGTAATATTGTTGATTTTTACTTCTGTCATGACAGCTCTCTGAGAGATTTTAGTTTGGAAATGGATATGTATATGGAAATGTTTATATGTTTGGTCTTGGTGGCGTAGATCTGCTATACTGCTACTACTTTGATTATTAGTGTAGAGCAAGAAACAAGGCTCGCTACTGTCAGTATATTCACGCACACACACATGCTGTCTGAGAATATAAATTAAGATAATATAAAATCCTGCTGCAAACATAACTTACCTGTGACCCTGCTGAGGAGCAAGCTCAGGTAGCAATAGCCAGTTACCTGCACCCTGTCTTGCTGTTGTATTTGGAAGTAGATTGGATAGGCTACACGCCCAATAGAATGTGATTCCAGAACTTTGTATTTGAACAGTGTTTTGCTTTATTGTGAATTTGTTGAAAATAATTATTAATGTTAATTTCTTCACATTTAATGTTCAAAATTTAAATATTTCAGTATTACATTTATTTATAGACAATGTAAATTTATAAGCTTATCAATTATAACATTTATAACATTGAAAACACTTATCTGCATGTTAGCATCAGCTCAGAATCATAATCAGGTAATCAATAATCAGTTTCATAATCATATTTTGACATTATTGTGCTATTATTTTTTTACTTTATCAGTTGTGCTTTAGTATTGTCTAGTCATACAATGTGGTCAATCACGACTGACTCATTTATGTGTATTGAAAGATTAAGGGAAAGCTGTTTGTGTAACAATTTAAAAATATGTTAAACATATTGCGAATGGAATTTTCATTTCAAAGAGTTCAGATGATAAAGGTTTCTAGTGACGTCTGAATCTTCTTCTAAAATTAGGGGTTTTCTCAGCCTAATGTGTTCATTTGGTTATTTCACTTTAAATGCAATGAAAATAACCTGACCATTGCCATAAAATTGAAATTATTGAACCTCCCCATATAAGATTGTGCAAAACGCTAGTTTTAGAAGAACATTTCAGACCTCTCTTTTTTTGCTTCAGCGTCAGAATCATTATTATCTGTAAATATATATAGAGAGTGATTTACGTTTCTTTTAGAATAATTGTAGAACTTATTTGTCATATTTAAAATTATTAGACAATTTTCATTACTATTGCTATTTTTAGTACTCTTATTTTTATGCAATCATTTATATGTACATGTAATATTTTGTATGGTGACTGTTTTTGACACGTTGTAGATAAATAATTCTAAGCCTCGTCTTAATATCATACACTCTTAAAAAAAAAAGGTTCCTTGAGGTTCTATATAGAACCCTAGGGTTCTATACTTGGCCAGTAGAACCTTTTACCCAAAAAATGGTTCTATTTAGAACCCTTTGAGTGCAAAGAACCTTTTTGATTAAAATGGTTCTATAATGTGGGATTTATAACATAATTATATAGTAAAGATTATAAATAATAATAAGCTATAACACAGAGAGACAAAGCTTTTTGAGTCAAAACCTAATAAAATGACTGCTATGGTCAAAAACCTAATCAATGTATGATGGGATTTTTGTTTCACGCAGGTTTGTACATTACCATATAACTAATATTTATATATGCTTAATATTTAACATTTTTGACGAATTATTTTGTGAAATTAATTAAATAACCAGTTTATTCAGACTGTACAGTGTGTTGTTATGGTTTAATAAATTGTTTTAAAGTAATAATCATGAAAAAGCCCTCTGGTGACGTCATTCATTGGTGGACTGGTGATGAAGAGCCTCGAGAGAGAGTGACGGTTAATTTTTGAAAAGGAGAACTCCGCTTTTGAAGCTCCGTCATTCAGGTACGTTATTACTCTTTTAAAACTATAATAATGAAATATTTTGTATTACGGGGTAATGTTTCTCTTCCCTTGTGTTATATGGTGACAGACTGAATAAGGGGTAACGTTAATATGGATTAATACTGTGCTTGTAAGTTTCTGATGGTCTCTGTCGACAGCCTTCGCTTCAGAAATCTGTGTCAAGCTGACTTTGCTCTGCTTTTTGTTCGAAATAAGTTACAGTTTCGCTTTATTTGTTTGTCAGTATTAATTAAAATATCAATAACAATAAAACAGGTGCGTTATTCGATGGCGGGCATTGAGAGGCAGCGTGAAGCGCGTGCACGCTCTTTTAATGGTAACTTCTTATGAGCCGATTTCCGCTTTCGTGCAGTTTTTATCTCCAACCTTGAACAAACAAGTACTCCCAGCTTGTTCGTGTGTGAGTTTAGCCGAGTTTAACTCGGGCTAAACTCTGTAAAGTAGTGTACACGCCGGCTAGTCTGCATTAAAACCGCAAGGGAGCATGTCGCGCTCGTGCCCCGCCCGAGTCTATGCACGCGCCCGCCCGCCCGAGTCTATGCACGCGCTATTGTGATGATTGCTAAGTGTATTATTGAAACCTTTTAAAGCCAAAACATATTTTAATAATCCATAGATAAAAGATCAGGTGTTATTTATGAAGGACATACAAACATGCAGGCTAAATGTATTGTGAAATGTTGAACCTTGTTAAATATAGGCTACATATATGTATATATTGTGCTAAATAAGTTTAAAATTCATATTTTAATGTATATCTTTCTTTTCTTCAAACAGCCTGGAAACTGAACTGCATCGTAAATCTTGTGCTCGGTATGTATTATTGCTTTTAATTCTAAACAAACTGTATTAAGTATTATGAAATGAATATTATAAAAGACTTTAACATTGTATTGTAACCTGGGCTGCAGGACACAAGTAGCTTTGAAGAGGAAGGATCCCAGCTTAAAGAAGGGCATGCGTTACATCCATAATTATGACACAATTGTCATCAACAAGGACACCTGGTAAATATTGTATTTTATAACATGCATATGTCAGACTTGGTTGTTGTATACTGAAATAATATATTTATCACAAAAATGTTCCATTACTTATTGCTGCTGTTTGTACAGTGAGAATATTAAGGTCATTGCTTATTAAAAAGTCCTGCAAAGAAAATATGTTTTAAAAGAAAGTGTAAATTTGCCTACAGGATACCTTGTTGGAATGTCTGCAAAACAAATTTAAAAATGAAAGGATTTCAGTGGTGAGCTCATCTATCATCTTGCAAAATGAAACAAATTAATGGGATGAAAAGGAAGTGAACTGTACTCTGAGGAACTTAACACAAGGCAAGTTCAGTTCAATACATTTTATGCCAAAGGTAGATTAATTCTGTATTATAAATTCATATTTACACACTCTAAAATGCTGTCTTCCTACCTCAGATTGTGATGGACCTGGAATGCGACACCAGATACTCATAAGTCAAGAACCGAATGAACACCCTTTTCCAGAGCACAGATTATGGAGAGGTTTGCAGAACTAATGGAGCAGTTTCTTCTTCTTGGAGTGCCACAGCTTGTGAGTAAACACTGTTACATTGTGTGCCAAATAGTTTTGCGTCCATGATGACTTTAAGAAACTTGTATTGCTGAAAATATGTCATTTGGAAACTTACACATGAAGTAAACAAAATGTTTTTTTTGCATTTAGGATGCTGCATAGAAAACTTGGTAAAGAACACAGAAACATCTTTAAAAGAAATGGCCCAAAAAGGGACGGAAAGAAGGAAGTGCTCCATGACAGTTTCATTGGACCAGCAGAGGAAACCGCAGAAGGTAACTACACACTATACTACATACTATTTGCCCCAAACACACACACACACACACACACACACTCACGCACACTTTAACTTGTATTGATTATAACTGTAATTCTATTTGATGACATGTTAATTGGTTAAAAGTACTCAACATTAAAATATTGTTTTACAGAAATCCAAAGGTCCTACACCATCCAGGATTCAGCAGCTCTCCTGATTCCACCAAGGCTTGAAGTGTCAGCATTACAATGGACAACACTCACTCGCTATCCTTCTACTTCCTCATTTATCAGAGGCACCACAGAGGAGTGAATCACCAACTAATCTGCCCTTTCCAGCCACAACCCAGCACTTGGAAACCCATATACTCTCTCATACAGTAGATCTACACACATTCACTCACTATGGCCAATTCACCTATACCGTACACATGCTTTTGGACTGTGGGGTCAACAGGAGCACCCAGAGGAAACCCACATGAACACTGGGAGAACTTGCAAACTCCACACAGAAATGACAACTGGCCCAGTCGGGACTCGAACCAGTGACCTGCTTGCTGTGAGGTGACAGTTCTAACCAGTGAGCCACTGTGCCACCCATGGACAAAACTATTTACCTTATGAGAGAGGCTGACAGACATGGACATGCTACAGGTTGTGGCATGGCTGTTTGCAGTGTTTTGTCTAATCATTCTGCAATGTTTTAGTGATGTTTCTTATTAAATTATGTATAAAAATGGATGTTGTGATGACCAATACATGCAGGTACCATCCACTTTTTGAAATGGTAGTGTTATTTAATAGATGTTTTGATTGTTTGTGTATTGTTTCCATCTGCATTGTGAGATATTTCTCTTCATTTTAGAGATGTGTGAAAGTTAAGCTCTGTATTTGTTCAAACAGTAAAAAAGCTTAGAAAAGTGAAGTCATTACAATTACAGTGTTGAATGCCATTAAACTGTTAAGGTAGATCTGCTGTCCAATGCAAAGTATGCAGAGGTGCAATTTTAAATATTAAACAAAATATTTTGTATAATGAATTGAATAAATTTAAACAATTTGAATTGTCTGGATTGGTTTTATTTTTTATTTATTAATAAGTAACAATAATTCAATAATAAATAAAAAGAACCCTTAAATGGTTCTAAATAGAACCATCTAACTTGAATTCAAAGAACCATTTGGGGTTCTATTTAATGAACCCTTAAAATGGTTCTATATAGAACCTTTTTGGGGTTCCATATATGAAGCGCTCCATAGAACCGTTTTTGGTTCTATATTGAACCGTTTGTTTTAAGAGTGTATGGCAATGTAATAATATTTGCTTTTTGAAACTTCCAGCTGCAATCGTATTGGGAAACATCTATACACACTCATTCACACACATACACTACGGCCAATTTAGTTTATTCAATTCACCTGTACCGCATGTACTTGAACTGTGGGGGAAACTGGAGCACCCAGAGGAAACCAACGCGAACACTGTGAGAACATGCAAATTCCACACAGCAATCCCAACTTGCCCAGCCGGGACTTGAACCAGCAACCTTCTTGCTGTAAGCTGACAGTGCTAACCACTGAGTCACCGTGTCGCCCTAGGAATGTTTAGATTGTTATAAAATGAAACATTCAATTCCTTTCAAATAATAATCACAGTGAGCATGCTTTTCAGCCTTTACATTGAACAGAGTATTTAAGGAAGCAGGTCATAAGTTTATATGCATTTTCGCTCTCATTATATCAAGAGCTCTTCAGGCAAGAAGACGGAGACATCACCAATCCTTCTTGTCTAATGTGAGACCTCCATCTTCCATCTGCTTTCAGAAGCCCTTCTCTTTCTAAGAAAACAAACAGAGCTGCCGTCTCTCTCAGCTCCAGATACTGTTAATTCACTCCCAATTCACCGAATTCCATCACACAGAGTGGCTGAAGATTAACAAAACTCAATTCACGAGCAGCGACTACACTCTGTATATGACGAAATTAGAAACGACAAGAGGGAGAAGTCTCAATTTTGCATATTGCTGTGATAAATAGTAATGTAATATCTGAGAGCTTGGTGATGGATGCCACCACTAAAGCCGTGTAAAGCGAGGATGAGCAGTCTGGTAATGCACAATGACAGTCGCATTAATGTAAACCTCACAATCCGCTAAATTCCATTATTCCTCTGCCCCATTTGCCAGCTGGGGGTTTTGTTTTGTGGCCCGGCTGCATTACCTCTCTCTTGTTTTCTCTCTCTCTCACATCAAATGTACCGTGCGGTAGATGCCATATTAATCTCCCACTTGGCAGCTACAAAGTCTGCACTGAGCGCTTTTAATAAAAACACAACTCTGATCCTGCATTCGAAAAACCTACTAATTGTGCAAAAGAGTGATCATCCTCTGCGGGCTTATCTGCTTAAGACACATGGATTATGGGCAGTAATGTGATAAAGGACGTTTCTGTAATTTAACGCACACAGAGACGAGCATTCAGGGCTTATTCTTAAAACAAAAAAAGCTTGAATAAAAGGTCGTAGGATTTGGGGCGCCAATCAAAATATTTCTGCTCATGCGATGTAATATGCCACTCCCAGCTTCCGTTTCACAGATCTTTGGATTTCCACCAGCTTATTATAGTGTCTGCATTGGAATGACGTGATTAGGACTAATTGAATTTGTGTTTGTATTGATATTACGACTGAGTCAAATGTAGCTGGTCGTTCTGACTGCTGGATATGTTAGTCACGGACATGCCGTTGTGTTTTTTTGGGGGGGAGGGGGGGTACATTTATTGAGTACATGGTGGCTTTGTTTTTGCGGTTTAGTTGTTGGCTCGCTCTCCATCCTTCATGTGAAATCTGTTTTTCTCAGTTTGCCTTTATTTGTCCTGCAGTGTGAACAGATCGCTCTTTGTTTGCACCCCATTGTTCTTTGACTTCCATCAACCACATTTTTGCCCCTGAATGGCATCGTGTTGATCAGCAATTCAGATTTTTTTTTTTTTACACTGGCAACAGTAAGACAAGGCTCCAGACTAACATTTGAGAGCAATTTTTACACTGTAAAAGTTAGTTGCTGCCTTAAGCCATTGTAAGTTAATGATTTAACTTAAGTTGAACTATGGTTACTAATTTGAATTGCTTAACAGCACTTTTTATGATGACATACTAATTTTTAAAATATACTTTATCTTTTAAACGGTGTACAGATGGAGGTATAAATGCTGGCGATTTTGTGGATTGAAAAGCCTTCTACGCTGTAAAAAGTGAAACAGTTTTTTAACATTTAATTAATAAATATATATTTTAGGTGTAACATGTTTAAGTAATTTGATTTAATGTTTGTTTTTCAGTTTAACTGGATCGTTTTAGCTAAAAGTTTGTTTTGTACATGAGTGCTTAGAATATCAGTGGTTACACTTTTAACTAATTTATATAACTAAATTATATTTTTTTATTTGGAATTTTCATATTATCTAGTTGGCGGTTCATTCCGTTGTGGCGACCTCTGATAAATCAGGGACTAATGGCGAGTTCAGACGGCATGATTTTAGTCACGATTTTGACTCGCAGACAGGTTTTGACAAAATCGCAGACAAACCTCTGAAATTACAGGCAAATCGGTGCTCGTTCACGTGTGTATCAATTACACAGTGTGAACTATCAAAGACGCGATCTGAGAGAATCACAGATGAGTCGCTGACATCCGTGAGATATTTGGCATGCAAAATATCTGAACCTGTTAGCAAATCAAAATCATGGCGTGTGAAATGTGTTCTGATTTGAAAACAACATCAGTGATTACCTACAGCCAATGAGAGAGCAGCTTCCACTAGCATGGGTATCTGCTGGGGGAGGTTGGGGGAGAAGTTAAAGGCCCACTTTTCTGTCCACTTTGTCAGAAGAAATGAAGGAAAAACTAGTGGAAATTTGGCAGGAGCACTCGTGTTTGTTTGACATGTCATCTGACCAATACCACAACTGGGTTGAAAAGGAACAAAGTTGAAGAGAAATTGCAAATTCTTTTCAAAAGCCAGATGAGCAAAATACATTTTCTACCCCACTAAATGCTTCTTTCACATTATGTAGTTAATAACAAAAGATATACTACGTTACCTCGCATTGTTTCCATGTCACTTCTCGTGTGTTTTTGGTTGTGAGACGTATTTCGCGGACCAAGACAAAGTTGTCGGTGATTCGGTTGTCGGTGAAGTTGTTGGTGAAGTCATTCAGTGTCAAACCCCCTGTTGCTGATCCATCTTGCAGTGCAAACACAGCAGCGATGGGATGTTCATCAAGATAGTCATGCAGTGTGAAAACATCTGTGACATGACTACTTTTAAAAATCATGCAGTCTGAACTCGGCATAAGCCGAAGGAAAATGAATGAATGACCTCAGAAACTCTTGATAAAGAATTGTCATTTGTGCAACATCGTGTTTTTTTAGTAAGCTAGCTGTGGCCACATTTTTGAGCTAAACTCAAACCAAAATCAGACTGACTCAAACATTCAGTTCACTGCTATTAGCTGGATAAAATTATCCTTTTTAAGCGATCTGGTTCAAACAAATTCAAAGTCTGTGAACTGCTCATCACTACTTTTCCAAGAAGAGATAGATCACAATTTAAATAAAAAGCACTGGTCTGCTCTTGACACAAACCTATGATATGACTTTCTCTGTGTCTTTATGGCTCATGAAATGCAACATATGAATCAAATTAAACACTTTTATGATCATTTTGTAGATTTCTTTTTCTCATTTTGGAGCTTAATTGCCCCAGCGCTTATCCACATTTATTATATTAAATTGACAGGCTGAGATATTCTTAACGTTGTTCACCTAAAAAAACAAAAATAAAGATGAAAAAGCAATTAAACTATGGTTTACATTCTCGCTTGAACAGCATCAATAATCGGATATTGGATGCAAGTGTCATTGACAATTACTTTGAGTTTGGAGGCCAGATTATAATACACTGCCTTTTGTGTGTATATGTATGTGTGTGTGTGTGTGTGTGTGTGTGTGTGTGTGTGTGTGTGTGTGT
>CAIGQQ010004837.1:18344373-18371220 GCA_903798035.1 Danio albolineatus | reverse complement strand
TGTGTGTGTGTGTGTGTGTGTGTGTGTGTGTGTGTGTGTGTGTGTGTATTTGTATGTGTATGTGTGTGCGTGTGGTGTCTTGCGCCGGTTTGTCCATAGATGCCTGATGTTTATCTTCTAGTTGTTGGGTGACTCATTATCAAACCACATCCAAGCCACTTCAGACCAAATAGAGGATTGTGTGAATCACAGTCAAGGACATTTATGTCTGTTAATGTTCCAAAGGGATGCCACAGTGTTTAGGACATTCGTCATGGGTGTTTTTAGTCAGACACTCTTTGTCAACTTTTTTGTGTGTTGGCTGATTAAAAAAAAAAAGATAAAACAGCGTAGCCCCATCAACTCTGTACTGTTATTGTATGGACACCGTCTCGTCTCGGGCCTTATAACCTTAGTGATGTGACTCTGGTATTAACCCATATGCACATTCACAGTTTATGCTTCGCATTCTCACACCCACCATCCTCTCTTCTGTGTCTTTGAACTGAGTTTATCTCTCAAACATCACCGTGTGGTGTCTTTTAAACACATTTTTTTTTCTCTCTGCAGCTAAATGGGGAGGCGCAGGAGCTCTTCTCTGTGCGGCACGGGCCTGTGCGAACTGCTAGGATCCTGCCCGCTCCACATATCAGTAAGTGTCAGATGCACCACCTTGTCATCCCACTTCTACAGAACCAGCCAGAGACACATTAATGCTTTGTTTTAATAGCAATAGACTCCTTGAAACATTTTGCTTGCTGTTAAAATTATTGCATATTCAAAAGAAAAAAAAAAAAATCCTGACTAAATCAAAGCCACTTATTTTGATTTTTGTTGTTGTCTACAGCTGTGCCATCTATATATCTAGCTATACTTTAATATTGTTAACTGTCTAAATTAGTTTCAGCCCTGATTTATAATCTAGGACTGTGATTCTGAACTGGCGTTGTTTCTGGATTCAGATATTTTCCACCCAACACCTTACAAAAATTGTTCACTAACAGTAAAATGGATTTTTTAACACTAATTATGAGAATCAGCATGAAATCAGCTGATTAAAATGCATTCTGAAAGGTCATGTAACACTTAAGCACTGGAGTAATGGAGTAATTCCTGCTATGTTTAGCTTTATGTTTTAAAATAGATAAAGTCTAGTATGAACTATTTTATGCTAAATTGCTAGATTTTACAATATTACTGCATTTACTTTGTTTTAATCAAATAAATGCATATTGTAGATAAAAAAAAACTATTTTTTTAGAAGCATTTTTCTCTGTGATAAAAGTTGGTAAGCCATCCTACCGTAAGTATGGATGGTTTCATTTAATTTGTATTTTATTATTTTAGAATTTATTTAGTGTTTTCTCCTCCTGCTGTTTTCCTGCCTGGGTTGTGATCCCTGCCACAAGCCTTTTCATTACTGTGTGTAAAGCTGCTGCTCTGAAATATTATTACAAATTCTACATTCCAGTGACATCTTAATTTTCAGCTTGTCATGAACATGCGTCCACCCCCAAATTGAAATATGCGTCGACAGAGCACGATCTCCGGCTACGCTTAAATTTCCTTCACATGTCATATGTTACATAAACAGCACGTTCTTTTACATGTCATGTTTGCCACTGCTATTTGTCCATAAATTTGCAGAAAGTAAAATCAGTTTTCGGCAGTTACATGCTTTTTCGAATCAAGTTAGACCGAGATGTAGCAATTTATAAAGTTCCATGTCTCTCTTCCTTACTGGCTTTTCCATATATCATGTTTAAATTAAAGACTACCTTCTGGTTCTTAATAGCGCAGAGAGCTCGCCAGAGCCCCGCTGTTTTCCCATCATAATATTAAAATCAGTCCTTCACGATTATGTTGGCATGCTGTCAGCTGGCTGCCTGGACTTTTACCGCCGCTTTGGCAGAGAGGAACTGCAGACTTCTGTGATTTTCCTTCTCTTTCATCACGACTCACTCATTGGTCATCGCATGCTTGTGCTCATTCCGTTTGTTAGGGGACCAAAATGAATAGCCTGACAAAAGTACGCACGCTACATCTTTCTAAACTAAAAAATGTGTAACCTGATTAGGTGTGCTAGAATTTTTATGTCATGTTAAACTCTCTCCTCTTAAGATATTCTTTTTCATTTTGATAAATTAGCGCAGTTTTTGTGAATAAATCAGGTTGTTAGTTATGAAATAATTCACTCCCCTTTTTATATTTGTTTATCCCATATGCAAATGTAAAAACAAAAGGAATGGGAAATGCACTTGTATTGTAGGGTGACATTTATGCACAGAATTTGCGTTCTGTCCCTTTGGCAGATTTAAACAATGCACAATAAAGGCATTGAATGCCGGCTGGATTGGGATAAAAGAGAATTGTCATAATAAGAAGCAGCAGACGGCCGACACATGAGGAGAACGCTTCTCAGCTAAATCAAATGAATTGTACAAGTGGGGAAACTGATTGCGATCTGTTTGGCGCAAACAGTGTCATACTGTAGTGGGATTTAAAAAGAGTAATTGTTTTAGCTGGGTGGGCGGATTTGGAAAGTCCTGAAAATAGGTGTCAATTTTAATAAGGCAAGGTCTTTCCCAGAATAAAGAAGGAAGTTCCACTTTCTCTAAAGAGACAAACTGACTCTCTCTTTTTTTTCTTCCTCACATCCGTTCTGTTTCTGACTTGTGCTGTTGTTTTGCAATGATTTATTTTCAGGTGACCGCTACGGATGTTCATATTCACAGCTGACCAAATGTCAGAAATCGCTTCCTCTCCATTTCAATTTATCCAACTGTTGAAAGCAGCTCTCCTATAAATGTACATTTTTCTGAAATGCAGGAAATTAGTTATGTCTTCCAGAAAACAATTCCCTCAATATTTCTCTGCGTAAATTAAAAGCAGGCATTGGAAAACACAAACGAAAGCCACTTGTTTTAAAGTCCAGCCGTTTTCGAGGCACACAGCTACGGGCAGAGAGGAACGCGGGGTTGTTTCTACCCATTAATTGTTCTTTCAAATAGAAGGCAGCTGCTGTCCCTTAGAAGCCCGTCGTATTTGCATTACGATTGGATATCGTGACCAGTTGCAATGTCTGATGACAGAGAAGTGAAGACGGAGGAGAGGCCCTTTAAAGTGTTAAGGTTTGAGAATGACACATTTGCACTCACACGCCATGCCACAGGGACCGTTCTCTCCTGGAGCTGATTAGTGTCATGGCATGGCTGTCCAAATTACAGCTCCACAAAGGCTAACATCTTCTTCTACCCCAACATGAATGAACGACTCTCCCCCGCCTTCTCTTTTAAATCAAGAGAATTAGATAAATATGGCATCTGTAAACTTACTGCGACATGTTTTCTCCACCCAAAGTATGCCTACCGGCCTTTTGCCGTTCTGTAATTCCTCCGAAGCCTTGAAATTAAAGCCAGTCAGACAGAAGACTCCTCCGAAAGCTTTGAAGGCTTTCTCCATTAGAGTCGGAGGAGAAATGGTTTGTGTTCAACACATTGAGCTGAGTGCCGTTTCTGTTCTCTGTCTCCATTTAATGTCTTGCATGCTGGTATTTTAATTTCATTTGATCCCTATAAGTCTGTGTGAGGACCAGGGCATTATTTTCTGGTAAGTGAGTTTGTGTGTATGTCAAAGCTGACAGGAATGAGGTGCCCGCTTTTTTTTTGAGGATATTTTCAAGGCATAATTTTGATTACAGATCTCTTGTAATGCAATCAACACGCTTCCTGTTGCGGTAGCTGTTTTTTAAGATGGAGTTTGGCGGGTGGGTGGCTTTGGCAGAGAGACAACGGGCCTCATATGCGGGTGGCTAATGAATGTCCCTCTTTATGTGGGTCAGTGGTTAATGTTCCCCCTTCTGTCCCTCCGGCTGCAGGTTCCCTCAACACTGACAGCTTCGCTGAGAAACGGCCCCTCCTCGGCGTGTGCAAGAGCACGGGTTCTTCAGGGTGAGTGAACAACAACCACGTCACTTCCACTGTCAGCTCGGTCTAGTGTTACAGGAGCTTTCATATTCACAGGTCATGCTTGGTTGTTTTTAAAGCTGCACACTGTTTGAGCACAAGGGTTGATGACACAATTACAATTATTTATCACAAACTTTTTTTTTGTACTTTAGATTATATTCTATCACATGTTATAATGAGAGATACTATTGGTGATGAGCACGAGACATTTAAAGGGCACCTGTGATGAAAGTCATCTTTTGTATGCTGCTTGGACAGGACTGTGTATATGTATAGTGTGTCCACAGTCATTTTGGAGTGATAGAAACACAATAAGTCTGTTTTTTTATTTCTTGATGTTAAAAATATGATCCAAATCCCTCCCATTTTGAGCTTCACAACAGGTCAAAATGTAGGTCTGCAGTTTCCCCGCCCACCGATTTAATTGACAGTTGCATATCAACATGTCTCCGTAGTAACGCATATAATCATATCAACAAGACAGGACATGCTCAAAGCAACCAGGATTAAAAGATCTGTTCAGCTCGCTGTGTTCATCAATCATCTTCAAATGTGATCAAGAATGAGTTTTACAAGTTCAAAATGTGTTTTTAACAGTGCATGTTTGTAATCAATTACAGCGATTTTGCCGTCTTTACTTTATCACCACAGCCGCACGTCAGTACAATTCTAAAAGAAGGCGCTTCAATCCCGGTTTGTGGACTTTAAATCAGGTTTATTTTGTACATTAACATAACGGATATTCATACACACAGCAAAGTTCATTTAACTCAATTTGAGTTTAACTTAAAACTCCTTGGGTGTGCATATGACTCCCTCCATTTTGGAGTTAAAATAACACTTTCTAAAACGTGAAATTTGTACATTACTCACAGAGTTCATTTTAACACTGTAAGAGTTTATTCTTACATCAAACTGGAGTGTCAAAGTGTTAATATATTTAATTTGTACGTTACTCACAGAGTTCATGTGTATATAAGCTAATGAGTCCATATACTGCTTCTGACGAAAATTAATTTATTATATCTTATAATTTATTATATCATCAAGACTCGTAAAACATACTGGTTTGTTCACTGTTTGTCCGAAAGAAGCGGTTCTTCTTTCTCTTAAATATTCACACTTGTGGATTGAAATGTACTCCGTCTTTTAACACTGAACAACACCAACAAAAAAATAAATAAATAAATAAAATCACACTGTGCATTTACCACCGGAATGTTTGCTGTGCAGCAGCGGATATCAACGTGTATCCCATCAAGTTTGCCGTGCAAAAACAGTGCAAAGTTAAACGTGTGTGTGTGTGTGTGTGCGTGTGTGTGCGTGTACGTGTGTGTGCGTGTGCGTGTGTGTGTGTGTGTGTGTGTGTGTGTGAACTTTGTAACAAAATAGTGTGTGACTTGTTGCAACTCCACAACAAATCAAATAATAATTGGGAAAGTTCTTACTGAAGTACTTCTCACAAACGTTCTGTGAGATCTGCTTTCTTCATGTCTGTCACTGTGCTGTTGAGGCACACTCTGACAGACATTTGAGAACGGTGGGTAAATAGAACTAGCATTAAAGGCACAGGCAACAAAAACAGCTACGTTGTATTCAGAGCAGAAAATTCAATATTGTGAAATATTATTGTAATTTAATATACCTATGTGAAAGGTATAATAAATAATATGATGGGTGTTTTTAGCTGAAACTTTACAGACACATTCTGGAGACACAAAAGACTTCTTAAATATTAAAAAAGGGGTAAAATAGGTGCTCTTAAAAACTGTAAAAATATATGTTTGACCTAGTCTAAATGATTGTGCTTTTATATTTTGTAATCTGTGTAGTGTTTGCATTATAGTTTGTTCAGTTATAATATCTATAGGTAGAGCTGCACAGTGGTGATGGTGAGGTGAGTCCTCTCATATGATTGGAATGCACTTTCGCTACAATAATACACTACAAATGCACATTAAAACACAAAACATCAAGAAAATGTTTTTTTAAGCCTATTATGCAGAACAAACACTTGACTGCAACTCACACGTTTGCTGTTATGAGCTTTTCTGAAGTGTTTTCAAGTTCTCAACAGCATTTAAAAATTAGCTTCAGACTACTGACTTCAGCGGCTCATTTTTATTGAGAATTAGTAAGAATGGATATGGAAAATGGACAGTAGACTATTGCATTTATTTGCTATTACCAATATTTTTATCTAACTTGTGCACAAATTTAGTATGTTGAATAAAACATTTGCAAATATAAAATGTTTCCATCCCATGTGTTTAAGAGAATAAAATGGTTACTTCCTGGGAAAATGACACGATACTGTATATCAATAAGTAAAAGGAAAGCTCCTGCCACCGGGGAAGCAACTGTAGTGCCTCTTCCTTTATAATAAATGTGTTGTGCCTCAGAACTGGAGTCACCAAACACAGTAGCAGTCCTTGTCGTGATAGTTTGAGTTTAGAGGCAGGTGGCAGATGTTTGGGGACATAATAAACCGATAACTAGATTCTCTCAAGTTTTTCTTTTTTGAAATCCTGCAATCTGCATAAGAATAGGTGACTGGAAACTTTGGTCTGACTTTATATTAAGTGTCCTTAACTATTATGTACTTGCATCAAAAAAGAAATACAATGTACTTACTGTATTCATAATGCATTTGAGAACACTTGTGGTGCTCTTGAGTTGGGATAGGGGTAGGGTTAAGAACAAGTTTGGTGGTATCGGTAGGTTTAAGGGTGGGTTAAGGTGTAAGGAATGGTCAACAGTGTATTTACAAATGTAATTACAGAAATTAATTACAGATGTAATTACATACATGTATTTAATCAAGCATAAGTACAATGTAAATACATGTATTGACAAAATAAGTAAATTGTAATGAATTATTAATTTCGGTTTAAGTACGTATTTCTTAAGGCCACTTAAAATAAAGTGGGACCGAAACTTTTGTGCTGTTTGAAGGTTTTATTTAAGAACTAATTTGTGCGCAGTTTAGAATATTAGCAGTGTGCCGACATATTGCAAAAACATTGCACCATGCCATGATTTGAGAAAGTCCAGTTGAGGTTAAATGCAGGTCAAGGCCATTTAAAATCATTGCACTTTTTCCCAAAGTGAAGTTTTATGGATATAATAGGCATGTATCCTTCTCCCGCAGTGCGCGACACGAGTGGAGACATGTTAAACTCTTCATGAAGTGAAGTCCATGTGCTAATGGAATGTTCCGTCTGTTGTCTGGTTTATGGCGTTTTCCCATTTTAAAGCACGATCTAGTCCAAGCCACATCCCTCAGCGTGTGCGACATTTAGATATTATGAGGTACAAATCCTAAGTACATTTGAAAACCTCTAATTTGTTCTGCATAATAACCTGCATCAAAGGTCTGACGAAGGCCAGGGAGTGGTCTGAAAGAGATGGCCTAACCCTGCTGACTGAGTGACTGACCTGGTCAGCTCCAGAGGACCAGTTCTGCTACCTTGGACTCTGGATTTGAGGAAAATATACCCCCTTAGGGAGTGAGAAGGAGCAGGGCACATCAGTTACTGGCTCCTCTCCTCCCCTCAGCTACGTCTGCCACCTCTTAAAACCAACTCCTCCGCTTCTGCTGCAAATCTTAACTCAATATTTCCTCCCGAGGAAATAGAATAAGGAAGTCTGTCTTCAGCACACTTTGATGGAGACCACCATCTCAGCCGTTCCAAGACTAGAGCTTTACTCTGCCGGCTCTCATGCAGCCAAATGCGCCGTGTCCGCCCTGACATGGAGACAGACTCTGACGGTTTGGCTTTGTACTCCAGCAACGGTTGGTCTAATGCTGAAAACATGCCTCGTGTTGAAAACCATAACCCTCTCCCTCCGGGTGAATGGTGTTGCCGCTGCTACGTTCCAGTAGACGTGTTTGGTAAATAGCCTAGGTCTGTACTTTCCTTCCTTGAAAGCTTGCACTGTGCCTGGCTCTTTCCCTTATACTGCAATAGTTCATAAACTTACCAAAGTCCTCACACGATTTTTAGCATGTAATCATTTTGAAATAACAGCTTTTGTCAACCACCAGTGTGGATGCTGTCTTGACACTCAAATGGAAAACAGATTGCAGTCTTGGCCGATACTGCAGTGCTGGTTTAGAAGTTGGTTCACTCAGCTTTAGGCTTAGATTACAAGATTTGCAAATTAAAGGAAAACCAGAAAGAGGAAAAAAGCATGTGTGCTAAAGCCTTCGTTGCAGAACTCCAGCCAGACACAGTCGACATAATGTTATCAATGGAGTGGGATTATGTCTTAAGTCCAAACAATGTATGGATCTGGTGAATTTCCTGACAGCATAGTACACACGGCGCCCTTCGTGCCGTGCTGCGGTGCTGGTAGAGTTCGTAAATTAGCAAGGAATGTGTAGTGCTATTCAATCCACCGTTGGCCCCTACTTGTATCTGGAAAGGATTTGATTTTCCACTGTTCCATTGTTAATATTTTCTTTTTAATTAGTGCTACAGGTATTACGGTGACCATATTTATTGTGCCAAATATAAAAATCTGGTCTATATATATCCATCCATCTGTCTGTCCATCTGTCCCTCTGTCATGAGAAGAAAATAATAATTTTTTTGTTTATTTTGTCATATGTCTGTTGTGTTGTGCATAATAGTTTTTGTCATTTTTCTTCCATAATTTGATTGTCCTTGGGTAGTTTGTTCTATTATCTGATTTGTTTATTCCATTGTTTGTTTTATCATTACTTGTCATTATATCATTAGGTTGTTCTGTAATTCATTCTGTCGTTTATTCTACTGTTCATTCTTTTATTAGCTTGTACGTTTTATTGTTTGTTTAGTTGTGCAGTTCATCTTTTGGTCATTTCTTTCTGTTGTCTGATGTTTGTTCTGTCTATTCATGATTTTGCCATCTAATGTAACAAACCTTCTATTATTACTATCCATCTGTCATCTATATTTCATTCATTTCCTGTTGTTTTTTTGCATTGTTAATTTTTTTTTTTACCTTAAACAGAAATTATATATCTTTGCTATAATATTTTTTGTGATATATTTTATTTTATTTTATTTCACAAATGACATTTGACAGAGCAAGGATTTTCTTCACAGTATTTCCTATAATATTTTTTTCTTTTGCAGAAAGTTGTTGTTTTTATTGCAGCTAGAATAAAAACAGTTTAACATTTTTTCAAAAACTATTTTAAGGTCAATATTAGTCCCCTTAAGCTATAAATATATTTTTTCATTGTCTACAGAACAAACCTACAATGATTTGCCTAATTACAATAACTTACCTAGTTAACCTAACTAACCTAGTTAAGCCTTTAAATTACACTTTAAGCTGAATACTAGTAATAGTAGTATCTTTAAAATATCTAATTAAATATTATGTACTATCATCATGGCAAAAAAAAAAAGAATTCAGTTAATAGAAATTAGTTATTAAAACTATTATGATTAAAAATGAGTTTCTTTCCATTAAACAGAAATTGGGGAAAAAATATAGAGGGGGCTAATAATTCTGACTTCAACTGTACATAAGGATTTGTGCTAAAAATGTTGTTTATCTACATACTTTATCAAGCATCTACGAGCTAAAACCATTAAAACCATAAGTAGAAAATGTAAGCTTTGGTAGACCCTTAGAGGATATCAAACGCTGGAGAGTAATAATGGGCTGTTGAATTTTAAAAGCATGCTGTTCCACTATTTGTGGCCTGTGCAGTGAGTATGTTTTGAAGGGGTAAAAGTTCACCCCTCAAGAGGTCTGCTTTTGTTCTCTGTATTGTGGAGAAATTAAGTCGTTGGGCAGGCAGAAAACAGTGCCCTCTCTTCCTTCCCCTCAAATTTCCAGATCTCCATGGAGAGGATGTGGATGTGCCTTTTTTTCTGCTGCTGCAATCCTCTAATGCAATCCTCTGTCATTGTGAAGATTACAGCTGGACTA
The DNA here is from genome assembly GCA_903798035.1 of Danio albolineatus. Classification (NCBI taxonomy): domain Eukaryota; kingdom Metazoa; phylum Chordata; class Actinopteri; order Cypriniformes; family Danionidae; genus Danio; species Danio albolineatus. Next base: position 18,361,342 of record CAIGQQ010004837.1, on the reverse strand, counting down.
CTGTCAGGGACTGCAGCACGTGGAGGTTCAAAAGAGGGTCCAGTCCTCACAGGCATAGAGCCATGATTTTTGACTCTACAGCGGCCACACTGTGCTCAGGCCCAGGATGGTGGCAGGCGTCCAGTGACTCTCCCACTGTATGAGCAGAGCCTCAGTCCACTGTCCACCCAGTGTTATCAATGAGATCTGTTTTACTTTTTTTCTATAAACATGGCCCAAACTGTCCTCACCCCAAGCTGTGTCCATACAAAGTCCCACTGCCTGCTTATTAATTACACAATAGCTGGGAGGAGTGGAAACCCAGTTTTGTCCGGTGACTATTTTTAAAGCGATTTAGCTAAAGCCTACTGTGCTATTAAGCTGTGCTTTTCATTGCATTTTTATTGAGATGTGAGAAATCCCTCTTAAGTGTATTAAATGATAAATCTCCGTGCGTTTGTGCGTTTGTATTAGACACAGGATTAAGAGAGGATTGGGAAGTGATGCTTTTAGAGCCCATGAGCCTGTTACTCTCTTGCCATCACACCCGGAATTGTGATATCTTTTGGCACAGTGGCTGCGATCATGCAGAGATCAGTGGAGGTGAATAGGAGTGATTTCGTCCAAAACATGGCACATCTGAAGCAAATAGATCAGGCATAGTTCACCCAAAAACGAATGGTCACTCTTGACTTGTTCCAAACCTGTAACCATTGACTTCCATAGTATTTTATTTTTCTATGCATGTATCAAACATTTTTTTTAAATATCTTGTTTTTTAATCAACAGAACAAAATAGCAAACGAAAAACAACAAATCAAGCTTGTTTGGAACAAGGGTCATGGGAAGGGCCAGATGGAATCTGCGGACATTTTTCTGTGGAGTATTTTGTTACAAATCTGCAGATTTATGCAGAATGATTTTAGGAGTATCATAACAAAAAAATAATATATGAAATAAAAAGTATTACCTTTTTAACTTTTATTTAATGTTTACAATGCCAATCCAATTAGATCCACTTTATTTGGTAAACAAAGTAAGCCTCTCATATACAATCTCTACTAAAAGATAGAAAATAGTACTTTACAAACTGTGTTGTAAATAAATCATATGAATATTTTTTTATATTAATCAATAATTTTACTGAAACTAATTTAAAGACTGAAGAAATATAAATTTACACACATTGAAACCAGCAAATAAACAGAATCAATGCTGGGCTAGAAATCTGCAGAATTCTGCGTGCACAGATTCCGTGTGGACCTAGCATGGGTGAGTAAGTGATGGGAGAATTATTCATTCATTCATTCATTCATTTTCTTGTCGGCTTAGTCCCTTTATTAATCCGGGGTCGCCACAGCGGAATCAACCGCCAACTTATTCAGCATATTTTTACACAGCGGATGTCCTTCCAGCCGCAACCCATCCCTGGGAAACATCCACACACACACATTCACACACTATATGGACAATTTAGCCTACCCAATTCACCTATGCCACATGTCTTTGGACCGGAGGAAACCCATGCAACCACGGGGAGAACATGCAAACTCCACACAGAAATGCCAACTGACCCAGCCGGGGCTCGAACCAGCGACCTTCTTGCTGTGAGGCGAACGTGCTGACCACTAGGCCACCGTGGCGCCCCATGGGAGAATTATTATTTTCTTAAAGCAGGGTTATCAAAATAAATTTTCACTTCAGCATTATGGCTCTTGTTGGTACAGTATAACATACTGTATAACTGTTACTACTTTCAGTATTGTTAAATAATTGTCTTTTTATTTCATTATAACAGATTAAAGTAGGGATAACATATAAAAATATGTATTTGCAGAAAGTAAATGTAAATTAGATATTAACATTTTAACAGGTAAGAATGTAAGAAATCCTCATTTCTCATCATTGAAAGTAAATAAATAAAGACAAATATCATCAGACACAGATCATCAGTCAATAGCTTTCTTTAAAACTTTCTCACATTTGAGAGAAGCTAAAATGTGGAACAAAAAATTATGTTCAACTGGATCGCAAATCAAACATGCATTATTGGAGATGCAGTTTGTAGTCATAATTCGATATAAATCAGCATGGTCTTTTATTAAAATGCTGGGTTCACACCAAATGTCAAGCTCCATGACATTGGTTCTAGATTACATGTGGGGTGGTTGGACGTTTAGGATTGGAAAAGATTGGAATTTCATCTTATAAATTAGATGGTTGCATGTTCTCCCCGTGGTTGCGTGGGTTTCCTCCGGGTGCTCCGGTTTCCCCCACAGTCCAAAGACATGCGGTACAGGTGAATTGGGTGAGCTAAATTGTCCGTAGTGTATGTGTGTGAATGACAATGTGTGGATGTGTTTCCCAGAGATGGGTTGTGGCTGGAAGGGCATCCGCTGCGTAAAACAAATGCTGGATAAGTTGCCGGTTAATTCCGCTGTGGCGACCCCGGATTAATAAAGGGACTAAGCTGAAAAGAAAATGAATGAATGAATGAAATTAGATGGTATTTTATAGTTTTTTTTTTTTTTTGCTGTATGGTTCTGGATAAATCAACAAATTGGTTCAAATAAAAGTTGTGATTGTCATGATTATGTATAGATCAAATAAAACGTAGTTTACTTATTTGTTTAGTTTGTGAAAATTATGTTATGACTGATGAACTAGCTTAATGTGTTGAGAGTTTTGTTACAAACAATGAGGTTGTAGGCAACCAGCTTAGATCAGTTTTTAGGGTGACACGGTGGCTCAGTGGTAAGCACTGTCACCTCACAACAAGAAGGTTACTGATTCGTGTCTCAGCAGGGCCCACTGGCATTTCTGTGTGGAGTTTGCATGTTCTCCCTGTTGGCGTGGCTTTCCTCTAGGTGCTCTGGTTTCCGCCACAGTCCAAACCAATAGATGAATTGATCAAACTAAATTGTCCGTAGTGTATGAGTGTGAATAAATGTGTATGGATGTTTCCCAGGACTATGTTGCAGCTTGAAGGGCATCTGCTGTGTAAAATATATGCTGGATAAGTTGGTGGTTCATTCCTCTATGGCGACCTCAGATGAATAAAGTCACTAAGCTGAAGAAAAAAAAAAGGATGATTCAATGATTCAAAGACTTCACTTGATTACTTACAGGGTGAAACTGTCATTTTTTAATAAATCTCTCAAATGAATAACTCAATAAATTGCTTGTTGCCATCTACTGGCATAGCAGTATATTGAAGCTCATAAATTGTTATTTTATAATCATAATAATAATTTATCAGTCAAGATATTAATTTGGGGCGCCACGGTGGCGTAGTGAGTAGCACGTTTGCCTCACAGCAAGAAGATCGCTGGTTCGAGCCCCTGTGTGGAGTTTGTATGTTCCCCCCATGGTTGCGTGGGTTTCCTCCGGGTGCTCCGGTTTCCCCCACAAGTCCAAAGACATGTGGTATAGGTGAATTGGGTAGGCTAAATTGTTCGTAGTGTATGAGTGTGAATGAGTGTGTATGGATGTTTCCCAGAGATGGGTTGCAGCTGGAAGGGCATCCACTGCGTAAAACAATGCTGGATAAGTTGGCGGTTCATTCCGCTGTGGCAATCCCAGGTTAAAAAAGGGACTAAGCCGATAAGAAAATGAATGAATATTAATTTGATTAACAGTTAATGTATTAATTATTATATATTAAAGTCTAGCTTTAAGTATTTTAAAATTAGTTGTGTGGTTTGTATTTAAAGTTTCTGCATGCAGTAAATAAAAATGAAACATTTAATATCAGTCATTTTTCTGGCTCAACTGGCTATTTTTTTGGCCCACACACAAGACATAAAGGTCCATTAGTTGCTTTTCTCTGCCGTTTGCATTTGATGCATGGGTCTGCTTTAAAACCAGTGTTTACTTTTGGGTTCTTATGTGGACATTTAAAAAAGATTAGATGAAATAAAATGTCTTTATGGTCATGAATCTTTGGGGATGTCCTATTTTCTGTTTGGAGGCTCAGGGAGTGAAAAGCGGTGTTAAAAGTTTATCATTGTGCCTCACACAGATTCTCTTCTCATCTGACATTTGTCCCGGTTTACCATATTTATCATTTGCTTCATGTTTCCGTGTAATTTGAGGTAGGCGTTATGATCTGCTGATAGGTCTGACAGACACAATCTTCACTCTTACAGTCATGGTAAAGATAAATGCATTGCTTTCTGTTGATGGATCCTCCACCCTTCAAATGATTTGGAAAGTTGAGGCCAGGTGCATCGTTGAGTCTCAGATCATCCCTGTGTGCTTTTTCATGCAGACTGGATGGCCACATAATTCAGCCTCTCGGAGGATGGGAATCTCGTGGCTTTGAAGTTTTCCCTGTTTTTCAAGGGCACTTGTCTCAGATCGGTTTTCCATGAGCATACGTCTCCTTATCTTTCCGATTAATTGCAGAGGAGGCGCACAGGCGTGTAACATCATCCTTTTCATGATTGTGCAAATTTAGGAGGATTGCACCTATTACATTTCTTAAATGAAAAAGACATGAATGACTTTTTTTTATTGATCTTTTTTTCTTGAGACATTATTAAATTATAAATATTTATAAAAACATATATTGAATAGAAATGTTAATCTAACTATTTCCGTCTTATAGCATTTTTGACAACTCCAAATAATGTTTACATGCATAATTATTTTATCATTATCTCCAGTGTCTATAACAAACTGCATATATTTTCAGTTATCTCTTTTTATCTAAATATAATATATCAAAATTGTAAAAAGTTTATCTTTTCTAACAATAAAACATTATGTTGTAGATTAGCTATTTTTTACAAAGAATAGAAGTAAATAAAAGGTTGTTTATTTGATGTCAACAATACAAATGTGTAATTTGACTCTAGACAGTGGCTTCAATTTACAGTTTACACCTGTTGTTAAGGTGCATTTTGGTCAATTGGATCACAAGTAGACGAGAGACATAACCCCATTTACACCTGTTGTTATAATCCCTCTCGACCACTCACCTAAATTTATTAAGAGAAAAAGGCTTTGAACTTCTTCTTTTATATAATATTGTCAAATAAGCTTGAGTAGTTTGCATATTAATGTGAGTGAACAATCAGAGAACAGCAGCTTTTGTCTTAGTTTTTTGGGCAGTTTGAACAAATTCAATTACTTGACATGAGCAATCTAGCTGTTTAGCTGTCTCTGCTTCTAATTGTAGCTATAAAAATGTCTCTTAAAGGGGTAGTTCACCCCAAAAATTAAGAGAGTTTACTCTCACTCAAGTGGTTCTTTCTTCTGTTGAACACTAAATCAGATATTTTGAAGAATGTTGGACAGCCAATTACGTATTATTTATTATTTACATAACTATATTATATTAGGAACAACAATATGGAAGTCAATAGCTGTTGCATTCCAACATTATGCAAAATATCTGCTTTTAAATGTTTAGAACCACTTGAAGGAGAGTAAACAGTACTTTTAATTTTTAGACGAAGTACACTTTAATACCAGGTAAACAGGCACTTAGACTTATATAATGATTGCTTTGACAATGTTGACATCTGAGGCAAGAGACTGTCCACCTTACCATGCCAGTTTCCCTTTCCAGCATCTGTGCCATTTAAAAAAAAAAAAAGTAATTAAATACCATAAACACCAGTATGAGAGCACCAGTGGCCCTGCAACAGGCTCTTCATTTCAATGTGTTTCCAATATGCATGCGAATCTGTGGAGAGCCCAGTGAAAGGGGAGGAAATGTATTTCTGGCAGTGCTGCAGACATGGAGCTGCGGTTGAACTTTTTACCCTAATTACTTTCCCGCTAATGCCCACGGCGTGCTGGAATCAAAGGGCCCCCTCAGGCCCCAAGAAGCCTGTGATGTGGCCAGCGTTTGTTGTGTGTTGAAGCTCGGCTTGAGAAAGACAGGGGCAGAGAGAGAGAGAGAGGGCGCAAAATTGTGACAGATTTTTTTTTTCTTTTCCAAAATGTCTCAGTTACCACCCACCTCACTTGTTGCCTACAAAAATAGAGTAATTGTTTTCATCTGTGTTTTTACATTGCCGTACTTGGAAATAGCTGTTATAAATCAATACGAGGCTGGCTCGAGGGACTTATCACGGTCCAGAGATCAGAGTTGCGATTTGTCTGTTTCTTCATTTTCCTCAAACACCTTTTGAACAGGAATATCTCACACTTTAAGCATCTGTTTTCCATGTTTCTCCAATGATAACAAAAAGCCTTAGAGGATAATAAAAGACCTTATCTCAGAAATGAAACGCTACACGGGTTGGGTTTATCGCAGTTTTAGGCGATTAAACTTTTGAGTAGACTTAAACATCGTCCGCTTTAACTGATTTATTCTCAATCGTGGCACGTTTATTGAGTTTAGTTAGTGAATTAAGCTCCTCATTATGTTTTGTGGCATGTTTCGCAGAAGGTCGCCTGGTATTTTGAGGTAAAGCAGTATTTGTTTTGCATTTCCAGAGCATGTAATTGTCTGTTCCTATTCAGAAAGCTTGTAAAGCATAGCTAAAGCCAAAATGCGATGACGTCGTCTTGTAAATGGATTTACCCTTCGTTTCCAGACTTCCTTTTTTATATTCCCTTTCCCTTGTCAGTTTCCGTTCAGGTTAGTGAAATGATTAAAACCTCACGATGTAAAAAGCACCAAAATGGTTATCTTATTGGGTTCAGAGTCATGCTAAAATACAGACATCAAAACTTTTACAAGATTATAAAAGTGGTGAGTTGGCCAGCTCGTCACATAGTGGCGTAATGTGCGTAATTACCATTGTAAACATATGCGTTACTAAAATTAAGCCTTACTTTAACTGTAAAAACTGTTAATGTTCCACTCGAGAGTGACTTTTCTCATTTGGTAACCGCGAGGGAGGCTGAGAGCAGTTTTATTGTCTTACCATGCCGAGAGGAGATTGATTTTACAGGTGTCCGTCTTGGCGTTTTGTGAGATTGTACCCAGTTATTAGACGCGCAATTGAGATTGTGGATATTCGCTTTTGAAGCATTGTGAAGTTATGTCACGCCGAATAAAGGAAGTTGAATTTTGCAGACGTGATCTTGTGAGCGTAGGTCACCACCACTTCCAGCGTGTAAAGAATAAAAAAAAAAAAACTAAAATATATATATTTTTTATATTCAGTGTCAGCTTATTTTTTCACCACAATTGTAAGTGACGAGTCTGTTTTCAGAGAAATAGCCTCATTTCTCAGAGAACTGCTCAGAGGTTTCCTGCTATTTATTCTTTAAGGGATTGTTCACCCCAAAATGTAAATCTCTCAGGTGGTTCCAGACCTTTAAGTTTATTTATTCTGTTGAACATTGAAGAAGATATTTAGAATAATCATGTTAAAATTCCCATAGTAGGAAAACTAAATTCTATAGAAGTCAACTTCAAAATATCTTCTTTAGTATTCAACAAAAGTCAAACGGGTTTAAAACAAGTAAAGGGTACGTAAATGACAACAGAATTTGTAGTTTTGGGTGAACTACCCCTTTAAAACATTATGATAACAAGATAACTTTTATGACCTTCTGTTAATCAGATTTAGTTAATGTATTAACTTGTCCTTTGCTAAAGAAATGGCTGGCATAAAAGTGACATATATAAAGTCGGATGACTGAAACCATGGGACAGGTCATAATATCTGTGCTCAATATCACCTAAAAGTGTGCTACACTGAAACGCTGATATGATTTTATAATGATAATTGAAATTTACTGACGCTTTCAAATCGAAGTCTCGATTCTCAGCGAGAGGAAATTGTATTATGTCGAGCGTGCACTGCGTCCATTAGAAGCGGGCCATTAGTTACAATGCAAAAAGGCAAACAATTGAAGTGGCCAATTTGATGATTCTTTTTTCAAGGCTATCATTGTCCCGTTAATCAATCTGGGAGCATATCATTTGTGTCACATTGGCTCTAAAACGCTTTAAATTGGATTGATCTGACCCAGATTATATTGAAATCAATGAATAGTGGCTCTAAGACAAGTTTAGGAAGTTAAATGCCCCTATTAATCTCGGCGTCTGAATCCAGAGGGGTTTTTTAGCCACGATGATAAGCTCTTTGTAGATAGCCGTGTCTCTCTCGCAGAGACTTCAAGCGTCCACAGCTGTGAAAGGACAGCAGAGGAGAATAAAAATGCAGACTAATAGCTTTTCCAGATTTCCACAGTCATCCGTTTGACACACTTAGGCTTCGTTCACACAGCAGACAAGGGAAGGTTTCAGTTCCCACAAACAAAATCGAAATGATACTGCTTTAAAGATTGTGACAAAATATGAAAATTTTAAATAAAAAGAAAAAAATTCAAATACATTTTTATTTTGGGGTAAAACTATGATCTATATGTTATTCTTGACTTTAAATGGTTTAAAAATATTATTTTGGTATACAAACCATTGCTACTGTCAATGACATTTTATCAAGTGTCTCATGTAAATTATGATTATGAAGTATGTACAATGGTCATTCTTTCTCATAATAAAGAATGTATTGATAAATATATTAATCAACTCTACACATTCTAAGGTATGGTGAAAAAAAATGAACGGAAAGCTGTATTGCACACATGTTTATGCTTGAAAAAATGTGTGTGAGCGTGTGTTAAGTCAAATCAAGTTGAGCTTTAGGCCCAATCCCAATTATGCCCCTTAGCCCTTCCCCTTATCCCACAATTCTCGTTTCCTTGAAGGCGTAGGGCTAAGGGGAAGGGCTTGATACTCCTCGAAAGGGAGATTTTTCAGGACCACACTCGAAACCAAAGGGTAAGAAAAAAATTTCTTGTTTTTGATTTTATGTTATTATTACGAATTTTTACAACAAACAAGCATATGCTTTAATACATTCATAACCGCGTTCATGTTTTAACGTCATAATTTATCAAAATAAAAAAAACGCTAAAAATAAAAACCTAATTTTGTTATCTATAATCCATAATAATAATTCCTGTGTAGCAGTCCCACAACATTCTGTTACTCGTTGGCACTGGAATACCTTGTCAGAAAAGTCTAGAGGCTGGGAGTGAGCTTTTTACAGTGTCTGGTTTAATGTTAATGCTGTTTTTGTGTGTTACATAGATCAATATGGCTACAGTAAATGCACGGTACAGTTACGATCTTATTGCTACATTATATTGTAATGTTAACTTGAAATCGTTGTCTTCAATGATTTCCTCAAGATAAATACCAAAAAATAACTCAACTGGATTAACTACAGCAGTCGTGATCGTCGATTTCATATAAAGCAAGGGATTGCTAAAATGTATGATGACGTGTGCAGGTGATGTAGTGCTGTCCCATTTCTTAGGGGTAAATTTTGAAGCCCTTCCCCTTCACACTCCATCAAGGAGGAAGGGGAAGGAGTAGGGGTACAAAAATAGAATTGGGATTAGGCCTTATTGTCATTCTGCTTTTTGTGTGGACATTCAACATAATCATAAAGATGAACACAACACTGGACGAAAGAGCTATTTTAAACCACACATAACTAACTGCACATATATTATAAATGCTTAAACTATACATATAACCTAAGGCACACTATACAAGCTCTTTTACAGAAGATACAACAGTATTGTACAAAAGAGGTATTTTTAAGGTTGAAGAAAACACGTAGTAAGCAATGAAACATTGTTTTTCTTTTATAGTCCTTGCAAGATGGGCTTCAATTAAGGTGTCTGGTTCATATACAAAGAACAATGTTTCTACAGGTGATGTGTGTATATATATCTGATAGAAACACAATGAAAAACAATGGAAAAATCAAATGATTTGTGCAAGTTAAACCAAATTTTAGACCCGAAATCAAACATCAGTTGTAAACTTTTCATCAATACGGATTATTTATTTAGCAGTCTGTGCAGTCACTGTCCTTTGTGTTTGTGATGTGGCTCTGAGACGGGCTTGTTATTGGCTGATGTCCGATTTTGTGATCTGCAGCTCTGGGCACACTTTCACATCTGCCGTGGTTTCTACTGCTTACTGGATTGTGTTGTTGACATGCAGACTATAATCCAGCTCAGGGCAAAACATACTGTACAAACTCCAAATCTCCCACAACCACAGGTCAGGTTTGCCACATAGTTCCACCTGTTGACCAATCCAGATCTCCAGATTTGAGACTTGTGGGACGATCTCATCCATCACCAGTGCATCTGAGACACTGAGCCTCAGCTGCAGACTTGACCTTCCAGACATCGGGAATGGGACGTCTATCACACGCACACTGAGCCTTCTGCTCCAAGACATTTTCATGCTATCTTAAAAACATTAAGCACAATCTGTCCACCCTGACCTCAAGCCACAGCGCTGAGGAGAAGTGGCTCAAATGGCAGCTGTTTGAGGAACACGCTCAAAGTACAGGCTGGATTCACAATCGTCACGGCTTCACTCAGAGATCACTCACTGTCTGTAAAAGTAATGACAAATTAAAAACCTCCCTGGCTCTTCATCACTCACAATCAGATCTCTAAAGTATAGGATGTTGAGACGCACCACAGCTTTTTTTCATTTATGGTTTAAGTACTTCCATGTTCCACAATTTGTGGTTTGATGTCTTGGCTGCTTTGTAAAAACTGATACGTGCATGTTTGGAAAAAAGAGTTGTTTCCTCGACATGCTGTCCGCACTGTTTTATCCAGTGTTTGCATGCTTGTAAATTATGAATGAGGAGTAAAATGACATTTTCCAACATTATAAACAGAAAAATGTTTTTTTGGGGAAAAAATGTGTATACATACACACACATACACACACAGACACACATATTTTTCAGACACACAGAATTTTTAATTATTTTATCTGAACGTTTATGCTGTTTTCTTTAATACGATATTAGTAATTTATTGTGTACATTTTATTTGGATTTTGTTTAATTTTAATTGCTTTTTTATTTAGTTTAACAATGCAGATGCAAGAAAAAACATTAAGAAACAATAAGTAGAGATATTGTACAATGGCATATTAAGTTTATGCTGTGCATTGTACACAACTATAACAGATACACTATTTATTCAAATCTTATATACACTCTCAGTGCATAGAATTATTCAACAGAAATAATAATAAATGAAATATTTAACAACAGAAACAAATGGGTAATGTTACCTTCTCTGTAACAATTACAGTTTACTTAGCTGGGTATGTCTTTTTTTTTCTGAAAGCACTTTTTTCATCTTCAGCGTATACACTACCTGACAAAAGACTTTCAAAGACTGTAAGATTCCAGATGTAAGAGCACCAAATAATACTTTTACTTTTAGTTGATCATTTGGAAAAGTGGCATCCCAGTCATCACAAATACTGAAGAAGACCTATTGGAACCTGCATGAACCCTAGATTCTCACAGAAATCAGTCAAGTTTGGTGAGGGAAAAGTCTTGGGGTTACATTCAGAGTGGGGGTGTGCAAGAAATCTACAGAGTGGATGGCAACATCAAAAGCCTGAGGTATCAAGACATTTGGGTTTCCCATTACATTAATAACCACAGGAGAGGGCAAATTCTTCAGCACTCCTTCTCATTCTTCAGTCTTCGCATCAAAGTTCCTGAAAGCAAAGACGTTCAAGGTGCTTCAGGATTGGCCAGCCCAGTCACCAGAGATGAATATTATAGAGCATGTCTGGGGTAAGATGGAGGAGGAGGCATTGAAGATGAATCCAAAGAATCTTGATGAACTCTTGGAGTCCTGCAAGAACGCTTTCTTTACCATTCCAGATGACTTTATTAATACGTTATTTGAGTCATTGCAGAGATGCAGTCCTTCAAGCTCATGGGATTCATTCACAATATTAATTCTTTTTCTACTGCACCATAACTTTATATTCTATAAAGTCCGACCTTACTGTCGTAATTAAATAATTAAAAATCAAGGCATGATCATATTTTATTTTGGTAAAATAAGCGTAATCTAGAGGCCTTTGCCTTTCATATACGCCACTTCTGATACCAAATGATCTACTAGAAGTCAAGTAATTTTTTTTTTTTCTAAAACTTGGACAAGACATTTCTCAGGTAGTGTATGCACATTAAGCTCTTCCATGTCGAGGATTTGTTCAATAATCTTATACCACTGTTAACAATTGGTGCCTTTAAGCTAATTATTAGTAATAATCTTTTTACATGCCACAGAGAGAATCTTACATAGATATTGGTCAATATTTTGTATTTATTTAAATAGTTATCAGTGTTAATATTATTAATACTGTCTCACTTGTTTTAATCGTCCTGACAAGTTAAAACAGTTCCAACTTTTTTAAAATGCTAGAGGAGCACTTGTTTTGCATCATAGATCTGACTGTATCGTTTATACGAGCTGGAAAATTTTATTGGCCCATCAGAATTCTGAACCGGAACTATAATGGACTTTTTGACATCAGACCATCAGTCAATAGAGTAGAGTCGAAGCCTCATTTTCACAGTAGCTGTGTTACATTAGCAGCAGAGCCAGTAATTCTGCAGCACTATGCACTATACATTTTATTGCCAAACGGTATGTTAATGCTAATCTATGATGCATGATATAATCACTCCTCACAAAGCGGCAGACAGTCGGTCGAATTAAGAGTCAGACACAGTGAAATCATTAGTGGTTGCTTCCAAAGCCAATTGCTTTGTCAATGAAGCACAGGCTATTGATCATCTTCATTTACGTAGAGTGCTCGATCAGCTCAAAGTCAGTGTCAATAACCGGCCTCTTCGTCTATAGTTAGACTCCTGACATCCTTCTGTTTATTACTGTGGTTTGAGGAACTTATGCACACTTACCCACGGCTCCAACAGAATACCTGACTTGTTAGATTAGGTTTTCTGATCCAGTCTCACTGGATTTGGCAATGCTGATGCCATGTATAATACCACAAGACTAATATCCTGTGGAAAGCAAAGTGCCCAGCGCAGCGTCTTACCAGAAACATTCTGTTAAAATGGTTAATAAGGCAGGCCAGGCTGTGCCAGCTGAGTGCAGAACACCTAATGAGGATTAATATCTGCCCCTATCAAGAGCAGCGGCCACCGCTTTCACTTAACTCTCATCTCCTTGATGAAGGTATAGAGGAAATAACTACAAGATGGCCAGTGTGAGAAAGTTTCGGGCTTTGTTGGCTTGACTTGATCTTATAGTTTACTTTTCATGCTTTAGGAAAGTAAACATTGGGTTTTAATTATTGCAAAGCATTGTAATAATAACTGTTTTCTGTTTTAATATTCGATTCAATTCAATTCACCTTTATTTGTATAGCGCTTTTACAATGTAGATTGTGCCAAAGCAGCTTCACATAGAAGGTTATAGTAAATTTAAACAGTGTCAGTCCAGTTTTTAGTGTTGGAGTTCAGTTCAGTTCAGTGTGGTTTAATATTCACTACTGTGAGTCCAAACACTCAAGATCAAATCCATCGATGCGCAGCTCTACAAGTCCAGAACCATGCGAGCCAGTGGCGACAGCGGCGAGGAAAAAAACTTCACCAATTGGCAAAAGTGAAGAATTAAAAAAACCTCGAGAGAAACCAGGCTCAGTTGGGCACGACCATTTCTCCTATGGCCAAACGTCTTGTGCAGAGCTGCAGTCTAGGTGCCGGAGGCTGGAGAACTCGAGGCTCGTCTGTCCTTGGAGGGTCACAGGAATCAGTCTCATGCTTGCTACTCCTTGATGCACCACAGCAGCTGCTCAAGATACAGCCTGGTCCAGGATTATGGAACCTTGGGATTGTCTCGTGGCGCTGCATATTCTTACCTGAAAAATTCTGTTAAAATGATTAATAAGGCAGGCCAGGCTGTGCCAGCTGAGTGCAGAACACCTAATGAGGATTAATATCTGCCTCTATCAATAGATAGGCCACCGCCTCTGGTTCTTCTGGTCATGATCAAGTGGTGTAGATTCAGTGCTGTTTTATTATACTAAATACTTGTAAGGGTTCCGTTATACTGCTGCTCTGTGTGCAGTCTAATAAAATGCACAGCATATTAAAACGTTTTTGAAACTGGAAATCAAGGTTGCATGATGTCATTAGCATGGTGACACAAGAACATACAGGACACGGTCTCTAGGTAAAATGTTAGAAACATTTGGGCTAATGCAAGTGCAAGTCAGCAAAATATGACAGCAAAACACTGTTCAAGTGTTTTTTTTATGAGAAAATCTTACATATTGTGCCTTTCAAGTGTTCAAATCAAATCACTTTTATTGTCACACGTGTGCTATGATGAGTGAAAAGCTTAGGTGCTGGTTCCAGACAGTGCAAATACAACGACAGTGCAAAATACAGACACACAACAACATACTCCCAAAAAGTTAAAGAATCCATCAGAAATCATTCTAATGAATAGCGCTCAAACATTTTATTTGCTTTTAAGCATTAAATTTGGAAACAACTGGTGTTTTGTGGAAGTCATGATGCATTTTTCTAAGATTTATTAACAAATAGAAAGCTCAAAAGAACAAATATTTGAAATAGAATTGTGTTTATTGTCCCTTGTGATTTCCCAAACAGTTTGTAAAGTGTGTGAATATAAATATCTGGGTCCCGTTGACATTCATAGTAGGAGAAAAACAGAAGAATCTGTTCTGAATCTTCAACAGAAGAATGAAACTCAAACAGGTTTGTGACAAGTGGAGAATGAGTAAAAGGTTTTTGTGTGAACTATGCCTTTAACAGCCAATCATTATCCATCTTGCAAAGAGCTCAACCAATTAAAGCAGCAGACAACAAAACTGTAAACATCCCTATAATAAACAGATATTGATATTGTCCACTGGTATGGGCATACACGTTACTTGACTGTTGTTCCAGATCAATTCCTCTAAGATTAGTTTGTAATGTGGTTGAACAGACTAACTAATCGGTGCTCTGCTTGTGTGTTTTACAGTACGAGTCCTCCTTATTGCTGCGTGGACCTTTATTCATTAAGAAGTGGAGAAATGGTGAAGTCCATACAGTTTAAAACACCCATCTACGATCTACACTGCAACAAAAGGTGCATTTAAACCCATTTTGTCCTGCACTTCACCTTGCATAAATTAAAACTGCATTTTAAACTCTTTACTTGTTCTTTTTCCACCTCGATCCATCCCTTGATGGCCACAGGATCCTCGTGGTTAGTCTTCAAGAAAAGATCGCCGCCTTTGACAGCTGCACCTTTATGAAAAAGTTCTTTGTCACAAGTAAGTACTTCACGTTATAGATGTGTCTGCCGAACTTGACCCTTCTTGACCTTCTCTACTCTCCGACGCAACTTCTTCTCTGCTTCTTTGATCTTCAGCTTCGCAAAACAGGAAACCTAGTCTTGATTAATCCTCTTCACACACTGACTTCATTAAACCCACAAAACCCTGCACAGCTCTTATATGGGCTGTCACAGCAACGAAGCCGCTTTTTCCCCGTGTCACTCCTCAGGAATATACCATATCAAAGCTCATTCACAATTGAGCAGCCTTGCTTGTTTACACAAATGGCTTTTGTTTTACAACGTGTCAGAGTCAGGCTTTACCCGAAACCGTCTGTGTCAAACTACCATTGAGTTGCATAAACAATAACAAACAAATGCATATTGTCACTTGGCCTGGCTCTAACACATAAAGAGCCATTTCCTCTCTTCCGTGGCTTAAATCTGAAAGTGTTTTATTTATTTTCTCCGTTGAAGGAGATGTTACTCATAAGGTCCTGACTCTCATGGTCTCAGTGTATGGTTTCAGAAGAATAAACTGTCCATGTCACCATGTGAAACCAGGCCTCTGCTGCCCACTTAAGCAATCGTCTGTTGTAAATTGCCATTAGTGTTGTTTTAATGGCTCTCATTGTCTATCCAACTTCCCCGTCAACGTCTGCGCCACAGGAAACGGGCACGGTCAATAACCCTTTACATCATTAATCGCTTCTGTAAAGCTTCCACAACATAGGAAGAACAAAACTAGACTTATTAATTTTAAAGTGACAGATCAAAAAATGAGGCACATTATTGTTAGCTGAAACTGTAACCATGATAAGGATTTTTATTACTGTATCGTATCGGGAAGTACCATTTTTAGTCAGATATGATATGATATGATATGCTGTGACTTATACAGTGAAAATCACTAGAAGAGCAGACCAGGTTCATTCCTAAAGAACAAGTTTGCTGTCTTTATGCTGTAAACCATTTTTTAGCTAGTTTTTTTACAATAAAAATACAAGTGTAACTTTTACACTGATAGGATGTGATTTATTATTTGTTTTTTCCACAGTGCAAATTTGACCATGTGTGAGGATAAAAATGTTAACTGATATTAAACGCACCTGTACGGTTTCATTCATTCATTCATTCATTTTCCTTCGGCTTAGTCCCTTATAAATCAGGGGTTACCACAACGGAATGAACCGCCAACTACTGTATTCCAGCATATGTTTTACGTAGCGAATGCCCTTACACATGCACTCATACACTACGGCCAATTTAGTTAAGTTTAGCATTAAGTTCACCTATAGCGCGTGTCTTTGGGCTGTGGGGAAAACTGGAGCACCCAAAGGAAACCCATGCGAACATGAGGAGAACATGCAAACTCCACCCAGTAATGCCAACTGGCCCAGCCAGAACCAGTGACCTTGTTACTGTGTGGTGACAGTGCTAACGACTGAGCCACCCACACGTTTTTTTGTAATTTAAATTATTATTATTATTTTTTTTACAATTTGACCCTTCATATGAAACAAGCTTAATTTATTGCTGTTTTAAAACCAAGTCAAATGTTTTAACTTACAAGCATTTATTTTTATAGTCAGGCTTTTGAGGTCATTTAAGAAAAGTTTCTCCATTTTTAATTCTGTGTTTTATCTTTTATGTACCATACTTTGTTAAACATTTGCCATTTAAAAAAAAAAGAGTGTGTTGTAAATGAACTTTGACTTGACCTCTGCATAGTTTTTTAAAAATAATAAAAATGTTCAATTTGTTTTTTTAATTTAGGTTGACTTGAAAAAGTAAATAACCATGTTTGTATATGACAAACTATATGATATATATATATATATAT
>CAIGQQ010004837.1:18326363-18343973 GCA_903798035.1 Danio albolineatus | reverse complement strand
GAGAGAAGATTTTTTCAACTCATTTCTAATCATAATAGTTTTAATAACTCATTTCTAATAACTGATTTCTTTTATCTTTGCCATGATGACAGTAAATAATATTTTACTGGATATTTTTCAAGACACTTCTATACAGCTTAAAGTGACATTTAAAGGCTTAACTAGGTTAATTAAGTTAAATAGGCAGGTCAGGGTCAGGTTCCTTGTTCTGTTAAACATAATTTGAGAAATATATAAAAAAGAAAAAACAATTCAAAGGGGGGCTAATAATTCTGACTTCAACTGTATATCAATAATACTAAAATAATAATTCGTTATTGTTAAATAGTCGATATTTAACAAAATCTTAAGTATACATAAAGAAGGAAAATATGAACATAAAATTTAAAATAGCATGCCACTGATGCTAAAACAGATTCACATGAACAAATGAACATTACAAATTCATTTCAATTTAATTCATACAACATGTGTCCAACTGGCCTGTTTGTTCGCATAGAGCAAGTTTTTTTCTCTCTGGTTGTGAGATCACAAAACAATGGTAAAAATCCCCCAAACCGAGCTCACAGGATGTGTTAAGCATACGTTATCTCACAGCATTGGCTCTCTCTGCCTTGGAAAGACACAAAAGGCTTTTTTTTGCATCACTGCTCTTGTGGCTTACCTCAAGCTCCATTCACCCCAGTTTCAGATCCTGACTCTACACCCTAAATTACTGTCTGCATATATTTTATATTCACTCTGTGCTAAAAATTACTGTCAGCACACTTCACACTGTGATGTGCACTAGCGTAACCTTTCAGTGTGCGAGGGTGGAAAGAAGTTTGGTATTTCTGTGCTTATTTATTAGGTTTATGACCTTATCTGATTTGCGTTCGCTTGCGTGTTTGTGCTGTTTGTGTGTGTTCAAATGTGATGTACGTCTGTATTATCATGGCATGTGGGATTCTATGGCTGTATTGCTCTCATGGGTCAATTTGTCCGGCAGTTAATAAGCCAAGGAGCCGTCCTACTGTCACAAAATGCCATAACCCTTGTTTAACCTCTGGTATTAGTCTAACACTAAGCTCTAATAAAACACAGTTTTGGGCAAGATGCTGCTCCGATGGATTATTTATGTCTTCTTTGTGCTGTCATTTAGTTTATCTTGTGTTATATTTGTGTGTTTTTCTTTGCGTCTGCAGGCTGCTATCCCTGTCCTGGGCCCAACTTCAACCCTATAGCACTGGGAAGCCGATGGTTGGCCTATGCTGAGAACAAGGTAGTGCAAACACCTGGTATTTTAAACAAATCCAGATAGGGATGGGCAATTTGGCCTAAAATCAAAATCTCGATTGATTTAAAATTTCACTCGATTACAATGAATCTAAAATATTTAATTAATTTATTTTAATTTTTTTTGTGCTCATAGTTCACTTCTAAGTTTTGTACAGTAAATATGCTCACATATTACGAGAGATTTTTGAAATGAAAAAATGAAAATAAATAATTTGCACTTTTGGAAACAAAATTAAATATTTTTTATTATTTATATTTATATATATATTTATATTTATATTTATTTATATAGGGTCTTTTTTAAGACAAAAAACACAACTAGTTTAACACATTTATTTTTTTATTTCTTTTAAAATAACCCCTCCGCCCCCGCCCCCCAAAACATGTATTTTAGTTTTATTTTTGAATTGAGTCTAAGATAATATTTTATAATAATATGGTTATAAAAGTTTTTGGGAATAGCAAGAACTAATTTATGTTTGCTTTTTTGTATTTTTGATTTTATAAAATGATTAACAATTAATTTTTTTTTGTTGTTTGTTTAGTTTATTGTTTAATACTTATTTTATAAAATACCAGGTGACATCTCAAGATTTGTTTTATATTGTTATCTTTGGTTTTGTTTTTAATTTATTATTTTATT
Organism: Danio albolineatus; assembly: GCA_903798035.1. NCBI lineage: Eukaryota > Metazoa > Chordata > Actinopteri > Cypriniformes > Danionidae > Danio > Danio albolineatus. Next base: position 18,342,052 of record CAIGQQ010004837.1, on the reverse strand, counting down.
GATAACTATAAATTGTGGGGTGACATGGTGGCGCAGTGGGTAGCATTGTCACCTCACAGCAAGAAGGTCGCTGGTTCGAGCCCCAGCTGGGTCAGTTGGCGTATCTGTGTGGAGTTTGCATATTCTCCCCATGTTCGCGTGGGTTGCCTCTGGGTGCTCTTGTTTCCCCCACAAGTCCAAAGACATGTGGTGTAGGTGAATTGGGTAGGCTACATTTTGTATAGTGTATAAGTGTGAGTGAGTGTGTATAGATGTTTCCCAGTGATGGTTGCAGCTTGAAGGGCATCCGCTGCATAAAACATATGCTGGATAAGTTGGCGGTTCATTCCGCTGTGGCGACCCCAGATTAATAAAGGGACTAAGCCGAAAAGTAAAAGAATGAATGAATGTACTTTTTAATCATTTTAAATGTAAGATTTTTATTTTATTTTGTATAGAAAATAATATCTTATTTTATAAGCAGTGAAAAAACTTGTTTAGTTAACTTTTACACTGTGTTCCATACTGATTTTTTTAAACACAAGAACCTCAGCACCTCTGATCAGAGTCAAGCTAATAATTCATGTCTTCCTTAAGACTTTTTTTTTCTTTGCTCAGCCCTACATCCGACTGAAGTCACCTAATTAATGTTTTTATTTTTATACCAATTGCACATATAATAAAGACAAAGTGTGTCATTTTGAGGAGCTAACACTATAATAAGACATATTATTATTAAGTGGACCCTTGATTCTCCGTCATTCACATAATGAGTGTGGTTTGTTTGCCTTAGAGAGGCCAGTTGCTGCCTAATAATGGACAGATGGGACAGTGTGTCTGGGTAAAGGTAATGAGTTTCTGGCCAATGGCAGCTGAAGTGTTGAATAGGTCTGGGACAGAGACCCTAGAGGGAGCATGTTGTAGAATAGGGCTGAAGAACTGTTTGTTGTCCTAATGGCATCCTCCTCCTCCTCTTACTCACCGTGCCCGCCTGCAGACGTCCTGGCGCGGGCTGTGACAGGCCTCTGTGGGTTAATGAGTGCTGGGGAGCTGAAAGGTTCTGGATGATAATGTGACTCTGTTCTGTCTCTGTTTGTGTGTGTGTGTAGCTGATCCGGTGTCATCAGTCCCGTGGTGGGGCATGTGGAGATAATGCCCAGTCCTACACTGCCACTGTCATCAGTGCTGCCAAAGTGAGTTCCCCCTGCACTTTCACGACCGGCAGTTTTCACACATAGTACAGTGGCCTCAAAAAGTATTTGCAATTTTAAGTCACAAATAGATAGATTGAGGCTAAAAATTATAACCTATGTTGCCTAAAGCAGTGGCTCTTAATTCCAGTCCTCGTGCACCCCTGCCCAGCGTATTTTGTATGTCTCTCTTATTTGACATGCAAGGATCAGCTCATAGATCCCTTTTTAATCAGCTGATCATCTAAATCAGGTGTGTTAAGTAAGAAAGACATAGGCTGCATCTGAAATCGCCTATTACTCAGTAGGTACTGCATTTGAATTTGAATTTACTACTCGACCATTAGAAAAGTATTATACTATACTGTATGAATGTTAGTTGTATGAATGTAATTCAGACGTACTACATCCACCATTTTGTCATCATCACGTGACCTGCCTGCGTCAGTTGCGTCGCTTCACTCTCATTTATGAATTCTCTTGCATCATGCATCATGGGATAGCTTAGCGTCCATTGGATGCGCACTTCAGAATCTTGCTGGAAGTAGTAGGTCATTTTGGCACTTCTCACATACTGTTTTTAGAATTTTATGAATCTGGACATACTACTTGGCTTGCATTCTGTTTTTGGCGTACTATATATTATGGAAGTATGCGAATTCGGACGCAGCCATACAAAAAGTGCAGAGCAGGGGTGGGCCTGAAGACTGCAATTGAGAACCACTGGACTAAAGTATGGCTTTATTTGTTTGCAGATGTCACTTTGGTGGAAATTTGTTTTGTAACACAGATGAATTCATGCAGCTCGAGTGTGGCTTTAGAATCTAAATACATTTGCGGCCAATTTGACACATTTCTGTACACATTTACCAACAGATGTTTTGTTCACACTTGTGGCTTGATTTATTTCAATTGTTTCTTGCTGAGAGACTCCTTGTTCCAGTTAGCCTTATTACTTTTCTTTGTATAAAGATTAAAAGCAGCCTTCTTTGATAATATTTGATATTTATAAATGTTGGTGCACAGTTGACATGTAGTTCTTAGGAACCCCACTGAGTATAAAAATCTATAAACATGTTGAGGAAATGGCCCATCCGTTTAACATTTTTTTAAAAACTAGAGTTTACAGAACATTTAAAATCATCAAGAATTGTTTCCAGAAATCATTGGCCCGGTGATCCATAAATTTGTGTCATATTCTTTTTTAAAAGGCTTTTTCTAAGGCAAGAAATCAAACCATACAGCTTTAACCCATGTTAAGCATTAGCTGACTCTTGCAGTGTTTGTGCACTTATATGGGTATTTTCAGTCATGCTTTCCTTCCTGTTTTCTGTGCTCTAAATGAAGCTCATAATGTGTGCTGTTCCACTCACTTTGTTCACCATATAGCATCCCAGAGCGGTCTCGGCGAAGTCCTCAGTGATTCAGAGACCCACTAGAGTTCATTTAGTGGTGCCAGAACCTTGGTGCTTAACCTTTCATATGGTTCCAGTCTCCTCTTCTGGTTGCTTAATTGATTTATTAAGCCCACATCTGTATTCCCCGGCCGCCGGGCTGATCACCGCCTAACGAGCGCTAACGGCTTACGTGAGAGAAGTGCCATTAGCCTTAATGGCGGTATACATCAAAAGGAGCACAGCAAAGGTTAGCAGGGAGGAAAACAAGGTTAAAAAAGCCTTGATACGCAGACAGGCCGTCTGCAGACGGGGCTGTGATTTATAACCATCTCCTCCGCTCTGACACACGGTCCCTGTGCTGAGTGGCTCTGAGTGCGGCCGTCTGGGGGCCAGGGGGCCATCTCCCATCAATCCTGTAACACAATCACAAAAGGAGGGGGAGGGCGCCTTTTGCAAAATTGAATTCTTGCAAGGCACAGACTGTGTAAATGAGCGCAATGTGACCAAAAGAGAGATGTCATTGTGCCAGCCACAGGTCTGCATGAGCGGGGTGCCCCAGGGCTCTGTTTTCAGACCTCTGCCGTTGTGAACTGTGTTTGGGGTAAGTGGATAGCACAGCTTAAGTAGGGTCTCCTCTAGTTCTCACTTAATGGAGTGAGCGTTGCTGTATGTGTGTGTCTGTCTGCCAAGGCCCCGGAGAGCTTAATCAGGCATTCAGGCCAAGCGGCAGCGTCAATACCTCGTGGCGCCTGTGTTTGTTGGGCCCTTCGGAGAATGCTCTGACAAGCCCACTAACTGACTGTGTGTAAATTGCTTTACCCCATCAATTATTAAGAGAAGCGTTTGCCTCCTAATTGATCAACACTAATGTGTTTTCTAATCACTGCAGTTAGAGTTTTTAGTGCTAATCCAAACAGTCCCCATTGATCAGGGCAGGCGAGAGGAGGGGCGGCCGGCTGGTGGCAGACACTGCACTGACTGCCGTGCCAGAACTCCACCATCTCTTCTCAGCTTATATCTCTGAGTAAATATCCACACACACTCACACAGCCGCTTACCGTTAGCCTACAGGGCTAACTTGCACACCTGTCTGTTGACATTGCCTCAGACAACACTGGATGCAAACATGTTTTTTAGGTCATTGCTCAACAGAATCTGAATTTGAGAACATTGTTTGCTGTATTGATTTGAGTGTTGCAATAGTACTAATGGTTGGATGGCACAAATGTTGCAGAACGAAATAGTTTTTGCATGCATATTAAATGTTAAATGAGGAAATCATTCAAATAACCACCTGCAAGTTGTCAAATTGATGATTTCGAATGGACTTTCTAAATGTGTAATGTATGAATGTATAGACCACTTTGTGTCGTTCCTTTATGGAACATCCACCCTTAAATAGTTTTAAAAATCTGAATACATCAAAGGCTGAAATCTGAACAAACTTCAGTGTTCCTAAAATATGATTTCACCAAGCCGAGAAGGTTTGAAAATGTCCAGTTTCAGTTATGTTGAATTAGGTCTGAAATGCATTGTGTAAGTGTTTATTTCATGCACACAGATTGGATAAGGTAAGTATGTCAAGAGTGTGGACAAACTTCAACGTGACCAGAAAGGATGCCAAAATAGCAATGTCGAAATGTTCAGAGACGGCGTATTGCCAAACAACTTTAGATTGACTGGTTCTCATCCCCTGTGAATATGACAGCACCTTAAACGTACTGAATTTAGTTGCCTAATTACCTAAATTGAACTGCCCAAGCTTTTTTTTTGGTGTTAATTTTTGAGTGAATTATGTAAAATGTTTTGGTAAATTAATTCTGTACATCGTTATCGTTAATCACAACTTGTGAATCTTTGTAAGATTGTGTTTCTGTCTCCCTGCCAGACATTGAAAACGGGACTGACCATGGTGGGGAAAGTTGTGACCCAACTTGCTGGTACCCTGCCATCAGGGGTGCCAGATGAAGAGGGCACAGCCCACAGTGGAACCCGCCGCAGCCCTCACCAGCCTGGTGTGGTTACCATCATAGACACTCACACTGTGGGAGAAGGACAGGTAAGAAATTTCTCATTCTACATCATGATCTCAGTTTCATTGCGACTAATGAGTACACCATATCAAAACAGCGTGGCTGTGTTCATAGTACTTCCCTCACCTAACTGACCTTGATCCAGAACAACCCCGATCATTCCCTTTTCTCAGAGATAAATAATCCATTAATCCCATTCATAACTCATTCAGTATTAGTGCTTCTTGTGGCCCAGGGGGTTTGTCATCACCTTGTCATAAGAGCACATGCTCCACCGTTCTTTCACAAACTCTGTGCCAGGCCACAGTCTCCTGATCTCATGATTTAGCCACTTCCTGTGGCTGTTTCCCGCTTGGCTGGCACAACCATAGCCTTTTAGCATGAGATCACAGGCAGGTCATTGCAGGAGCATGACGGAAAAGGTCTTCTCTCTTTTTCTTTTTCCACCAACGCCTGAATGTGTGTTAAATAAGGACTTGTAGGCGTGTGACACACGATCACTTTAATAGAGCACCAGGTTTAAAGGCTAGCCGTAATATTTGCAGTTCTCATGTTCAAGGATTTTTACTTGGAGAGATATTAAGAACAGGTTTTGCTATCCTGTTGATTCTGACCCATGTAAATAGATCCTCCTATTTAGTGGGCTATAAAACCCTCCATTCCCCAAAGAGCCTACTGTGACCGAGTTGACACGTTACTCTCATTTAGAAGTGTGATTTATTCAGCTTAACTCTGATTTGTCTGTGTTTCTAAGAGATGTTTTCTGCATTTATGTCAGCAATTACACAGAACCCAACATGTTCTCCTCCCAAAGTGTTTTAAGTGTATGTACTGAACATCTTTTTGGAATTTACTGTCAGTGCCATTCTCCCGTGACTCCAGCAGTGGTTTTGGCATTTCTCTTTTGTTTTTTCTCCCCCAATCTCCCCTGCTCCCAGTCTCACGGGACACGCCTTCACCCCCCCAGACTCCCCCCACCCCAATCATCCCCTCTCAGCTCTGTGTGTCCTGCATGAAGTTTATTTGCTTTTTGGGGCTATTCGCACACTAATACTTTTCGGAATCAATTGTATATTCCTGTACAGAACAACATTGTCTGTTTTTGCCCCCCAATAAAAGCGATCTGGTTTGTGTCACTGGGGCATTTTTTTGCAGTCTAAAATAAATGTCTGGGTTTTAGAGCAAGGCTGTTTTCTGTTTGGACTGGATCCTATTAAAAGCTGCCTTGCTCCTTAATGCAACAGTCCACTAGATTTATCACTCTTCTCTCCGGCTGTCTCATGTCTGGGCTTAGTTATAATCTCTTTCATGAGCAAACTTAACAGAGGACCACTGACCAGAGAATAGCCCCTTATGAGCAACACACTCACCTTTTTCTTTCTGCCTATCTTGCTTTCATGTTTGAAACCCCCCCCAAAAAAGTTAGATATTGGAGGGGCGGCATGGTGGCTCAGTGGATAGCACTGTCGCCACACAGCAAGAAGGTTGCTGGTTCGAGTCCTGGTTGTGCCCGTTGGCATTTCTCTGTGGAGTTTACATGCTCTCCCCATGTTCTCATGGGTTTCCCCCGGTGCTCCGGTTTCCCCTACAGTTCAAAGACATGCGGTATAGTATACAAAATTGGCCTTTGTGTATGAGTGGAATATGAGAGTGTGTGAGTGTTTCCCACTACTGGGTTGCGGCTGGAAGGGCATTCGCTGTGTAAAACATATGCTGAAATAGTTGGCGGTTCATTCCACTGTGACGACCCCTGATAAATAAGGGACAAGATAATAGATATTGAATAGATTGAATAGATATTGGAATTTATAATTAATTACATTTTTATGCCTGTTTTTTTTTATTTAATAAAGAAATTAAATTGACGTTTCTATGCTTTTCTTTGACTTTTCGGTTTCTGCTGTAATGTACATAAAGGGATGACTTACGAATTCACATTGCTGTTCTTTTAACTTGGGGCTATTAATCTCTTTTGTGCATTAGAATGTGAAGAGACACTATAGGGTTTCCTCCTGCTGTGTTTGTTTTAACTCCTTCAACATGTCACTTTTTCTTCCTGCCTGATACAGTTGTTGCGCTGTGGGCTTTGGCAGAATATGAACATTGATCACAGTGGTCATGTGGGTTAGTCTTTTTTTCTTTGAAGCTGTGTTCATAAAACACACCAACATATTTGCCGACATCTTTTAAAAATTGAGTCAAATTTATTTGAATTCCATAATGAAACTATTTTGCCGACCCATATGTCATTTAAATCTAAAATCTTCCATTGTGGATTCAAGTCGACACAAGGATAATTGCTAAGCACCCGCAAGAGGGCAACATGTTTAGGGTTGACTGACATGTGGGGGAATGGATGATGATCATAAAAAAAAAAAGACACGGAAACCTTTTCAGCTCCTATTTTTTGCTCTCCACAATGAAACAACTTGGAGCTCACTTTGTTTTAATCAAAATGCCAAAACACATCTCGCTTAAACTGATTCAATCGTATGTAACTGTGAAGATCAGATTGCGCAGGCCATTGTCGAGCCAATGACCAGCTATGTGTCTAAAACACTGAGACGTAAGGTAAACAACAAGTCAGCCTTTATTTATGTGGCTCCTTCAACTTACTGTAGCTTTATTGTGTGTATGTTTCAGGTTCTTGTTAGTGAGGATTCTGATGGCGAAGGAGTGATTGCACATTTTCCAGCACACGATAAGCCTATATCCTGCATGGCGTTTAATCCGAGTGGTAAGTGAACACCTCATTGTGATGGCTCACTGAGTCCTACCAAAGCACTAAACTCCAGGCATTTGGGTGGCAGACGTTTACATGGTCTAAAAGGGGTGCATTGTAGATTTTGCAGCCTTTTTGTTTTTCTGTAAAACAGTTTTACAATGTAGATTATTTTTTTTCACATCATAAAGTACAGATTTTAGGCCACCAAGACCATTTATGGAAACCAAGCTGCAATATTATGTCATTGATAGGTGGAGGTTAGCCAAATTATAATTGAGTGCATTTATAGGAGTCTTAAAGGTTCCTGTAAAAATGGACAGGTCACCCAGGAACAAGATTCATTTATGTAAAGTCTGTTGCTGTTATGCCGTTCCAAACCTACTGTATGTATTTTTTTTTACTGTTCTTAAACGGATCGTTCACCTAAAGTTAAAAACTCTGTCACAATTTACTCACTCTTTACTTATTACAAACCTGTTTGTTTTTTTTTATTTTTATGTTGAACACAAAGGAATTGAGGAATGTTGGAAATGGGTAGCAGTTTACTTCCATAGTAATGTTTTTTATTTTCTACAATGGATGCCAATGATTAACGGTTTCCAACATTTTCCAAATTATCTTCTTTTGTGCTCAACAAACTAATAAAGATTTGGAATCACTTGAGGGTTAGTAAATAGTGAGTACATTTTTATTTTTAGGTGAACTATCCCTTTAACTTATTGGTAAAAAGTAATCTCAAATATTTTGCAGCTGTATACTGTTTGCGAACATTAAGGTGCCACTCTGGGTTTTGGAAGTTGCATTTTTAGCATTGTGCTGTCTGTTTTACTCTCAGTAACACATAAATGCACTACAAAAATGACCATGAAGGGAAAAAAGCTGTTACGAAAGTATCTGATTGTTGTGATGTTAATGTATTTTGCACAAACTCTGCAATACAGTGTACCAATCAAGTCGCGTTACACTTATTTGTAGATTGCTCAAAAGCAAGCCAAGCAATGACCAATGATTAGTTACCAGGCAAAGAGTTTTCCAGAAAGTGTGCTTTAGAGCAGGGGTGCCCAAACTTTTTCTTATAAAGGGCCAAAAACCAAACTTGATTGAGGGTTGTGGGCCAATATACCGAAATATATAACATTTAATTTGCCTTGGGTCATTTTTTAATTTATCTGTTAATATTTAAAAATAACTAGAAAGTGTTGCTTTTAAGCATGTTAATTAATTATGCAGTTTCATTTTTAACGTTTTATAATGAACTTATTAAAGTAAAAACATAAACAATCCCATTTATAACACAATGGAGTTTATTGCTGAATGGTCAAACTGCTTCTGCCTTTGCCTTGATTTGCTCACTGATGCCTTGTGCATTGTCCTCTGTCAACTGACAGTATTTACATTCTAATTCAAAGAAAGCCATTCATTCACAACATATACTTGAAACATTCAGTTTTTTAGCTCCTCAATTAAACAAAGAAACGAAGATTAGATTAGTTACAACCAACTCCCCATCATTCTCCCTCTCTTTTCAGGTGGGATGGTGGGCCAAACCAAGGTTCTAATCACCTCTGCTTTAGTGCAATGGTCTCAAACTCAATTCCTGGAAGGCCGCAGTGATGCACAGTTTAGCTTCAACCAGCTCCAATTCACACCTGCCTAATCTGTTTCATAGTTTCTAGTAGTCTTGAACACTTTGATTAGTTTCATCAGGTATGTTTAATTAAGATTAGAGCAAAACTGTGCAGAGCTGTGGGCCTCCAGGAGTTTGAGACCTATGCTTTAGAGAGTCATTTCAAATTCTGGAAACAAACTTTGTTTTGGCCTGATTTAGTTTGAAAATACATCACACTAGTTTGTTCTTCAATTTCATTTTTTAAAACTGTATGTCAGGATATGCATAGATAACAATTTTGACCGGACATGGGTATATTCTAAAACTTTTAAAGGTTATCCGCTTTTTAAAAGTGACTGTATGGGGAGACTCAACAAATGGTAATAATAAACGTTTACAAAGTGATGTAATACTTTTGAAAATCACGATCGCAATATATATATATACCCATGCCTAATATCCGATGGACAGAAAGTGATCCATTTTTATATATATATAATTTTTTTTTAAAAAGAATAATTGACACCATGATTTTATATAAAATTCACTTTATTGTGTGATATGACTAAAAAGTAGTCATAAATTTATATTTTCTCAATTCAAATGAATAGCGGCTTGGACTCAAAAACAGTATTCCATATATGTCACGACTTAACAAGCAGATACATAATTTAATTCATGTTTAGGTTTTCTTGAATTTTAAAAATTAAAACTTTCTAGAACACGTCTTATAATATAAATGGACTCTAAAATGAATCACAAGTAAATGAATTTCTGTTTGAGAAGGTGTCAGTCATGTCACCTTTTTGCACATAACCTTATCTTGTTCCTTAAGCGTTACTGTCTGCCAAACCCTTAAGATCATGTGAGATCTGTTGTTCTGTAAAGCAGCCATTGTGTGTCTCCTGGTGAATCTGCCCTCAAGCACATCAGTCACTGTCATTTCCCTCTCTTTTTTCCACTCTCTCTATCCATCTTTCTCTTGTCTCTCTTTAACACGTACTGGAATATTTAGTGCTCATTGATCTTGTTCGTGTCTGTCTCACTTGAAGTGTATTGCGGTCAACAAAGCCTTCGGTCTCTTTCAGTTGAAATACCCCGAGCGTTGAACAGGTACAGTTTCAGCTCTCAAAGATGAGAAGAGCAGTGATGTCATCAAGCTATTGAGAAGGCGTAGGATGGGGCTCATAATTCATAGCACTTTGGTCAGCCACGTCACAACATACTTCAGCCAATGTGATGGTTGTTTTTTCATGACTTGTTATTCATATTCAGGATTTATAAACTAGAATCTGAGGAAGGATTTGATTCTTTCTTTTTCTGCTTCATGTGTCTGGAGCGCTGGCTAGGCCATGACTCCAACAATAGGGTATATAAGCACAGCTAGTGTTTTTCAGCCAATGATAAACATCCTATGAAAGGTTTATGTGACTATTTTCAATTTCTTAAGGTTTCTTTTACAGCTTTGATGTTGTAATGTAATTAAAATACAGTCAGTTAAATAGACTTAAGCATTCATTTACATCACAGGTGTCAAACTGTTGTTTGTTCCACAGTTTAGTTCCAACCCTAATTAAACACACCTGATCAAATTAAGTTCTTCAGCTTTGTTTGAAACCTACAGGTATAGGTTAGTGTGTTGGAGCAGGGTAGGAACTAAACTGCAGGGCTGCGGCCCTCCAGGAATTGAGTCTGAGGGCGTACTCACACTATGCTATCCAAACCGTGCTCAGGCCCGTTTCCCGGATAATTTTAGAAGTGTGAGTGCGCTGAATCGGGCTCAGGCACGGTACAGTTGGCCGGCCCTGGCTCGGTTGGAAGAGGTGTGCCTGAGCCCGGTTCACTTGGGCTTTGGCGTGGTACTCTTGTAGTTTGAGTGCAAAGCGTGCCTAAGCCCGAAACTGAAGAGGAGACGTGACTTTTGGGGACTGTTTCATATGGATTTATTAATCATTCTTACTGTTTAATGAACGTAAACTGTCATAGATTATTAAAGACGCAAACCCCTCACTGCACGACAGCTGCGCCTTTAGTAAACCTTCTAATTCCTGCAGCACGAGGACTTTATGATTGTTTATGAGCGTCAGCAGTGGCTGATCTGTTCGGGGGAATATTTGACTGTGTATCACTGCATATCAAACGACTAAAACGATATAATGATATAAAGAAATCTCCACTGAAATCTCCGAGAGCGCTTCTCTTACACTGAACAGCGCATCATCGAAATTTCCTGATTTTTAAAGACATGGAACGAAAAAATGGAATTTAATGCAGTGCTTCTTGTCCGGTGTAATACCCACTTCATATCGTATTTTGTAATGGCACGATAATTCACCAGAAGTGCTTGGGCTTGCTGACTGGAAATAAAAAGTTTATATCACATATAATGTGCATAGACCACATTACACAGTAAAAGCCAAGGCACCAATGTCCTCAACCTGCCCTTGAACGAGCATCTTGGCTCATTTTGATAGGCAGTTATCTGATCACTTTTCAATTTTACATATAGTGATGTTTGTTTCTCCGGATATCCAGTCGAGCCACAATGGTTCATTGTAAGATGTGAGTTGCAAATTGAGGGCCCTTTCTAATAAGAAGGTGATGAAAGCTTCTCATAGCCATTGCCCTAAGTGAAATCCTTCACATTTTTTGTCCTTACTAACGAACGCTGGGAGAGACTCCACTGAGGATGAGTCATTGTGTGCGCAAGTATACACCTCTGGGTTCGGATGTTTTGTGTATTGTGTTACTAAAAGATTATGAGGAAATGTTGCATATCGTTGCAGATCAAAACATTCTTGATGGATGTTCTGCCTCAACCGCACGATATTGAACTGATGCCAAGTCATGCCACTGAACTCATGCCTGCGGGACATGGTTGAACTTGTGTGTGGTAAAATTTTTAAAAAGTATTTGTACAAAGAGAAGTTTTGAACTAATAATGTAGCTTATTATTAATAGTTAATTAACCAATCAAAATATTTTAAACAACTTCCGTAAGGGCTTTCATTTAAAAATGCATATATTTTTATTGCCTTTAAGTTTAATATTATTTTACAGTTCTACTCTTGTCTTATTCATTCCATGATTTTTTTTTAAATTTCGAACAGATTACATTTAAAAAAAAAAAAAAGCACTCTCAGAAATAAAGATATAGGATCTGTCACTGGGGCAGTACCTTTTCAAAACATACGTATTTGTACCTGAAGGGTCCATAATGGTACCTCAAAGCTTTGAGGTACCATTTGGGTTCTAAAATGCACCTTTGAGGTACAACTGTGGACTCTTTGGGTACAAATATGTATGTTTTGAAAAGGTACTGCCCCACTGACAGCTCCTACACCTTTATTTCTGAGGGTGTAAGGTGCAATTGGAAAAAGGGTAAAGCATAAAGGTAAAGTTTATCAAAAAACGTACATTTGCTCGTCTTTTACATACCCTCAAGTAATTCCAAACATTTATAAGTTTCTTTCCTCTGTTGAACACACAAAAAAATATTTTGAAAAAAGCTAAAAAACCTAAAACCATTGATTTCCATATAAGAACAACACATATAATGTCATCAATGTTTCCAACATTTTTCAAAATGTCTTCTTTTGTGTTCAACAATAGAAAGAAACTCACAATGGCTTAAAGCAAATAAAGGGTGAGTAAATTACATAATTTTTTTTGTGAACAATCCCTTTAAAGACATTCCTTGTTCTCTTTTTGGAGTAAAATAATAATGGGTGCTGTTGAGTCTTTGTAGTTTTCTTTTAAATCTAAATACACATTTAAATACTCTTCCTTCATTCTTCTCAGATCAGAACGTCCATGTTCATACCTTATGTTATTTAATGTTAGTTCAATTTCAGGTAAGATTAGAGAACAAAATACAGTGAATTAGATTAGCTCTTTTAATTAGGTTGACCTGGCTTTGGAGAAAGCGTGTTTGTCTCTAGGTGGTGCTATTGGTTAACCTTTAGACCTCAGAATAGTGATCCACCTTTTCCCCTTTGGCATGCGTGGAGCAGGAGGTGGAGGTGAAGTCAGTGTCTGTGTGTCTCTCAGACCAGTAGTCCTTTTATCTTTGTGTCTGTTAGAGAAAAGTGCTACGATCACAGAGCAAAGCAAACATATAGTCAACTATCAAGGCCTGCTCAGGGACATTACTTCAACAAATAGTAGAGCAAATGTGTGTTTTCCTTAGATCAACATAGAATTGAAGGTCTTATTAAAAACAAATTTGACCACATAACCTTTGCATCAATGACAAGCTACACACAGTCAGTGGAAAATTAGTGAATTATATGCTCAACAATAAGGATGGGAGCAGAATTTTAAAGCAAAAATATTTCAGCTTTATTAGATTCATGTTGTATCTGTTTGTCCAAAGAAAGCATATGTTTGACAGAAAACGTCCAGAATGTGAATTATTTTATAAAACTGTAAATGGACATTTTGATCAGTGTAATGTGTTTTTGATGATAAATAAGGGGTCAAAGACCAACATCCCATTTTGGTGTCCACATAAAATAATGTGCAATTTACTTTTATGTGCAAACTCTGAAGCTTTTTAAATGCAATTAAATGTTCACTTTAATGCGTACAAAAAGTTTGTGAAAATGAATAAAATGTCAAAATTTAGTCAAAATAATGTTATTCAGCAAAAAGATTATGTTAAAAGCATCAACATAGTTATTCCAACTTTAACTTATTTAAATAAATACAGTATGTATTAAACAAAAATGTGATCTTTACTTCAATTTTTATAATATAGTTCTGTATTATATTTAAAAAGAATAAAAACTTGCTGACAGATGCGTAAAACCTAGTGATTACATATAAAGATTTAAAAGTAAAATCAGTTTGTTTTTAAAGGCTACACTGTGTTTCATTTATGTTTATTCATAATTTAAAATTCAAAATTTTAAATTTATATTATCAAATGATTTAAATTCCAAATATACCTATATATTTTTGTTATATAAACTATTGTTACACTGAATGACATTTTAGCAAGTGTGTTCTGTAATTCATCAATATTAATAATAATAATAATAATAATAATAATAATAATAATAATAATAATAATATTTTATAATACACTTAATATGGCATAAATGACATAACACTTTTTCAATGCTTGATTCCCTTTCAGTTTCTGACTCCTATATATTGTTGTTTCAGGCAATATCCAGACCTGTCCATGAGAATCGTGGTTTATGGTTTCTTCAGTTTTAAATGTAGAATTAATGTTATTTTTTATCACACATTCATAGAAGTCTGTTGTTCCCAACTCCCTGAGTGTGGCTTTCTGGCTTTCTCTGCCCTCATGTGGAGAATGCGCTAGGGGGGCAGCTTGTTTCAGATAACCACAGGGTGCCGTAAACTTCAAACAGGTTAACCTTCACCTGTCAATTTTAGGCAGAAATAATGGGATGTGTCTGTTATCACCTCATTTGCTCTGGCATAAATCGAAAGGGCTACAATAATTGTTTTGAGTTATGAAATTGTTTGGCACCAGGAAGGCTGGAAAAAAATCCCCATAGTCCACAACACACACACACAAAATCCTTCAGATATGCTGACTAACAAGGTCAGCATGAGCCTTCCCCGAGACCTGTGCTCCATGCTGTAATTTACGTTCCTGACATCATTAACACATGATCAAAAACAGCTCTATGAGATTTGCAAGAAACGCCACACCGTGAAGGAGAGCAAACTGCAGTTTCATCTTTTTAAAGTGAGAAGTTAAGCCTCGTTCGCCTAGCCGTCCGACTTGTCCAAAATTAACTCCATTGAAGCCACAGTGGAAAGTGTCACTCTGGCCTCAGGACTGACCGCAGCTCCATCCGGACGGTTTTCATTTCAGGCCGACTTGAAAAGAAACAATGTGGTGACTTGACATTGACTGGAACGTGCAAACCTCCACTGAAAGAAAGAAAGAAAAAAAGAATCAAAGCACTTATGTAAGAAATACTCAACAGTGTGTGTGTGTGTTGGAGGAAAAACAGAAGGGCGAGGGTAGAAAATGGCGTCCAGTCGGGTAGCTGGCGCTTGTGCTGTGGTGTTGGAGCTTCTATTCATAGGCGCATAATTAAAGGATGCTGCTCCGAACAGCAGCATGCAGGACTCATTTTAGCCAAAGTATCTGTTTTTCACTCCTTGTCCTCTTCTGCTCTCTCTTTTCCCCTTTTTTCTGCTCTTAATCGATAGCCGAGAGAGCTATCGGTGTAAATGCATGGTTGGTGCAGCGTGAGGGTGGACAGGTTTTTTTTTTGGGCCCATGAGACTGGCTGTAATTCCACTCAATCACGGAACTGATAAGCATCAAGGAATCTGCTGTTGCGAGGCAGCTTAGTTTAGCCCCGGTTCATTCTGGCAAGTGTTTGCTTGCGGCCTCTTAAAGGGAAAGGGCGATCTGAAGAGGCTGTTTTGTCTGTTGTGGATGTGGCCTTTCTAGCACCCACTCCCATGAGTCACTCACAAACACCCGGCTGGAGTGTTGAAGATGAGTTTAGCTTGTTTGGAAATGACCATGCAAAGACTAAACGGTTCGGTAATAATTTTGAGTATTGTAAATGTATGGGTGTTACCTGTTTGATTTACTCTAATGGATATATTAAGTAAAAACTGATCATACTATGCAAGCTCACACACTCTATCTATCTATCTATCTATCTGTCTGTCTGTCTGTCTGTCTGTCTGTCTGTCTGTCTGTCTGTCTGTCCGTCCGTCCGTCCGTCCGTCCGTCCGTCCGTCCGTCCGTCCGTC
>CAIGQQ010004837.1:18296179-18319193 GCA_903798035.1 Danio albolineatus | reverse complement strand
ACACACACACACACACACACACACACACACACACACACACACACACAGACATACATGCACGCATTGTGCTGAATGAGGTTAGAACACTCATTTTTTGGCATTTTATTTTCACACAAGTTATTTGGAACATTGAATTAGACATTTCAATGTACCTATAATCACTTTCAGAAGTTAAACTTTATGTAGACACCAAAATGGGATGTCTCGTCTTTGACCCGTATATGTATATTCCTGATTCCAGAAACAGATTTTCCTCCACAGTCAGCTATGGAAATGAGAATAAAAAGTGTTCAGAGAGAGAGAGAGAGAGAGAGAGAGAGAGAGTGTGTGTGTGTGTGGGCCTAGTGATAATCGACACTTCAAGATTTCTTTAATGGATGTGACCTCGTGATCACCTTGGTTACACTGATTCTCTAGAAGGCGAATTTCGTTGTATTAAACAAATGATTGCCTCCTGCTGAGAAAAAGCCTTTATGATCTATTAATATTCAAGCGCTTACAGGTGGTTTGGCTGTAAAGCAAATACATAAACATTCTCCTTCGTTACACTTGAATGTGGATCAAATGAACCGTGGGCACCTTTTTCTTCCTCCCACCCAGCATTTTTTTCCCCCTCCTTTCCTCAAAGCTCTCAATTGAATTGTGGATGTGGTTTCGTAGCTAAGAGCGTTGAGTGCCTTTCCAAGCCAGCATGCCCACAGGAGCAGTGTACCATGTTTAAAGACCATATCCTTGGTACCAATGTGCCTAGATAAACAGTATCCCAAGCCGCACAGCTCGGCGAGACGTGCTCGCGAGCCCCCGCTGGAATCCGCAGCAGTCATCCCTGCCGCCCAGAGGAATGGAAACTGGAGACGGCATTACATCTACCCGGCTCACCGCAAAACACTGCGCAGTCATCACGCCAGGCCCCAATCTGCCACCCTGTCCTCGGCTCCACATACACACAAACACAAGCTGCCTCCAGGTTGGGATCAAACGGCCCAGCTTTTAGAAGTTCTCACTTAGTCTGTAAAAGATTAACAAGTTATTGACTGCATGTTGACCCATGCCGGTCTCCTCCTCTCCTTAGTACTGTTATCTGATGGTTAGAGTGAGGGTGGCCTCTGGACTAAGTGAGTGTTGCTCGCTCCAGGCTTGAGTGGGTGGCTTTGATGTGAGATGTGCAACTCTATGTGTGTGCGTGTGTATATGTGTGTGTGTGTGTTCCACAGCTTTCATAAACACCTCCACAAGTGCAGCATGACAGAGGAGAAGGCCGTCCAATAGACTCACAAAGGGCCACAAACACACACACACACACACACACACACACACATATAGTCGTGCTTTTCCAACTAATGCAGGCAGCCACAGGGACAAAGCGCTGTGATTGATGTGTTTATTTGTTCTTTTTTTTTTCACGCATAAAGTTCGCGTCTGCGGTATTAGAGTGCACCGTTTCCCAGCGTCCGCCCCTTTAAAGGTTTATCCACATGTTTATAATTTGAGATTTCCTCTTTTTCAAAGGTCTTGGGCGAGTGTTGTTAATTTGAAAGGGATACTTTTGTTTCAGTTCTTCGACACTGCCAAGTTGGAGGCCTCCGTTTGTCGGGCTGCTGAGATCATCGGAGTCAGTCAGGGAGAATGGCGCAGACACTTTTGAAATAAAACATTGCTGTGAGGAGGTTCAGCAGATGTTTTGGGTTTAAAGACTTGTTAAGGGGAGAACAACAAAATGCTAAATGCGCATATTAAAAAGGAAGCTATGGTCACTGTTTATAGCATTTGGAGCATATTGAGTTCAGTTGGTGTCGAATTTCGGTTTATTTGAGATGCATGTTAGTGAAATGTGGAAAATAGTCTAGGATATGTTTCTTACACTCTCGGAAATAAAGTCGCAAACGCTGACTCTGGTGTGGGACCTTTTCAAAAGGAACACCTTTGTACTTCTGAGAATGTTGTTAAATTGTATTTGTAAAAAAACAATTATGTTATGTGTACAGATAATAGGAAATTGACTAAAAATGACTAAAAACACTGTATTATTCATGTCAGGCCAGTAGTTGGTAATGCCATTGTGTGGAGAAAAACTACATATCTGCTTGTATATGATCCTGCAGTCTGTTGCTTTGGCCATCAGGTACTCATGCTCTATCTATTCTTGGTTCTCATTTAGTTAAAAATTATGTTTTTTTTAAACATACATCAAAACATTTACCAGCATGAATCAAGACTTTTGTTAGGACATTGCTGTGACATTTTTAGTTTTTTCTTTAATATGCTGTGACTAGTAAAGAGACAATACTGCTGTTTAATATAGCTTTCTTTGTCTTTTGCATCAGTTTCTTTTTTTTATCACATGCCAGCCACACCAAAATTCACTTTCAGAAACAACTTGATTTAGGTGAAGTCGGACTGATTGTTTTGCTGTGCTGTTAAATGATCGTCATGTTGATATTTGACTTCACGAACTGACATAATAGGAAGAAAATGTGCCACGTTCTAAAACAAATATTAAAAAAATTATTAAACAAAATATTTTCATTCATTCATTCATTTTCTTTTCGGCTTAGTCCCTTTATTAATCTGGGTCACCACAGCGGAATGAACCATTAACTTATCCAGCATATGTTTTACGCAGCGAATGCCCTTTCAGCTGCAACCCATCAATGGGAAACAGCCATACACACTCATTCACACTTATACACTACGGACAATTTAGCCTACCCAATTCACCTATACCACATGTCTTTGGACTTGTGGGGGAAACCGGAGCAACCGGAGGACCCAGCTAGGGCTCGAACCAGTGGCCTTCTTGCTGTGAGGTGATCATGTCACCCGCTACGCCACCGTGGCACCCACGAAAAATGTATTCATTCGTTTAATCAAATATTGCAATAAATTTAGTCTATAATAAACACAGTGGCTCAGTGGTTTAGGTGCCTTAACCATAGTGGCTTGTCTAGGTGCTTCAACTGGATATCTAGAGAGTGTGGTTCATTCACTCCCCCCACCTTCAGTTTCTGCCAGGACCAGGAATCAAACCTGAAACCTTTAGATTACAAGTCCTACTTTGTAACCATTAGACCACAACTGCCCCCAACCTAAAGCATAGGTAAACAAAATAATCTGTCATCATTTAATTGCCCTTATGTCATGTTTTACATAAATGAGTTTCTTCGTTTTATAGAACTTTTGACATCCTATTTAACCAGTGTGTTAGAACCATGGTGTTCTCTTTGGTGCACACAGAAATAGTCACTTTGGAATGACATAAGAGAGAGTACTTTATCATAATTTGGTCTTTTTGGGAGAACTATCCATTTTTTCCTTCAAGTAGTTGATTATTGTGTCCTACAGTATATACTTAAAAAATTCACCTCAGCTACGAATAAAAAAAGTTTATCCATGTAATTTCCAGTTAAAAGTCATAAATTACTTTTCTCCCTCGAGGATGAGGTGTTATAAATAGGATGTGTCAAAAATTGCTTTAACATCTCAGGTTCCTAAAATTTTATGGCAGTTTACCAGCACGGAGAAGCTTTCTTTTTAATTTAGCTTCCCACAGGCTAACCAACTGACGCCTCTTCGTGAGGCCCTGTATTTCAACAAGGCCACAAAAGCCCCAGCGCTCGGTTTCCATTCTCCACTGGCTTTTGGAGAACAGAGTGTACCATCAGCAGACTTGTGTCCCAACAAGCTGGCCAAGCCTCATCTGTCAAAGCCAGGGTGAGCGCGAGAGCGGCAGGGCGGCGGGGTGAGCAAGAGGAAGCTCCCAGATAAACATACCGCAGCGCCTAAACTCCTAATCACTCTGCGCTTCCGTTTGTAGCCTCTATAATTAGAAGGCACTCTTTTCCATGTATTCCCAGTTGACGCAGATGCTTCTTGTGGCTTGGCACCTCATTTGGGGCGTGGGTTAGTTTATGGCCAGGCCGTAACTTGGTTTAGTCTTCTGATACAGCATAAATAGCTAACCGCTGTCTAATTCACTGGCCGACTCTGTTTTTCTTTTTCGTAGGCGCAATCTCAGCGTGACCCTTCCTTCACTGCCGCAGCACACCCCCCGTTTGCTTCCTGCCTTACCACTCAATGAGATGGCAAAGCCACACCTAAAGCAGATCCTAAGTGTGAAAACGAAAATAACACTGACAGAAATAGGGCAGATGAGCTCATTTAGGACCGCTGCTGTTCCATTGTCACATCTGTGCGGGAGCTCGTCTGATCTTTCACCAGTATCTTCCTTTTTAGATTTGTCAGACCACCCAATAAACCCTCGCCACAAATTAAACCCCTCTGTGAACTCGGCATTAGAGATTCAGCATTGGAAAATCACTAATTATTGTCATCTTAAATTACAGCAGCGAGATGGAGAGCCAGCGGCTAAATCCATCTTAATCGTAGTGTTGGAGGAACTTTCCAAAGCGGTAGTGACCAGACTTTCATGTGTGTGGAAAATAGCCTGTAGAGCTGTCACACTGTTTTTAGGAATAAGTTGTATGCGGGGTTGCGTTGCCATGAAGTTTAGCTTCGGGTTTTTATATTCTGGTGTGGTTTAGTAAGTGTGTTGTTTACAGTAAGAGCTTATACTTTCTGTAGTTTCACTGACTTCAAATAAAAGTGGGAAAATGAGAGGCCCTGTCATCGGAGGTTCCACTTGGGTTCTCGTGCGGTTGTGTTTAAAACAGATCCACATATTGTCTGGCCCTGAAAGCTGAGGGATGATCTTGGCCTGCAGTTAATTCTAGAACACAAATTGCAGTGGAACACAATTGCCCTTTATAGCCGTGTAAACGTGTCTAATGAAATGCTCAATACTTGAAGGCAGTCACGTTGCCATCGTTTTTGACCTGCTTTTTAAGTTTAACCTCAGAATTGATGCACTTACAGCAAGTATAATGTTAAATAATGTTTTGATGGGTCATTGTGATTGCAGAAATAAAGGTGCTAAGAATATGAAAACAAAAATAAATGTTAACATTTTCAGTTTCTGAATATTTGTTTAGATTTTTACTCTACTCCCTTTTGCAAGGATTTTTTTGCAGTTATGCTGTTTCGAAATTTGAATACAGTCAGTGTAACAATTAAATTATTCTCTGAAAAACTGATGAATTAGTTGCATAACTCTTTAAATGACACTCTTTTCTGATGTACAGGTATGTTATTGGTGACCGCTGACACCCTTGGCCATGATTTCCACGTTTTCCAAATCCTGACTCACCCATGGGCATCATCCCAGAGTGCGGTTCATCATCTGTACACACTCCACAGAGGAGAGACTGAGGCTAAGGTAAGAATACATTACTTTCAGCACTCTCCTTTTGTACACGGTAATATGAGACTACACTCAGAAGCTTGTATCCTCCAAGTGCAAGAACAAAAAGAAGCGTTCAAGTAATACAGTGACAGTGTGGGATATTAAGGCAAACTTCAAAGCTCCCCGTTTCATCCCTTGCTCACACACACATGACTGTGTACACTCACGCTATTTTCGGGGGAGTTATTGAGATGAAATATTGTCTTTCCTAACTCTTTTAATCATTAGCATAATCATTTAAAGTCTTTGTGGGCCACCCACAACTGTTTACGGTTGCTTGTGCTTGTATGGCTCTGGAAATGTGCAATTTGAACATGCTTTTCATCGTCGGTGAATCCCTGTGTGTTATCTAAATACTGTCAAGAGACATGAGGCTTTGTACGGTTGAGCTCCAGAACACAGGCACTGCCGTTTCTGGATCTTTTAAAGTGTGTAGGGATGTATAATAAGTGTGGATACGAACCCATCTGATTGATCTTAAACACAAGATATATGACCCCTGCTACTGCGCTATAGATCTAAAATGAGAGTAACTGTAGCCTAAACATGTTTTGTTCTTCAGAATTAACACATTTTAAAACTGCTATTTAATCCCCAAATTAAAAATTTGCAATCATTACTTGCCTTCATGCCTTTCTGATTTATTTTTTGATGTTTTTATAAACATATTAGTGTTGGCCTAATTAGAGTTTTGTGTCGATGGAATTTAAAATAAAGTTCAGGAATCTCTCTAGTCTGATCAAGCATTTGTTTATTTGTGTTCTGAAGGTGAATGAAAGACTCGTGGGTTAAGGGTAAGTGAATGATGACAGAAGTTTCCTGCAAAAGGAAAAGTTTAGTCAGTTCTTGACTTTCTTTACTTTGTTTTTATTAAACGTGTCTTTTAGTAATCTGTACATCAGGGCTTTTCCATAGTTTCTCTTTTATTTGTAGGTAGACAACTTTTGCCTTGAAAGAAGTTTCATGGGTCCACACAAAACATTTGTCCTCTCAGCAGTTAGTCTTTGCTTATTCTAAAACTTCCTCCCCTGTGACTCCCACATTCAGATTTCAACACTTTGGAATCCAAAGACCTGAAACTATTAGTGTTGCCAATGTGTTTTCAATCACCAAGCCTGCAAAAAAGAGAAAAGTTGCTAAAAATACCCCAGACAACTGGTGAGAGCTTAGATTGTGCTCCTGACCGGAGCTTTTACTCTTGCACCTTGAGGTCAAGCTTGGGTCTTGTAACACCTACAGTATCTTAGATTATGAGGTCATGGACCAGAGGACATTCCCATTGGGACAACATGGTTGCACTTGCGACTTTACACCACTTTCTTTTAAATCCCTGGAAACAGGCTGCTGGCAGTGCTGAATACAGCCTCCCTGATTTTTCCTTTTCTGCCCAGCTCTATAAATTACAAACTAATGTTGTTATATGAAACAGAATTGGGCTTTGGATTTTGCTTGTCCAGTTAGCCAGATGTTTGATTTTAGGATAGTAAAAACACAATTACGCAGTTATCTCTTTTTATTTTTATCGTATATCTAAATTTTTTTTGCGTGTTTACATGTATTTACACACACACTTATAAATATATGTATATATTATATATAATATAATTAAATAATGTATTCTAATAGTAATATTCACGTTTTTACTACTTGATTTGTTTTTCAATTAATTAATTTTATTTTAAGTTAAGTAGTCATCAACTTCAGACAGTGGTCTCAACATATTTTTCTCCGCCTTTTAGAAACAGTAGAAAACAGTCAAATCCCTTAAATTTATTTGTATGCTTTTTATGTAACGTTAGTCAAGTTGAATAGTTGAAGCGGACATCTAAGGACATGATCTGATTATTAGCGTCTGCCAAGCTTTGGTAATCTATCTGGGTGCTTTAAAGTTTAATTCACTTTTGTGATCTATTGGGTTATTGCACAAAACAGTTTGGGAAATAACTGCAGTGATTTAGTTTTCCTCTCTCCTAAATGCTGTTTCATCCGTTTAGCCTTGCAGCTGTTCCACCACAATATCTCCTTCAGTTGGCAAATTGTGAGCTTTTATTTGCTTAAGAAGAACTAATATTTATTCCGAAAGGACCTAGACCCTTACTTACTCAGCCAGTGTCATGTTTGGATATGCACACAAACCTGATCTCTGCGCTAGTTATAGGCACACACACACACACGCACGTCTCTCGCAGTCGCACTGACACATTCAATGTCTAAAAGCATGCCAGACATATTTCCCCCAATTTAAATCCTTCATTACATGACAAATATTAACACAAGAGCGGAATAAAAATAAAAACTTATCACCGTACTCATTATACGCCTATGAGCGCCATACAGTGTTATGTCTATCACAAAGCCTAGTGGTTTTTAACTCTTACTGAACTTTTTATTGCGTGTTTTTCACAATTCCCTTTGTCCCTTTACCCTTCAAGTGCACTCTGAGCCGGGTCAAAAATGGCGAATTGCAGGTTGGGTACTGGCCCGTGGGTGAAGTTTAAGTTCTTCTCTTTCCTGCTCCTTCTACCGAAGGTGTGATTACCTTACCCGGGCCCTTCAGGCATGGCAGAGAGCGTGTAAAACATTCTCATTTTCCCTCCTCTGTGAGCACAGGGCTGAGGTGGCCCGCAGCTCCGCTTGGATGAGAAAGGTGGTTAATCTGTCACTGGCTCATGCCAGGTTTGCTGCCTGGCCACGAGCTGGCTTTGATCTGCATTGTAAACAGCGCAAACTGCAGAAAGCAAGCACCCTCCAAGACGCATTATCTTGAGCTGAACAAATAAAAGGAGTGATAATGCCTCGTGGGCGGACGCAGCCACCCGGCCTTATCTGGCTGACTGTGCTTGTACTGACTCCCAGCCTGCTCCGGTCTGACCTTAGTGTGCGTGAAGGTAAATAGCCCACAAGTCTGCATTGCCCGAAGCCATACACTGCTTTAGCTGTTCTGTGCAGCACATGACTGACCAAACAGCTCATTTAATTTGTGTCTGATTAACCAATTTCAAGATTTCAGTCCTTGTCTTAGGGCGCCTGAATCTGATTTTTACACCTTCAAGTGCAAATCAATGAAGTGGCGTCGCCGACCCCGAATAGAAAGTGGCCACTGTTCTATTCGGCGGCTCGTTTCTGAGTAGGAGTATTCACCGTGAGACTGATCTGAGACAGATACTGCAGAATGACCCAGAATCAGACAGATCTCCAGACAGATGCATTCCAGTAGCTGATGGCTATCCATAAAAAGTGCAGTAAAAAAGCCATTAGCTGAACCTTGCTGATGGCTGAGTGCTGTTTGGTAAAACCCAGTGTAAGATTTCTGGACCATGTCTTGAGGAAAGTCCATCATCACTTTTTAGAGCTAGCATTAGTTCACACAGGTTCTTCTGTTTAAAAACAGCTAAGATACAATTTCAAGATGCTCACATATAAAACAATGCTTATGACGCAAGATGTTGAAAAACAGGTTGTCTGTCTGACACATGTATGTATTAGATTAACATTTTCAAAATAGCATTGACTGAACATAAGGGTCTTTTGATTATTAAAATCATTGGAATCACCTTTGTGGTAGTTTCAGGCTTTGTCTGTAGTGAGTTTCTAAATGCAAGAGAGGGTTATAAAGATATTTCAGATATTTCATGCCAATAAGGAGGATCTGGTGATCCTTTCCTTTAACTCTCCAACCCACAGTCTAACACCTCTTTTATTTCTTTCAATCATTCTGTAACTCATTTTTCGAGATTACATCTGTTTTTCTTTACCAGAATCCTTTTGAAAAAATGTCACTTACCATAGAAAATTCCTACACAAGTCAGGTTGCATTCCTTAAAGTTAGCATGTTTATGCATGCTGTTGATTATAATGTGAATGATTCATCCATTTGTCCATTTATTTATTTATTTTTTATAAATGTTTTGACCTGGTTTTCATTGAAATATTGTTACTCTGAGTGAAAGACTTTTATTAGTCATGTTTTTGTGGCTGGGCCTGAAGTGGACATCCCTCTGCATGCCAGGGCCAGTTGCATTTCCACTGTTACAGTACATCTGAGGCATGGTCGGGCCTCAATGGGGCTTCCTCTGGGCCAGCAGCCAGAGGTTTTTGGCTCGTCAAATACCAAAAGTAGCTGCAGTTTGACGAGTAGCCATGAACAACTGCATAGTTCACTCATGTTTACAAATCAGGCGACATTTTAAAATCAGTTCTGCTCAAAACAAACTTTCAGACACCAGTGAGAATCTAAAATAACCCAGATTTGGATTGTAGGTTTGATTCTTGTATGAGGCAGAGATGTATTTATAAATGTATTTTTTAAATATACTTATTTGTTGCCATAATAAATACATAGTATGCTTTTGAAAACTTCAGAGGCTATTCCATTCCACCATATCTCATCTGTCCTTTCTCTGTGCCTATATTGAATCTGAATGTCTGCATCCACAAGGTGATTATTTATAATACTCCTCATATTTCTTGTATAATGCATGTACAGTAAGTCTTTTTTCTGTGTGAAGCTTCTTTTATTGCTTTGACTAAAACGATAAAAGGTTTTCAAATGTCTTCAGATTGCATAATTTTGTGGAACAATAATAACAATTATTATTCCTACTGAAGAAATATGACTTTGAATTCTTCAATATTTTCTCCTGACCTATCCACTTTTGGGCCTAAAGTCCTAACGGAGGTATTCCAGTGATCTAAATAAAGGAAAGCAGTGGCTTGAGTTTCAAAGCTATCTATTGGCCATCATTTATTGGCCAAATTTCTTTTTCTTTTTAATATAATCCGTTGCAACTACATATATGTCCCACTATATAAGAGAAGATCTGTTGCTGCTTCTGATATTTTTAGGAAAGGCATTACTGTAATGCTTCTACTAAGAACCTACAATCAGACATTTTCCTGTAATGGAGATTATGATGTCTTTCAAATTCTAACCAAGTCAAATCTGAAAGCTTGTTTTGAGATTCTGGTCTCTTACCATTATAGGTGCAAGACATCTGCTTCAGCCATGACTGCCGCTGGGTGGTGATCAGTACTCTTCGTGGCACTTCTCATGTCTTTCCCATCAACCCCTACGGTGGTGCGCCATGTGCACGCACCCACATGTCTCCCCGTGTGGTCAATCGCATGAGCCGTTTCCAGAAGAGTGCTGGACTGGAGGAGATTGAGCAAGAGCTGAGCAGCAAACAGGGTGGCCGATGTAGCCCCATTCCCGGCCTCTCCAGTAGCCCATCTGGATCACCACTACATGGTAAGCAAACACAGCAGTGCAGTCACATTTACCAGCAGTCGCTAGAATTTAATTGAAGATATGTGTGAGAATTAAACAACTCCTCTTTCAGGTCTCTTTTATATTCAAGTTACACAGTTGAATGCTGATAGCTTTGAAAGTCACCTTATGTGTGAGCTTTTTTTTTTGAGAATGCAACAACAATTTGATAACGTGACCACACATTTGCTCCAAAAGCCCACATACTTATAAGTCAGCAATAGTTATGGAACCCTATGAACTATTCTAATTCTTGTGCTAAAACATTCCAAACTGAAGACTCAACTCAGAATTGATTTCAGTAGAGAGTAAAGGCCAATTTACACTGCAGCGACAGATTGGCCAGCAGCATCAGACACTGTCAGGTTTTGTCGGATCAGTGTGTAATCTCTGTAGCCGTTGGTTGGTGCTTGTTTTAAACATATTTGGTGATGGTTGATTACCATCTTATATTTATTTTCACTCAGCTCAAAATGCAACTAAATATAATTTGAAATCCTGGCCATTAAGGGGTTAATCAAGTCACCTCAGCAGACCTTGTGATTGAGCCTGTTGACCTCTGTCACAACACTGTGATGTTTGTCAAACACTGTCCCTGGCTGCAAACACACTAACACTGACTACGTCTGCCTGTTACGTACATACACACCCACCCACCCACCGTACAGCACACACACACACACACACACACACACACACACACACACACACACACTTCTCATCTGATTGCCACAGGAGCTGGCAAGCCTGTCAGTGTTGTTTGCCCATCAGCACTCCGCACTCCACAAAGCAGAGGTCTGATTAATCAATACCCCATACTTGCTGAAAGCCCCTTACTGGTAAAAACACAGGAGATTCATGTCAGCTGCTAGGTGTTTGCAAAACTTACCAAAAAGTTCAACACAGTCTTGCTGACTCCGTCACCCAACGTCTTATATCAACTGACTTCAAACTGAAGGGACTTTTAGCTTTAAAGGTGCCATAGAATGAAAATCTGGAATTTCCTAGGTATAGCTGAATAATAAGTGTTCTTCATATGGAAATTACATACCGTGAGCCTCAAACATCATTGTTTCCTCATTCATTAATCCTATGGCACGAGATTGTTAAACAGGATGGTTAATTTGGCAATAATACGGTGATTGGTTGACTACAATGTTCCTAGTGAGATTACAAAAATTATATTTTCGCTTATTTTAAGTTTAAGCTTGTATTAAACATACTATGTGTGTGGGACTCTTAATTTGAAAAAGAGAAAAGAAAGAATAGTAAATGAGCCCTTGGTGAAGCATCTCATTTGTTTACATCAGAATGCTATATTAATTATATGTGGATTATACATTTCTTCAGCACCACCCCACGAAGAAGCATGCGGTCTGTTTAAATGTAGAGAGGCAACACACACATCTAAACATCTGTTTATGCAGGGGTTGATATTAACTCTGTAGTTTATTCAGATCATTTCAGGACCATTCCAAATATGATCAAAAGCAGTGATGCCCAAATTCTTTGATTTGGCCTGCCAGAGGGAAAATGATTGGGAAGGGTTGTGGAATGCCTTTAACAGAGATTCTCATTTTTATTTTGATGTAACCTTTCATTTGTTTGTTTTGTTGAGTGATAAAGCAAACTGAAAGGATTGAATTAAATGTTGTAAATGAATCAGATTGGATGATGCGATGGCGCAGGGGTTAGCGATGTCACCTCACAGCAAGAAGGTCACTGGTTCAAGCCTCGGCTGGGTCAGTTGGCATTTCTGTGTGGAGTTCGCATGCTCTCCCTGTGTTCGCGCGAGTTTCCTCCAGGTGCTCCGGTTTCCCGCACAAGTCCAAAGACATGTATGCATAGGTGAATTGGGTAAGCTAAATTGTCCATAGTGTATGTGTGTGAATGAGTGTGGATGTTTCCCAGTGATGGGTTGTAGCTGGAAGGGCATCCGCTGCATAAAACATATGCTGGCTATGTCGGTGGTTCATTCCGCTGTGGCGACCCCAGATTAATAAAGGAACTATGCCGAAAAGAAAATGAATGAAATTAATCAGATTTAAAAAAAAAATTATATACTGTCACAACATGTGAATAGGGGACAAAGCAGAAGACATCAGCGTGCATATCAAGGCAAATGCTGGTTCAGCATGACTAGTGTATTCGGCATTGAACTCCATTGTTTATAAGTGTTACTTTTTGCATGGTTTTATTGTAATAGGGTCATTAAAATAATATACATTATCAAAAAATTTGATGCATTAGTAAATATGGTTGAAGTCTTTTTTTTTTTTTTATGAAATGAATTAGGAAATTACTGTACTGATGGCAACCTTAATGTAATAAAGTTTGCAATGGTTACATCTCTCAATCAAGCTTGGATTTTGGGCACCACAGGTCAAAAGTGTGCTTTTTTATTCCAGGGGTAATTGCTTTGGTTACAAATAAGCATATAAAACCTAAGCATTTGATAAATAAGCATATGACCTAAGTCATATACCAGCTATGGTAGATGTTAGAGAACGATTTTATAAATTTACAAGTAATCTCAGGAATTGCTTGATAAACTCACAATGTTTTGATCATACAAGAAGTCAAATATATTTGAAAGGAAGGATAGTGGTAGTTTGCTTGATAAAATTGCTGTTAAAAACATTTAAATTTGCAGTGAAATCTTACTTGAACTGCCTAACAAATGTAACTTGCAATGTTCAAATTAGTTAGTTAGATATTTTTAAAAGTAAATCAATTTACACAGCATGTGACATTTAATTAACCAATTTAGCAGACATCGGAAAAATTAGTTTGCAAGCTATATTCATTGATGCATGTTGAAATCTAGCGTATCTATCATGCTGTCATGTTTATCATTATAATCAGAGTGACTCATCTTTTCTTTTGACCTTCTCCAACTAATATTAAGATCTTTTTTTGTCTGGTTTCACTTTGAGCAAGGCTGTGACATCACATGACCGGAATGCTTGGCGTCCCGTTTAAGGATGGCTACCAGCAGCCGTGAAAGTGGGCCTCAGAAGCCCTGTCGTAAATCAGACTCGCTTTTCAAAGCCAGGCATTAGAAGCACCTGTCAACAATTAGTCCTATCAGCTTCAGTCCGATGAGCCACTTTGACAACGGGGTTCTGAGGTGACATTTTTTTGAGGCTGGGAACAGGATGGAGGAATCTAAGAAACAGAAGTCTGAGGCAGTTCAGAGGCAACCTTGGTCTGTCCGGATTTTATAACCTAAAGGATCATTCCATAAGTCCTTAAGCCAAAAGATGGGAGGATAGCAGGATGTGGCTTTTGAATTAAGATGAAACGGTGTGGGGGAGAAAGGGAGACAAAGTGGTCTGCACTTTTCCGTAGTCCCCGAGGGCCTCTCCTATGGGCTCATACTTGGATCTGGAATGCTTGAGCCGCTCACATATCCTGTCGGAGATGTTGCTTTATTTATTTATTTACTCAAACTAGCCATTCATTTTTCATGAAACATTTCAGTGCTTGACATTTTACACTCTACAATTCGGACATCTAATGGAGACTTTAGGTTAAACTAGGAGCTTATTATTATTATTATTATTATTATTGCTATTGACGTTTGCTATTTTTAATGAACAAAATTGACATTTCTTTAGAATTTAATTTTTGATGTAAGAAACTTTTTTACTGCTTAATTTTTCTATAGAAACAGTTTTTTTCTGTAATCTAGGATGACAATTCAAAAGAGGAATCTTAAAAAAAAGAAAGAAGAAAAAGTATTATAAAAAATCAGTAACTTTACAATAAGGTTGTATTAGTCAATGCTAGGTAATGCATTTACTAACATGAACAAACAATGAACAATACTTTTATTACAGCATTTGTTCATGCCAGGTTACTTTAGTTAATGAAAACACAGGTGTTCATTGTTGGTTCATGTTAACTCATGGTGCATTAACTAATGTTAACAAGCATGAATTAGAAATTTTAATAATGCATTAGTGAATGTTTAACTATGGTTAATAAATGCTGTATAAATATTGTTTATATTTAGCTCAAATTAGTAAATATATTAACTAATGAAACTTTATCGTGAAGTGTGACCAAAATTCCTTCTCCTAACCAATGGTTCCCAGAGTGGAAGTCGAGACCCCCCCGAGATAATGAAGGTGATTTCCAAAAATCTAATTAATTTTTTTAAACTAGTAGAACTAACCTACAGAACAAAAGAAATAGAAGTCACATAAAAAAATGCAAATATACACACAAATATACAGTATATGTAATATATATATATATATTTTTTATGTCCCCTGGGGTGATTACGTTATATACTGTAAAAGACACAGCAATAGCGTCAGATGCACCAGGTTACGAAACTCACTTATATTAAAAATAAATTCAGGCCACAACTAAACATGGAGGATGGTCTCCGGGTGGCATTCTCCAAAATGAAACAGTGAATAGAATTGGGCATGTTGGTATGCATGCACCGTTGTGTGCACGTTTTATATTTTTATAACCACCTCAGAGGATATTGGGGTCGCGAGTCACTGGCATTGTTATTTTGGGGGTCACGGGTTGAAAAGTTTGAGAACCCCTGCTCTAAAATTCTAGATCAGCAGTGTATTTGCTTATTTTCGAATAAAATGACAGCAGGATACTCACTACTGTGTGTTTTTACTCTCTAGGAAACGTCATTTTCCATAATCTAAAAATCACCAAAATAGTTTTTTGTGGTTGTCACACTTTTAAATCCTTTTCCTCTGTGATTAGTTCAAACACAAAAAGAGAAAAGGCTATCAGAACCGCTTTCCGTTTGCTTTTCCGTCGGTTTTGTTAGTTTTTGGGTCCTTGAGCGTGAACGGAGGCGGCAGAAATAAATGATTGATAAGAAAAGCCGAGACTCAGTAGCCACAACAGTAGACTCGCAATTGTCTCCTGTGACAACTCATTGATTTAGGGAAGGAACTAGAGAAGTACACATCCTTCAGAGCTGGCACTGTGTAAAAATAGAAACCACAATCGGGCTTTCTTCTCCCTCAGTTTAATTGTGTCGTTTTTGTCAGTCTATTTTAAGAGCTACATCCCCTTAGCCCTAGGTTCATGACATTTTCAGATAATTCAACAAGACTCTATTTGTTCAGTTCAAACAGACACTTAATTCATTCTCATAGGTGTTGCTTTCTGCTAAGTTTTTAGTTAGCCTGTCTGTACTATCTATACTTTTTCTTTTTTTGCACATGGCTACTGTATTTCCAATTATGGACCACACATTTTTGTTTTGCGAAACTTCCCTTTCAAAAAAGTGAAACAAATCTTTTTAAATATTAAGGTTGTGCTACAAAACTAAGTGAGAGTGTGCTTTATTTTTATTTGTCACAGTCTCCATTAGTATCACAAGCATATCTGTAACTCAGTGTTGGGTGTCATAGTTGCCATGTAATTGTTACTGTGATTGAATTACTTATCCACTGAAAAAGTAAAATACAGAATTGCTGTTCATTTAATCACAGCTACTTGTGGTCTTGCCTTCCAAATTCAGCAGTTCTCTATAAATCAATTCAGAGAAGCATAATAGTTGCTTTTCTAATATACAAGATGTCATGATGATAGCACTTTTGCGTAAAATGTGAAAATTGAATGTGAATGAATGAAATTACTTCACGACTATATATAGTATAAATTCAAGAAGGCAGAGTAATTGTATTTTTTATTCTGACATTTAAAACTAAAGTTTACGTTTCCAGTCCCCATGAACTGGAAGATGAAAATTTGTTGGGAATTTTCTTTTCGTATTGTGCAGTTTCTAGAAAAACGGAAAACTAAATGAGAAAACAGTGGACGGGGCTTGTTTTTCTACTGTGAGCTGATTGGATGTAGTAAAGTAGGCGTAGGGGAGAGTTATTATAACCTAATAGACTCCTCCTCCTCACCAGTTCTGTTTGTTGTCAAAACTGACAGCTGGAGAGGCGTGGTTAAGTATGTTAGCACCACCCAATACCTAAGATATAGGTAGTCTGACAATTTAACTGAAAACTAACAGGAAGTGCATTTTCAGACTTCAATTAAAGATTAGAAGGGCAAACACTTTTTAGTTCTTAATGACATGCACAGATGAATTGTTCACCACAAAACGAGCAATGTTATCAATATGTTTAATTTTGATTTCAAGGGGACTTTAAGAAACAGTGAATTAACAAATTATGACAACATGGTATGTATGGAACGTGACTTTTTTGCTTTGAAACGTTTCATATTTTGATACATGAAGACATTTCTAGCTTTTGCAGAGTAATTATGTACAACTAAAAAAGCTATCTTTTTATTAAAATGCTTAAGTATGATTTTTTTCAATAAAGCTAAGGTCCATGTTTGACTCGAGTTGAAAAATATAAGGAGTTTAATTCATATGGGATATGCATTGAGGTTTATATGGATTTGAGACAAGTAATTACATTCCTTATTAAGTAAATGATATTTCTTTTACTTTCTCTTTTTAGACAGTTATTAAAAAAGTAACATAAATGCAACTTTAATGATGAAATTAGTAATTAAGTAACTTACTGACAGAACTTTGCAGAGAACAATGGTATCCCATTGAACCCACTTGTTTACAGTTTGACGGAAGTTACTCCCATAATTCACACAAAGCATCAGGGGCTGTAGAAATAATGTGTATAAATGTCAAGAGAAAATGTTTTTTGAAGTGTAAAAATTTATTTCCATCAATTGGCCGTATTTAGGGCACATGCGACTTTGTTAGCCATGCTGTACCACGGATATTTTTTGTGTTTGCCATACTCGAGGACGTGAGGAGTGTGATGGAAAGTGGCGTCCGCACGGTCGACATTAGCTTTCAGGAAATTGAGTGTCTGTTTTGCAAACTCGGTGGTCTCCTTCTTTGCGTATGTTCATTGACAATTTTGAAAGGAAAAACAAGGAAGCTGTTAATTCACTGTTTTTGAATCAGGGATAACGAGACTTCCTTTGAGCCATTTTAAGTCAGCGTACGTCTTGTTTGGGTTTCGGCCTTGTTTTATCAGTAACTACGCCTGTTTACACCATTCATCATCTTAAAGCAAAAACAGGCAGACGTGGATGCTTTGGCAAAACTGATGACGCAATGTTGTTAGGAGCAAAGGGTTTTAAAAAGCTCAACACTAAGCGTATGAAGATGGAGATCATAACTGCTTGAGTTTCAGTAAGCCCTTGAATTTACTGTAAGGTTTGGCTTTTAACGTTTTGAGAAAACAATGAATAACATTTCTAAAGGATTTGGCAAGCTTGTTAATACATTAGTACAATCAAATTTGAATGTGGTGATATATGGACCTAAGCTAACCTAAACATGATTGTTTTTCACAACAGAAAATACTCAATTCAATTCCAATTCAGTTAAATTAATAATAAAATAACTTTTTTTTTTATTTCTGTTTAAAAAGATTTAAGTCTTTAACAAATATTCAATATTAGGCATATTAAAGTCTTTTCTAAAGTATCATGTAACAGTGAAGTCTGGAGTAATGCCTGTCAGCTTTGCCATTGCAGGAATAAATTATATTAATGTATTATTTTATGTTATATCCTAATATTATAATAAATTATTAATATTATTCCTGGGGATGTGCACTCGAAGTTTTGCTGCTTCTTCTGAATACTTTTTAAAAATGAACCACATCAACACAATTATTGAGTTTTTTCTGGGACAACTTAATTGTTTTATGTTCAATCCACTTTGAATTGAACTAAATTGATTTGTGTTGGGAGAGCATGAAGGAATTGTGTGGAACCCAGCAATTTTTTGACAGTGTAGTGAACAAAATCTTGTAGTAATCTGCAGAAAAATACTGTACTGAATTGTTCATTTTTTTTGCTCAAATCTTTTAACGCTTGTAAATTATTACACGTCACAATCTAGTGAGTTTAAAGTTTTGTAACCCCCTGTGTATTTGTGTATGATGTCTACCCCAAATATTTGCAATTTTAACGTGTGATTAACCAGTCTTTCATTTTGTTTAATGTTTCAATGTTTCAACACCCTAGCAGAGAAGGAAAGTCTTGCTTTTGTGTCGAGAGTGGCTTTAAAGTGTGTGTCACACTCACTGTGTCATGTGCTGAATCATTTACATCAGGGCTTCTGTTTACTGTGTGTGTGTGTATGTGTGTGTTTGTCTGTCTGTCTGTCTGTCTGTCTGTCTGTCTGTCTGTCTGTCAGACATGCAGCCAGATGATCTGATCTGCACAGGCAGGGCCAGCAAACACTCTCTGTAATCACAAACTGCCTCCTCCCTGGTTTGTGACACACACACACACACACACACACACACACACACACACACACACACACTTAAATTCCATCACAGCTTCACAGCAGCTCTTAAAGATAAAGCTCAGCTCTTCTGCTCACAAAACAACAGCCATGCAATCAGGCCAGGCATCAAAGCGCCGCTCTTGTTTTAACATACCACAACTCTGCATCATGTACAGCCTCATTCAGACTCCCTTTCCTAGAGATTTATGACTCTGGTTGTGAAGTCTGTTGCTATCGTTGGCTGTAGTGCCGCTTCTGGTCTCTGTGTGGCGCTGTGTTCTCAGTTTATTTATTTTTTTTTTTTGTCGACGGGGCTTGTTTCAGATGAGGGGCTTTATTTCAGTCTATTGGCAGAGAGAAGAAAAATACTTATAGGCCTGAATCATGCCACTACGTTTTGTCTTGATATGAATCTAATCCAGCAAAAGAGCTGGAGTTACTCTGTAATTTGTCCTGAGTTTTATGAATGGGCTCCTCTTAAAAGCAAACAGCAGTGCTTCCTTCCTTCCTTCCCTTCATTTATTTATTGATTTTTATTCTGGAGATAAATGATTTGTTATAGATTTTTACTACAAACCTTTTGAAGAAAGAAAATATAGTTTGCCTTTTAATAAATATTTGAAATAGTTTTTTAAAGAAATATTTTTATTCATTCAATTATTCACTGTAACATACACATACACAGATAGAGAGAGAGAAAGCATATTAAATATTAATGTTTCTGTTTACTTTTTTTGGAAATAATAGGGCAAAATAGGGGTGAAATTAGGGCTGTGCGATATTGGACAAATCTGATATTGCAATATTATTTTTCTGTGATAAATATTGCGATATGAATACAGTTTCACAAGACCATTTGAATAGCACTATTTGACAGCTTTCTGGGAAGTCTAACAGTATTCAGGTACAGAAATTAATTTATAAGAATACTTCCTTTACTTTGTCTCATATATCTAAATATCTAAACTTATCTAAATATCTAAAATTCTTCGATCAAGAAAGAAATGTAGTTTTGTATTCAACTTCAAAAGAAATAAATCAAGATTAAGCTTTTTTTCTTTGAAACAAGTTAAATTATCTGCAAGTGGTGCAAGTAAAATAATAGTGTTTTTGCTTCGAAATTTAGATTTTTTTTTGCATAAATTTCATATACATATAGTGATTAAATACAATTCTGTAGCTTCTGGTCAACTATAATTCAGACTCAACATTGCATATATTGCGATATGACTATTGCAGATGGCCACAATGCGATATTGATGCTGAATCGATATATTGTGCTGCCCTAGATGAAATAATGTTGTATCATTATTCAGCAAGACATGCACTGTATATTTAGACACACTTTTTTAACATAGAAATATGTGACAGTTCAAAATTGTTATTTGTATTTTAACACTTTTCTTTTAAATAGGTAAACCCAGTGCTCTGAAGGATAGTGACAAAGTATAAAGATTTAAAAAACAAACAGTAGTCAAGGTTTGACGCAAAATGTTTTTCAGAATTGACCTAAGGCAAAAATGGGAGTTGTTCAATAGTTTTAGGACAACTTTGATAAACATTTTTGATCCACTTCCACTACTATATATACATATATATTTACGTCATCAATCCCCTCCCCCGTTGTTGTCTCTAGTAGCATTGCCTTTCCCCTGGTACATCAGTTGTAAACATCTTATTGAGGTTGTGTGTTTGTTTGGCCTGGGTGGCCTGGTATGTGTGTATGGCTGTTTTTTTTTTTTTTTTTTTTTTTTTCAAATGTTGTTGATCTTGCTCTCGTGTGAATCTTTTGGACTATGCTGGTGTGTCTTTATCAGGCAGAGTGAGCCATGATGTTGTGCTGCCCTTTCCCACTGTGAGGAAATGTGATTTTGACACTTCTCATGACCTGAGACCCTGCACTGTCCCACAGTCAGTTTCTCTGTACCATGATGCAATGCAACGTTCCTGCTCTTGACGTCTGATTTGATTTCTTGAAATATTAGTTTACAATTTATAGTTTTAAAGGTATGCTGAAAAAGCTTTAGTGGTTGAGTATTTTTACATGAGCTTTTTTTTTTCAGGCATCCTTGCTTTTTAATATGTAACTTTGGCCAAAGCCACAAGTTGATATACTTGTGTTTGCACAATATAATTTTATGGTAAGCAAATACATGGATTGTATTGCTTATTTGTGGCTGTTGGAGATACATGTTTTTGCTGCATTGTCAAATCAAGTCTGATAATGATGGAAATGTTTGGTTTTTAATTTCTTATTGCAAATGCTTTGATATTTAAAAAAAGCATGCTCCTTTCCACCAGTCAAAACCACCTTGATTTGTAATATTTGGTTGGATTTATGAAATTTCAGTTCATGCAGTTCTGCATGATTGATGTGGTTGGATGCTAGATATTTTAATTGCATTAATGAGTTTGAAAACAGTGCTTGGTCTGGACAGTTAAACATTACCACTTTGGTGTGTGTTTGGAAATAGAATTGAATTTTGATGTTTGACATTTCAAGGCTAGAACAAATTAGATAAATATTTATTAAAGAAAACATAATTAGTCAGTGCTGTTTAACACATTTATGGTGGAAGAAAGAGGACATTTTGCAGCTTTCCTTTTTTTGCAGTTGCAGCAGCACTATTTTTTGTAATGTAATCATAAATCAATATTATTATTAGTAACGTGTTATTATATTTTAAGTTAAAAGTAATAAACTTAATAATAATAATAATAATAATAATAATAATAATAATAATAATAATAATAATAATAATAATAATAATAATAATGTTTTGGATTATTTATAATATTGAGAATAAAAATAAGCTACATGTAAAAGTAATAATAATATAATGTTTACTAATATAGTATAAGGTCGCTGGTTCGAACCTCGGATGGGCCAGTTGGCATTTCTGTGTGGAGTTTGCATGTTCTCCCTGTGTTCATGTGGGTTTCCTCCGGGTGCTCCGGTTTCCCCCACAGTCCAAAGACATGCGGTACAGGTGAATTGGGTAGGCTAAATTTTCCGTAGTGTATGAGTGTGAATGAATGTGTATGGATGTTTCCCAAAGATGGGTTGCAGCTGAAAGGGCATGTGCTGGATAAGTTGCTGGATAAGTTGGCGGTTCATTCCGCTGTGGCGACCCCAGATTAATAAAGGGACTAAGCTGAAAAGAAAAATAATGAATGAATGAATGAATGAATATAGTATAAATTATTATTTTTAAATTATTTTTATTAACAATCTGTTTTCTGTGTTCACATTTATTTTGGGGCTTTTTATACACAAGTTTTGAATTGTTTTAATGTTGGTGTTGTATTTATTTATCTGTCTGTCTGTCTGTCTGTCTGTCTGTCTGTCTGTCTATCTATCTATTTATTTATTTATTTATTTATTTATTTTATTTATTTATGTATGCATTTCTCAAATACTACTTCCCTGTAATTATTTTTGTATTGAAATTAATTAATTTTGTTTAATATTTATGTTTTTTTCTTATTGGTTTAATTGATCAATTCATGTATTAATATTACAAATATCAATAGGAGAACAATTAGTGTACAGTTTGTATAATTAATTATGAATGGTATAAATAATTAATTATTAAATAATAATAGACTTTTTTTTTCTTTCAAGTTCCATTTTATTGAATCTGTTTTTTGGTGTAGTCGTGTTTATTTCTGTGCTTATTATTTACCTCTATTTTGGAAACTTTTATGTATCCAAACTGAGATTTCCCAGTTGTTCTTCTTATTGATATCACTGATGCTATATGTCATATTTACAGACTCATTAACTGATATTGGGACTGTTGTGTTTACCTCTCTGTCCATACGTTGCAACAACAGCTGACTGACATCCTTGTGCTTTGAAATAAACATTTTTTTTTGTGTGTGTGTGTTGGACAAGCCAGCATAGGGTTTCATTTAGACATGTCTGAAATGACACTGCAGCGTTCATGACTGGGAGGAGAGAATACGGTTCCCACTTACCCATAAGTAAATTGACATGATCAGATTACGTGCTCCTGATCAGAGCCACATGCCGAGGTGCATTGATTGAGTCTGCGGATGCCTTCCTGTTCATCTTCTCATGCACCGTTTGCGAAGTCTGCTCGTCTGAGGTGAAACATCCTCACACACACACACACACACACACACACACACACACACACACACACAC
>CAIGQQ010004837.1:18260410-18296079 GCA_903798035.1 Danio albolineatus | reverse complement strand
ACACACACACACACACACACACACACACACACACACACACACACACAGATTGCCTTGCAAACAAACCCTCTCACATATGGTTTGAGTAAGGCTGTTATCTGAGCCACAGAAGAGTGTAGATTCCCACTGTCACCAAGGTGCTCCTCTGATGAGCTGTAAATGCTGACATGTTGTAAACTATTGGATCTGATTTCAGACAGCCTCGTAGCGAGATGTTCGTATGTAGTTTGGTTAATAAATTACACGCATGAGAACGCTTTCTTTGTTCTATGCCTATAATGCAGCAATGAATAATTCTGGAATAGCTTGTAATCATACATGCAGTGAAATCAGCTCATGAAACTAGGAGGAAACAGAAAATGTACGATTCATGTCTTATGGTGAAAATTTTAGTATGGCACGAAGTCTGCTGGTAGTCAGGAAGTTTCATATAATGTTTCTGCTCATTAAAGCCAATGCCGTACAATCCTAAAAACTTTGAGGAGGGGAAAAAAAAGCTCCGCTGTCACTTTAAAAGCACTCTCGTTCACCAGCAGTCAGGGAAAAGACTGGCAGTTGGCCATATTCACATAGGCTGGCTTGACCCCACTGAAAGCCTGAAAATAGCAGCGAGCAGATACTGTAAAAGCAGAGGCAACCAGAAATGGCTTTTCCACCAAAGTCTGATTTCTTTTGAAAACACTAAATCTTGTTAAGTTTATTTTCTTTGCAGCATCTGTGTTTTATAATGGTCCTTTTAATTTGTTTTCACTTTGTCCACAGGGATTGCTTTTATCCGGCACTTTCTGGCCTCTCCTTTTACTTACTTTCCTTTTTTTTCCCCCCTCCACCTTCCACTTGTAGTACTCCTTCTTTGAAAGTGTGTATTTTAATAATGATAGCTCTGGGAATTGGCACAGGCAGACTTGACATGACAGCGCCTTCCCCCTGAGTGCAGCGGTACCGCCATTGTTCCTTTTCCTCTCCACTCATCCCTCTATTTTTTTCCTCTCCTCCTAATCCCAATCTGCTGTGAACTACGCTCTTACAGGAGCATGTCTGGGAAACCTGGACGAGCACGAAAGACATGAATGGGTGAAACAGAATATATATCAACCTATTCCCAAACAGGGAGAGAGCAAAGTTTATTTTTTTTCTCTTCATCTTCCGCAGATGCTCCTAAAGCCTGGTAATTTCTCAACGACTGACACTTTGGAACGTCGTGCGATATTTTTTCCCCAGGCACGTTTCGCGCATCGGTGCCTGTCGAGGTCACATTGTTTATTTCACTTCAGCGTTGGTGTGGACGCTGTTTGCGTAGGAATGTTGTTTTTTCTAGCTTCTGGTGTGCAAATCGACCAAATAACGAATGGAAAGCGTCAGTTTAAATGGATCGCTTGTGTTCATTGCTTTATCAGATGCAAATAGAACAGCTTGAGGGGGAAAAACAAGATATCAGTGACAGGGCTTGCCAGGTCTGTGCCATTAGAAGAAAATGCAAATGGAGCGGAGTGAGCTCGAACAGAAGGGTCAGGTGACAGAGGGCGACCCGGCCGGCCTCTTGGAGTTAGGCCTGCGACGGCTGCGGATTTGCATTGATGGATCTTCTTTCCATTGGCTTGTCATGTATCACTGCGCAGGCCATCACACATGAGTCATTAATCAAATGACGGCTCCATAAGCAGGATCGTTTTGACTGGCCAGGCGCCTTGCCTCTCTCGGACGTGCCATTCTTGAGGGTTTCGTCCAAGCCTGCCACACTCTGGTTTACGTCATCTGGTGGCTGAGTTTCACATCATCCCGTGCGAGAGGCGTCTGCTTTTTTTTTTTTTTTTGAGGGCTTAAGCTCTGCCGGCGTGACGCTGTTTGCATGCGTGTCCAGGTTTTGATTTAGTGGGGGTTCAAACGTGCACAGAGACTGAGTGCGTCCTTCTTGGAAAGATGCTAAATTCATTAAGATTTTTCTTCCTCTACTCCTCGTCTTTGTCCATCAGAAGCACCATCATGGGTTTTCAGGCTGCTTCCTGTTCGAATTCTTTTTCTTTTCTGCTGCTCTTGCACACAAAAGGTGGCTGCGCTTGGGGTGTAGTGGTTTTGAAATGTGAAGGGCCCTTGAGATCCAGGCCCTGTGTGGAATGGCGCAGGGGTTTGTGTAATGTCTCCAGCCAAAGCAGGCCTTTATCGAGGGCCATGAGGCCTAAATGGCCTCTCTTTGGTTAAGCACAAAGACAGCGTTTCTGGGTATTAGAGAGAGACAGAGAGACTGGCTAATGATCTAAAACCCCTCCAACACTGTGGCACGGCCGCTCTCAGCGCTTTTGCCCTCAGATAATCATTGTTTTGTGTCTCAGGTATTTCTCCAACCCCCTGAATACCCTCTTCCTGGCCATATTACAATGGAAGCAAGGAAAATGTTCGTTGAGATTATTGGGCTGCGCTGAAATATTGTATGTCGAAAGGGGAAAAAATAATGGAGTTAAAAAAACAAAAAAGCAGCTCTTCAACTTTGTTTGGAATATTTGAGTACATGTGCGCTATATAGTTTTTTGAAGTGCATGGAAGCATTGATCAAATTGATCTCTGTGCTAGTTGGATTGAGAAGCAACACATTAAAAATGAAAACCGATGAAAAGTGGATAATTAAGAGCCGAGCTGTAGAAACCTTACATGTGTTGTGTTTGTGTTTCTGAGAAGATGTTATATGTCATGAATTAATCCTTTATATTTTAGCTGTTGGCCATTCATCGCTATTCTTATATTTTTCTACAAGCATTTAAAAAGATTTTCATTTAAAAAAATAATAATTTATAAACTTTTTTTAGTCAATGAAAGCTGAATTTTAATTTCATTTTAATTTCAATTAGAATTTTAAATCATTCATTTATTCATTCATTTTCTTGTTGGCTTAGTCCCTTTATTAATCTGGAGTTGCCACAGCAGAATGAACCGCCAACTTATCCAACTTTTGTTTTACGAAGCAGATGCCCTTCCAGCTGCAACCCATCTCTGGGAAACATCCATACACGCAATTTTAAATGATTACTTAATTAAAAATTTTCAGTGTTGAAAATAGAATATTTTAAAGAAACGTTTCACTCATAAAAGGTTTAAAGATATTGTAGTATTTATCAGTATGTATTTAAAAAATAATTTTATTTTGATTGCAAACTTAAATGTCTTTTTTCTCTTTTTTTACAGCCAAACTTACCAGTCAAGAATCCTACAACAACTTCACCAACAACAACATGGGTAATCCACGTCTGTCTTCATTACCCAGTTTGACGGTTGTGCTA
This sequence comes from Danio albolineatus, assembly GCA_903798035.1. NCBI lineage: Eukaryota > Metazoa > Chordata > Actinopteri > Cypriniformes > Danionidae > Danio > Danio albolineatus. The sequence goes on along the minus strand of CAIGQQ010004837.1, from coordinate 18,292,807 downwards.
CCGCTGGCTCAGATCAAACAACCCATGACATTGGGCACCATCACCAAGCGCACAGGGTGGGTTTCTGCACACCACTTAGCACTTACATTCACAGAGTATGGATCTTTCACTCTTAAATAACAATACAAATCATATCACATTACTGTTAAAGAATAAGTTCACCCAAAAATTCCAATTTATTGTTGACAAAGTTTCTTCACATCAAAGAAGATTTAGCTGAAATTGCGGTCTTTGTTGATTCATAAAATAAAAGTAAACAGCTACTGGCATTTTGAGAATGATGAAACAAATGTTTATTAGCAATATCCAATGCTCCTGACTATACATTGATGACTTATGAAGCAAAAAAAGGTCAGTCTGTGCAAGAAACTGAACATTATTATTTTTAATCCACCGAGTGAGTAAACTGACAGAAAATGTTTGGTTGAATCATCACCTCCTACAAATTAACTATAAAATAGAAACATTTCTATACAACTATGAAAATTTAATTTTGTGAAAAGAAAAACCACAACCAGAAGCACTGTATTTGGACATTTGTAGTCTAACTACCTGGCCTTCTTGTAGATCAGGATCAGTTTTCACCTTTGTAATTTGGTGTGCGGTGACTTTAAACCAACATCATCTTGCAATTGACATTCCTTTTCCATTTTAAGTACTTAATACAGGTAATATCCTTAAGAATTGATTCAGTAATATATTAGATGAACTAAATACATCAACTTTAAACATTTAGCTTTTGTTGCGAACAATAGTCAATCAGTTGCGTAAAATATAATTGTTGTAAATCACTAGACTTATAAAAACCATGCCTAACCATAGCTGGCGATAGAATTTCTCATTTGCGAGAACTGTGTTTGGGGATTTGAAATACGGCATGAGTTTGCATGAACTCTTGACTCTTGCTCAAGCCACTTAAGTGTCATCAAACCGTCATTTGCCAGATGATTGCCTGAATTTACACAAACATGCAAACCTGTTCTCTCCCGCATATGGATCTTTGCTGTACTCGGTCGTTAGTTCTCAAGCCAGATGTATTACAATCACTGGACCTATCATGCGGTCGCTGTCCATGTAACATGAACATGCCGGTAAAGACTGGTTGCCATATCGATGACTGCAGTGCACATTTACATACTGACTAAACATAATTATGACTTATTCCAATTGTTTATTTTTATTTAAATGCAAAGTTTGAATGGGAAATACGCTAACGAAACAGTGGCACGTCGGGTCAACTTTTAAACAGGCGGATACATACAAGTGCCTGGAGCTCATTGTCATGCAGAACACTTTGCGCAGAGGTTGTTTTAAGGGCTCGCGCTCATCTAGTTTTGAACTGAAGAGTCGTCAAGAGTGCATCAGCTGCAAGTTTGAATAATTCAGCCTTGCGTTTGGTTAAGTTTCTAGCTTTAAAATCCCGACTTGCTCTCAGTCCTCGTTTTTTTTTTTTTCAATAGACATGCTGAGTCTGAGAGTTATACATTATAACGGAGTTGACATCGTGTTGGTGTCCTGTCCTCAAGTCCAATCCCATTTCATTTGTTATCCTTCTCTCCTTAGCTGAGGCTAGCATATGTGGCGGCAGACAAGAGACATTCTATGTTGTGCTGAACCGTGTTGTGCGTCTACGTGCATGTCAGTCAGTCAGCTGTTTGCACGCACACACCTGTCTCTGCTCATATTCTCCTTGCCCGTCAACATGCCCAAAAAATTGTACCCTCAAATGTGCAGCACTCAGAGCTGTGGCTGGGGAATGGGAGATTGCCCTCCTTACAGACAGAACCTCTGTAATAATGAAATTGGACATTCGGTGTTGTGGCTGAGTCAAGCGGGCTGGTGAAAAGCAAGTGTGCATTTACACTTGGTACAGTTACCTAGTCCAGAGATTTTTACAGCTTGCAGCTTGACAAGACAGTGAGCAAGTCAACACATAAATGCACAGTTTCAGCATATCTACACCAGACATGAGTGGTTTTGCTGGCATTTAACCGGTTATTGTGTTTTTAATTTACATCTCACTCCTGAGATTTAGTACGGTTGTGTACTGTAAAGCAAACTGTACTAAAGTTTGCACAGGATAGATTTCAGATTTTACGGAGGGGGTGTTACTTTCCAACGCTCCTTTTTATGATTTAGTTTGATCCCATTTCACTTTTCGCAGTTTGTTTGTATTTTTATATATATATATATATATATTTTTATTTATTTATTTATTTATTTATTTATTTATTTATTTATTTATTTATGATTAGTTACTATCCTTTAATTTAGTCACTTTTCAGGAGTTGCCACAGCGAAATGAACTGCCAATTACTGTAGCACATTTGTGTACACAAAATGTACACTTTTTTTATGAGGGGTATTCCCTTCCAGCCACAACCCAGTGCTGGGAAATGATTCGGACAGAACGTGTATGTATGTATGTATGTGTGTGTGTGTGTGTGTGTGTGTGTGTGTGTGTGTGTGTGTGTGTGTGTGTGTGTGTGTGTGTGTGTGTGTGTGTGTGTGTGTGTGTGTGTGTGTGTATGTATGTATGTATGTATGTATGTGTGCATGAATGAATGAATAAATAAATTTATTTATTAATTTACAGGCTACTTTTTATAACAGATCATAACTGATAATGTCTTTTTTGAACTACTCTTAAAAAAATGTCTCTCAAGAGTTTCCGGTAACAAGCTGGTATATTGTGTTGTTTTATTGTGGTTTATATTCTTTTAGCATTTATTAATCTTTTGAATTAGTTGTTTTTCATAGTTTTTCATTTTAGGCTTATTTTTAATTTTTACGGGTACACTTTTAATATTTTCTTTTTTTATTTGATCTTATTGAACTTTATTTTAATTACAGAATTTTAAAAAATATGTCCTTATGTGCTAATAAGCACTAGTCTATATTTTGATGTAGATAATTTATTTCAGCCTTATTTCAGTTTGATATTGACACTCACCTAATGCTTTACTGGCCTAATACTTAAGTTACTGATAACACTCATTGTGTTAGAGAGGTGTCTGAACAGCAGTGTGAGTCTCGCTGTGTTAATGTACGGTGCTCTTTCAGAGTTATATCATTGTGTGCGACCTTCTTTTTCTGCGAACCACTTCAGCTGTTCTCCTGATTTCAGCTGTCAAATCAGCCACTGCAGTAATGTCTGATAACAGTCCTGATGACATCATTGCTACTTTTACATGTTAAGTGCTAAGTGATTAGTAAGCTTTCTGCTGCTAATTGTTGTTGTTTTTTTTTTTAATTCATAGTCACTTTAGCCGGCTCACGACCAATATTTCCTGTCATAGATGAAGTAAGATTGTAGTGATGGTGCTAAAATGAGATTAACCCCAGTGATGCTTGTATTGTTTGGTTCATAAATGACTTGTTCCTAGCACAAGTTATTTCTGTCTTTAATTAAATGCTTATTATTGTGTGGAATGTAAAGCTGCATATTTCAAAGGATGAAAAGCATAATACCTGTAGATCAGGGTTGCTCAAAGTGTCCTGCAGAGTTTAGTTCCAACCCCAATTAGACACCTGAACCAGCTAATCAAGCTCTTTCTAGGTATACTGCTTTAGATGGTCTTTCTTGCAGTGCAGTGGTACAGTACAATAGGTGTTGTGGCTTTAGAAATGAGGTGGCAGAGCCCATATTTGTTTTATTTGTATTTGATGTTTGAGACACTTTTACAGTTTTTTTTACTCTTTACAAGCAATCCTGTTCTGTAATGTTCAATTATACCAACAATTTCACAGGTTTATATTTTCTAAGTATTTATTTGAATCAAATGTCACAAGTCTTGTTGAGTTTTGGCTTTTTATATGTCTTGTAAAAATCCAATTCAGATTGCGATTAAAGAAGTAGAAGTGTTGCTTTTATCTACTAGTGCGCTCTTTAATGCAGATTGATTCTTGCATCTTGTTGTGGACATGTATTTGACCACATTCCTGTTTTAATTCTTTTTGATGTTTACAGTTTTACAATTGATCTTACTCTTAACAAACACCCAATTCTATAATATTTTAAAGCTTTATTTTAAGAGTTTTTACTTTAAAATTTACAAATAATCAAAATTTATGCTGAATTTTTGAAAAAATAAATAGATTTAAATTCTTTTTGATGTTTAGTTTTACAATTGATCTTACTCTTAACAAACACCCAATTCTATATTTTTAAAGCTTTATTTTAAGAGCTTTTACTATAAAATGTACAAACAATAAAAAAGCAGAATAAAAAAAATTAGCATTTGCAAGAAATTGTAATTAACTGTACTCGTGAAACTCACTGTTTATTATAGGTTGCTGGTAGATATTATATAAAATAAATAAATTTTAAATGGATTGTATTTAAACATTTTTGTGCAACTTATTTCTGTCTTTAATTAATTGTGTGGGATGTGAAGCTGCATATTTCAAAGGAAGAAAAGCATAATACCTGTAGATCAGGGTTGCCCAAAGTCAGTCCTGGAGGGTCAGTGTTTTGCAGAGTTTAGTTCCAACCCCAATCAGACACACCTGAACCAGCTAATCAAGCTCTTTCTATGGCTGTTTCTCAAGAACGAAGAATGAACTCGGTGGACCACGAGAACATAGGACGCGTCCTGTGAGAAATGAGATGCTGCGTTCTTTCTGATGGTCACATGACCCTCACAGATCTTTAACCAAAAATTATTTAAATATTACAGCATTCATACAACGATTTATTACTTTCCCCTTTTCACAATATGTACTCTGCATAAAGATTTTTCAAATATACGTTGCACAACACAAATAAAAGTGACTTTTAATACAAATATCATCAAAAACACCCTTAATGTGTTTAAGCCTTTGTTAAGATTTTCATGTTAATGTTTACTTTCACCATCTCATTTAGGGAAACTCCTGAGGTAAATAAGTGTTATCTCTGAACTTTAATGCTAAATCAATATAAAATGCTGTGCTTACCACCTCCAGTTGCAATGACTTCTGTAACTAGAGTGAGTTCGGTTAGCATCGGTGCGTCCTTAATACCAAGAACACGTCCGGGAACTTTCATGCGCCCTCCATTCTTGTGGTCTTGAGATTTGGAACTGAAATATGGCAGTTGATGATGACTTTACACAAGAACACGAGGACACAAGAGCGCTGAAGAATGCATTGAGAAGCAGCCAATGTATATTAAAAACTTCCAGACAGGTGTGTTGAAGGAAGTTGAAGCAAAACAATGCAGTACATCGGCCCTCCAAGACTGAGTTTGTGCACCCCTGCTGTAGATGGCCCTGTGGTAGGTGTTGTGGCTTTAGAAATGAGGTGGCAGAGCCCATATTTGTTTTATTTGTATTTGATGTTTGAGACACTTTTACAGTTTGTTTTACTATTTACAAGCAATCCTGTACTGTGATATTTAACTTTACAGATGAATCTCAATGTTTAATATAGGTTTCTGATATTAGATATTATATAAAATACATTTTAAATGGATTTTATTGAAACATTTTTGCTGACCAGATTCATAATATTTGAACCACTGCTCTCATACAGTGGAGTGTTAATATGTTGCTGGATGGATGGATCTGACCTCACAGATGTGGCAGGCTTAGTGTAATACGTGAATTGAGCTGCTTTTGTGCCATTGTCTCATAGTGCCGTAATGACCGTATGAATAGCTTATAGAGCTCGGGTGCTACCCAGCCATGTGCCATGTCACAGCGTAAAACATTTGCACAAATCACCTCTTTTTAATGCCTTTGGAAGTGCAGCATTAGGCTCACGAAAAGCAGAGAGATAAATGTGTGAAAGATTATTCTGCTGAAGTGGGGTTATTGCCCTCAACGCCCACTGCTGTGACTTCTTTCTTCCTTTCAACAGGCATTTTTCCCCCCGTGTATAAATTTCTCAGGAATAAAGACCCTCATAGCACTCTGCGGATTTGGATGAAATCTGCTTTTTCACTTGCTTTTTATGTTATTGTTATGGTTTGCAGTCAGATCTGATCCTATTAGAAGTGCATGAACGTGTCATGTGATAGATAGTACAGTGTTGTCCTACTTATTTCAATGCAGATGTGTCCCATAATCTTTTAAAGACGTTTTATATCTCACAGTCGCACTAACACCAAACTGATCATCAGTAGCTGTGTTTCCCTCCACCTATTTTTTTTTTATATCGCATAAATAATGTTTAATGGAAGATGCGTATACATTTTGAAAATGTGCATATTTAATTAAACTAAGATAGAAACACATTTACTGAATAAAAAAGTCAAGTGATTTTGCTCTAACAGATCATGTGGAAACAAAAATGTGTCATGGGAGAGCATTGATGGACAAACATGTTGTTTTGATTATTCTAAAATCCCTTAGCCAAAGTCCATCATCAAAGTGGTTTGGTAATATTATTACTTGAGCAGCCGCGTTTCATTGTGATTCATCTTCCTCTTCTGAGACGCAAGTAATTTATAATAGAAAAAAGGTGCACAGTCGCTTTTTAAAAAATATTTGGTGTCAGTTTACAAGGAAGTGACTGTTTGCCTGCATTTACATTGCAGATCTTGATGGTCAGTTTCGATGTTGTGATTCTATTTGATTTTTTTTTTAATGAGCCACTCATATCGACTGTAAAAAGTCACTTCGATGACTGGATATACACTACGCACGCAACAAAATGCTTACTGACAGCTATGATAATATAATAGCGCTATTTTCTCCATTCCTGTATTTAAATTGTTCGGAGGGTTACGTTTTGTTACATTTTTCCTTTTGACAAGTTGTTTTGCTCCATTTTATGGCAGAAATGTTTTCATTTGGCCATCTTCTTTCTACCTTTTTTTAATGACGTGTGACTCGCAGATGAAATCCGATCTGCCAGCAAAAACTGCTTACACGTATCTGATTCATACTGGATAAATTTTCACATATGAACGAGGCCTGAGTCTGATCTGAATAAATCGGAATCCATGTGATTTTTTTACATTTTTAAATTTATTGTTTTTTTTTTTTTACATTTATTTATTTATATTTTTTAATTGTTTGTTTGTATTTATTTATTTATTTATTTATTTATTTATTTTTTCTTATGGTTACATGTGCATGTGCCAAATCACAATCTGGACACATGAGGAAAAAATTGCAAATTGAGTCACTTGAAACATGCGGTGTAAATGCAGCCTTTGACTCATTGGATGTAAACGGTGCTTTGTTTGCAAATGTTTTATGTGATATTACAGTCAAGTCTAATTCGCATCTCTAAATGGAAGCGTAGCTGCTGCTGCTAAACAAACCCAGCTTTAGCATGTTTTCACCTCCATGGAAACACATTCATTTAGCACTGGCGTTCATCCATTTTCACAGCTGGATATTTGCTGAGTCCATTCAGCTGAAGTGTCTCACTCGAGGGTCGTACTGTGCCACTTGAGACGCAACTAAGCAACCTGCCGATTTGATTGTTTAGCTCGGCCCCTGACGTTTGAGTATTTCAAGCCTTGTGTGTGTGTGAATATGATTCATTCATTGTTCAGAATGTCAAACCCAATGGCAATTCTAAGCTAAACTTAGCCTGACTATCGCTCATCTCTCCCGGCATGTTTGATCTGGGAAACACTTCGTGATAGAGGTTTTCCAGTGAGAAAGATTCAGTGTGTGTGTGTAAAACTGTAAGGTTTTGTTTCACAGACAGTGATTCACCCCTACTGAACAGTAAAGTCATCCAAAAGGCCGCAGAGTGTACAGCGACTTCTGCCAGAGTTGGATTTCATGTCCTTTTTATTGCTTTTGGGAAGCACTATTGGCTGTAAAATGTTTACGGTCATCCATTGCTCTGGCTGTAGATCAGGGATCCACTTCTCCTTCTCCGACTAACCCTTCAGCATGAAACAACATCTCTCACAGCATCTTACTTCAATTAAACCACTATTGAACTTCTATTGAACTGTCAGACTGGAAGAAACTGACCTCATGTCTCCCGTGTCGCTCCTAAATACCACCAATGGAGCTATCTTGAGACATTTGATGAAAATTGAATCACATATACATGCTTTTTTTACTATTTCGAGCTTGTGCAGAAAGGATAATATGCTGGAATCCATTATTGTATGGCTTTTTAACTTTATGTATCATTATACCATAAAATGTTTGCCCAGTCCAATTAATAATAATGCTTTTCCCATTTATCTCTGTGTATCTGTCCCTTCATGAAGACCCTACCTCTTTGGGGCCGGATGTTTTTCCATTAAAACTCCATGGTGAGTTTTTCCAATTCACTCCCAGCATGCTGTGTCCTCGCTTCAGCAAACGACTGCGTTCATTCCATCTTTCATTCGTTTCCAAGAAATTTGTCCTGTTTTTCTTTTTAGTTTATTCTAGCACGCTGTGGGAAGAACCGAGGGATGTGCTTTTTTTTGTTGTTCTGTTTTTGTATGTGGATTTGCTGTTTGGCTTTTTTTGTATTTTTGTTTAACCGAATTTGATTTAATCAAAATTGTTGCCTGTTGAAATACTGTGCAGAAAGGTGAATTGTAATTGTTGGTGGTCATGTATAAACACACGCATAAGACATCAGTTTGGCGTTTAAAGTTAGTCGATGTCATTGAATTCATGGGAGAGAGAAAAGAGTTTGTCTTCTAGAGAGCATTGCAAAATATTATGTTTTGCTACGTTTCACAACATCAGAGCTGTGTTTGTCAGTCCATCCCGTGGTTTAAGCGGACTTTCCCTTCAAAGTGGTCGTTCCTTTCCTGCTCTGTTTTTTTTCTCAAACAGACGACTGAGGTTGTTTATTCAAAAATGCCTTTGTGTTCACATTCTCATTGCCATCGTTATGATTTTATTGGCTGGTGACATTTTGAATAAGGGTGAAAAAATGATTGGTGCACCGCGCGCAGCTCTCGCAGATGGTTGAGTCAGATGTGTGCAATGCGGTTGCAGCCATTCATCTTCTTCACCCTTTAATTTGATGTGACAATTTTATTTCGACAATGCATAATCACTGGTTTGAGTATATACGATGAAAAACACTGATATTTTTATTAGATGTTAACTCAGAAAGTTGCTTTGCTATCACAAGTGAGTGACTATCGATATATAACAACACCCATTCTTGTCTTTTTTGATACACTTCAAATGTTGTATTATACTATATATTATGACTATACGGTACTGTTTGTTTTACTACATGTTTATTTGCACATTTTTTTGGTCTTTTAGTTTTTCTTAGGCACAGCTTCAAATATAAATGCTCAGCAAAACGGTCTTCCCCGTGCCCTTCACCTCCTAAAATGAATGAATCACATGTGCCGCTGTCCTTCCTCTGGCTTGGGTTTCAGCTTTTGTTGTGGTATCCTCACATACGTTTTAATTAGATCTTATTCCTGCGCTGCTGTACTGTGATCTCAGAGGACGTATGCATTTCAAAGCCTCATCATTAACATGATAAATCTTAATATTCCCCATAGCTTCCTCCAGACCGGGCTAGGCACATTAATTCGGCACACAACTGGAGCTCCACTTTTCATCAGAAACATATGATTGATTTAGATGTTGTATTAAATGTTAATTAGTTTTTCCTTTTAGAGAGGTGAACAGTGTGCTTAATATCACATGGATGTATTAGGGGAATCATCAAGTGTTCCAAAACAAAACACTCCCACACAGGGAAGAAAAAAAAAGATGGAAAATCGCAGCTCAAATTATAAATGGCAGATCATTTCAAGATTTCATCATTAACAGCTAAGGAAACAAATTAATTCATGCGAAGTGCAAACTTTTTTTAAGCTTTATTGGTTCTTGAACTTTTTTCCTTTCCCTTTTCTACATTATCAGCAAAAAAAAAATGAATGAAGAATATATTTTTGATGTTTTCAACTATAGCACACTCTAAAAAATGATTACTGCTGCTTGTTCAAACTACCTGTTTAAAATGAGCTGAAACAACACAATTCTTGTAATTTATTTGGCTGATTTATTTGTTTTATGTCCACTTAAATTTGCAAGCCATTGAGGTAACTTAAGCATTTTGTGTTGGACAACATGAAGGAATTGTGTTGGTCCAACTACCTGGTTAGGGGATTTGTAGTTTCCAGCATGCTTTGTGCGGTATTGAATTAAGAGAGGGAAATGTTGATAATAAAAGTAATCTTTAGAAAAGTAAAGGTGTTTAAAGTTAATAGAAATACTTGGTAGAGTTTAATCTTCACTTTAGTTTGAAAAGTTTAAAGTTTTTCAGGTAATGCTTTGAGTTTTGAGATTACCACCTTGCAGAAGCACCCATGCTTTGGGTGTTGGCAGCTTAATTAGCAAAAATGCAGTTTGTTGCTTTGCCCAGTGAGCAATAACTGTCCTAAAATTAGTTCTGAGATCAGTCTCAAATATGTAACTCATGAAATATGCTAAACATGTCTCTTAGTTCATTTAGGATAACTTCAAATAAAACAAAGAAACATTTTAAATGTACGACACATAACAGACATACATGATATAACCAGACCCTTGAGTTTAAGTTACATAAAATACAAATGTGTTCAAACTTTTATTTGATAAAATCATGTTGGACCAACTCAATTGCATTTAATAACGTTTAAAAAATTAAGTTGGTGCTAAACAAATGTATTGGATGGAAACCCTGCCCTCAATTAAATTGAGTTCATCCAATGAGATATTTTTTTGAGTGCGGTTGCATGGAGAAAATGCACAGTTGCCTGAGCTGAAAAAAAAAAAGTAACTCACAGAAGTGTCTTTTACACTGTAAATGTGAATGAAAGAGTGTTAGCATCACAAATCTTAAAATCACTTGTAAATACCATAAACAGCTGCATTCACACCTGGGGAATGCATATTTTCCGGCATCTCTCTAAGGGAAAGCGAAATCATGGCGAATCAGGCACCTTCCTCAACTTTCTCCCAATGAGCTGGAACGCTGGAAATGGAGGGGAAAAGTTTCTGTTTCTCTTTTAGCGTTTGATGCCGGCCTCCCAAATGGCTGCCACAGTGTGTGTGGACCGTGGCCGTGTGCCCGAGCCGTGTCCGAGGAAAAGCTGCTGTGAGATAATAAATGTGACGTTGAGAGATATGTCTGTGTTTTGCGAGACCCTTTCATGAGCGCTGTAACACGGGCCCCGCTGCCTGATGTACACCGACCATATGGTCAGCTTGTCACGGCAAGTCCCCCGATAAGTTCAAATGAGATCCGTGCTCACTTTTTGCCATTTTAAAGCAAGCCGTCACATTTGTTTGAAAACAAATCGGGGCCGCCTCCGTTTTTCCCCCACTCCATTTCGCCCCCCGATGGCGCCTTGTCTGTGGCCCGGACCGTAATGTGGCCAGGCTTTGATGGTGGACATCACAGATTGAATTATGTCCTTGAGGAAAAGCTATTAGCTCACGTCAAGAGTCCTCATATGTTAAATTAAAAGTGGAAATGACATGCAAGGAGTCTTTTCAGTGAATTAGTTAGAGAGAGAGAGGAAAAACACTCTAGAAGCAGCAGGGGAAATGCCAATAGGGGGAAGACGAAATTGGCTTCTGTTTAGTAGCGTCTGTCTTCCCTTCTCCTCCATCTCACTAAATATGTTTATGTTTCATAATTTATTGATTTTCGGATACATTTTTGTGTAAGCCGCTCCCCATGCCAATATTTATTTAGAATAATCCGTTCGCTCAAATGGCCCGCTGAATCACTGCAGCTCAAGTCATACAAGCCACTTTAAGCGGGACGCAGAAGAAGCGAGTGATTCCAGATACAGACAAACCAGCTCCAGCGGTCGCTTCGAGGAAATTCAAATGCAGCGCTAGTGTAAAGTGCACTCAAATAAGAACATGTTGACCAAATCATCTGCTGACCGAAGCCTCTTCAAAAGAGCTCTTACCATAGTTGGCCAGGTTTAGTCCGCCGCTAGCAGAGTTATGCCCAGCTTTTAGCTCAGACTGGCTCTTTGCAGTGTTTTTGGTCTCATCATCATTACTGGCATGGCATTATATACCTTTTAAAGAATATTTCCAGATATATTATGCAAAGCACTCAGAAACAGATACAATTTCCTCTCAGATTTGTGGTGGAAAGCGTCAGTCTGTGATCTCAGAGGAATAAATGTTTAGTGAGTTTGGTTTTGGTATTAAAAACAGCTGTTCGTCTGTCCTTTACACAGTGGTTCTTCTAGAAAGTCCTCCTCCAAACCTGAAAAAGCCAGCTCTTCACCTGCGTCCCAGACTGGAAAACTGCTAGACTCATTCACTTTCCTTTGCTGCCTTGAACTCTGTGGTGGGCAGGAAGGATTTAAATGCTTTTCTCTACGGTCAGTGATGGTCAGGCCAACGGAAGCAGCATTTGTAATGATTTCAGGTTATCAAAACGTCTGCTGTCATCTTCTCTTCTCATTATCCCACTTGGGATTCCTGGTTTTATCTTAGAAAAAGTAGAAAAAGTCCTGTGGTGTCTGAGTGTGTTTGTTTAGTGCTGTTTTTCCCCCTGTTCTACATTAGCTATATTTTCATCCAAAGATGTGAATTAGAATTATGCGCAAAACTGGAATATCGCATCAAACATTTGCCAATTCAGTTAAAGTTGAAGAGAAGCATCACTTCCTGATAAACAGGCACCACATATTGAGAAGAAAAATAAAATTTGCTTTGCTAAGAGAAGCCGTTGTGGCCCATTTTCTTATATAAGAAATTATTTGAAGATGAAGGCAAAGCGCAGTGAACGCAAGGTGGCTTTTGGAAGGTTTTGCTTTTTGGGAGTGTAGCTGTTCAAGTAAAAATACCGAACCAATTTGATAATGACTTTGGCCACAAGTCATTTTAGAATGACCAAAACAACCCAGCAGGCACAGAATGTCAACATAGCATCAGGTTGACATTCGACCCAAATGTTGTGGGACCAGTTTGACGTCAGTTTCCAATGTTGGACAGATGTTGCATTTTGGTTATTTCCAGCGTAACCTAAAAACAACTAAATATCAACGTCTAACGATGTTACAGCTTGACGTTGTGTGGACATTACCAATATGACGTCTATCAGATGTTGGATTTGTTTGCCATACCTGAAGAAAAGTCAGTATTTGACATTAATATGATGTTAGTTTAAGATGTTGACTCGACAGTGGATTTTAGTCACTTTCCAACACAACCTAAAATCAACAAAATATCAACGTCATTCAACGTTGTTATTTGACGTCAAAATGAAGTTGTCCTAAATATAATCTTATATTAACATCCTATGACATTGTGAGTCTGTGTGTCACAAGTCAGTGTGTTTGTTCCTCTGGTTTGTCCATTAATGCTGTCCCATTGCACCCATTTTTGTTATCACACTATCTGTTAATCCATTTGATAAGTCGTAATGTATGGATTACTGTTTCCAGGTCCAAGCCGCTTCTTACTTGAATTGATAAAATATTTGTTTATGACCACTTTTAGTCATATTACACATTCAATTAAATTTATGTTTATTTCTATAGTGCTTTTACAATTTAGATTGTGTCAAAGCAGCTTAACATAGAAGTTCTGGTAAATTGAAACTGTCAGTCCAAGTGAATTAAAGTGAATTTCTTACAAAATCATGGTGTAAATAAGTCTCTGGACTGGGTGCATGGAGATATATCATATATCATATATCATATCATATTATATATATCTATATAATATAAAACACTGTTATCATGGTTTTTTTTTTAAGTATTACATCGCTTTGTAAACTTTTATTATCACCATTTGTTGAGCCTCCCCATACAGTTTGATAGAGCTTTATTATTTGCAAACAAGCAGATACAGAATCACATAACTTGTGTGTTATGTGTTTCCATCATAGTTTATGCACATTTTTTTCTTATCAGATAAAAATTTTATCTTACTCAGATACGTGTGCACATACGTTTTTCAACATGTCAAAATATACGCGCATCTTGACTTTCAATTTAAGCATTTGTTTATGCGATATTCCAAAATGCGCATAAGAAAAGGTGGATGGAACATAGCTATTGACAGACAGCGTGACGTTCATGGCTGCTTCGGTCAAGGTGATATACTGACAAACCGCTCGTATCTCCTCATCAGCGGTGTGTGTCGCTCAGATATTTAGTTATTCCTCCGTCCAACAGCAATACACTTGTGCCAATATCGCCCTGCATTTCTTTACTTTGTCTTTAGTCTTTCCCGACCAGCAGTCCTCGCCTGGTGTCGGCTAAACAAAGATGTCAGCATCACTCCTCGTCCTGAGAGTAATTTACGACTCGATGACAGTTTTAAGGGAAGTGACAGAGTGAGAGTGCAGCTCAGCAACAGGTCACTCAACACCTATTAGTGTAATGCAAGGCTGGAGGAGTCCCGGTTCAAACACTGGACAATTCATCCACATTAACTCCCAGTCCAGACTCCACAGTCTACAACAATTTCATTACAATCGGCAGTTTTGTTTTGCAGTTATCTGCTCTTGTAATGCATAATGACTCAGGCTGTCATTCAATTACAAACTTGAATTGAATTAATTATATAATGGGCCTATGCATTAATCAAATTCATGGTCATTAATCATGTTTATTAGTGGTTTTCAAGCTGAAAGGCAATGTCTGGAGTCTGATTTCTGATTAAATAAGTTTGAAAAATATTCCGAAGAATAATTTAATTAAATTGAAAACATTTCTCTTCAAGTTCATTAATCTAAAATTCATCTAAAATTCAGTTCATTCATCTGAACTAGATATAATTTACAGTACCAGGTGATATTTGACTTATTATTTATCTGTTTGATACATTGATTCAGTACTCAAGCAATATAAATATTGAATACAGTTGCACTGCTTAATATTTTTGGGGTAACAAACAAATGTTTCTACATACAGTATGTATAGAAACAACAATTTTTTTCTTAGGACGATCGAAAGATCTTAACTATTATTTTTGTAATGCAAATTTGCAGAATAAAAGTATTAAATTAATTAATTTAATTATATTTATTTTATTTATTTACTATTATTATTATTTTCATAAAATCATGGCCCTTTAGATTTAGTTTTTTACCACAGGGTTTAGTCTACTGGAGCTTTGGCATAAAAAAAACAAAACTGTTTTGTTTATATTTTCTACTACAAATTACAATAATTCAGAAATTATTCTACGTCAGATTATTGAATATATTAAAATATTGAATAAATGTTATATCGCTTTTTAGTTTTTGTGTGTTTATCATCTCACTTGTTTAGTACATTTTTAGGATTTTATAGACAAATCAGTTGTTACATTTCAAGTAATAGTTTTGAATGCACAAATGTTCTGTATTAATGCTACATTTTGTGGTTGTAAGTTTTTTTTAAAGCCACTTAGAAAGAGCAGCTTACCAAGAACTTGCGTGCAATGAAAAGTTTTTTTTATTTATCGATTTATTTTATAATAGAAATACATACAGGTACAATAATTAAGGATATATTGATTCAAGCTTTTTTTTTCTTTTCTGATTCCTTAGTTTGATTCAAGACCTGATATCATAATTCATTTTCCCAGTGCATATATATAATAGATGACCAACAAGACCTAAAGATTGAAACAGGAAAACATTGAAGAATTACACTTAAAACGGGTTTATTTTGCTCTCTCTCCTTCACATCCAGTCGTGTGTATTTGAATGTGTATGCGTGTGTATGGCTGTTGGGATCTAGAGCGTAGTTCTGTGTGAAAGAGCCAGTAGTAGTCAGTGTTTTTTGTAGTCTGTTCTTGTATGTTCGAGACACAGAGGGTATGTTTTACAGTATAGGAATCGTACAATGATACCACATGGCTACTGTTCTAGGATGAATTCCACATGCAAGTTCTCATCTCTCGGCTCATGACCTTTTTTTCTCCTTGCAGTCTTCAGATTTTACTGACGTAAAGAATAATTCAATAGGCCCTAATAATTTTTCTCAAATGCCAAGACTGGAACGAGGCCTTTTAAAAGCTGCTTAAAAGCCTAAATTTGAAGCCGCTTTATAAGCAAATGACAGCCATTATGTGGTGTCTGTACAGGCTAGACTCCTGGAGTGTGTGGGTGTGTGTGAGTGTTGAGCTTTAACAACATTATTATACACACTGAACAGAAATATAAAACAAGATCACACAGAGATTTAGTGAGACAGGCTTTTCGGGTTTGGACAACTATGGTGAAATTGTACTTGCTAAATAAAACTTGGTTATTGTGTTCAACACAACATAAGTGAAATGATAATCCTGTATAAACAACAAATTGAAAACAGAAATTAGATTAAATTAAATGAATTTAGAAGTTATGTTTTAGTTGAATGTACACACAAATACACACATAGATAGATGGATAAATAGATGGATGGATGAATGGATGGATAGATAGATACATGCATACAAACTGTACATTTATACATACATACTACACTACAATTTTTGTGACAAAGTCAATACAACATATATTTTTATATTGCTTTTACTTATTTTAATTAATTATTTTACTTATTTTATTTTAGAAAGAACTTATTTTAAGTTAATAAGGTTTCAACGATTTTTTTTAAGTTATGCAAAGTTTAACTTAATATGTTTAGTCAGTTTGATTAATGTAAATTGAAATGAGTAGAAAAGTTTAATGGATTCAGGTAAAAAAATGAAGGCAGCAAATTTTTTTGATATGTAGATAGATAGATAGATGGATGGATGGATGGATGGATAGATAGATACTGTAGATAGATATTTTTTTAGCAAAAAAATGTATAAACAATTTAAACGTGATTTTGGATTGTATTAATATAATAATATTTGTTTATTTTTTTTACTTGCATGAACTATAAATATGTGGTGTATTATTTAATTTATTTGCAAACCGTATTTGTTATGTGGTTGTGCGATTTAATTTACATTTGAAACTCTTCATATACAGGAAATGTCTTGCCTTGATTATTTGCATCACAAATGTGTTTCTTTTCATGTCAGTGTTGTGGCTTTATATATTTTTTCCTGGATGCCGTTCCCCCAAAGAAGATGATTTTCTTTAATTCTCTTCTTACTCAGTATCTTTTATCATTATGTCATTTGTGTTTTTTAAATTGAAATATTTCCTTTGTAGCAAAGCCAAGCCGCCTCCCCAGATCTCCCCCAGTAAGTCCAGCGGTGGGGAGTTTTGTGTGGCTGCAGTCTTTGCCTCGTCCCGCTCCTGGTTCATCACCAACCCCAACATGAAGAGAGAGAAAGGTTTGACATGGCTTACAACCTTCAGTGCATAAGTGTCTTATTTAGGTCTTTATTTACACAATGATATTTATACAGCTGTGGAACAAATTAAGAGACAACCTGACAACTCATTGGATTTATGATTTATAGTTATAAGCTTGAGTAAAATGTCATTTTAGTTTAAGCATGTAAAATGATGACGTTTCTCCCATATTTGAAATAAAATGTTGTCGTTTAGAGTTAAAAAAACAAATTACAAAACAAAATCACAAAAAGGTGCCATGCTTTCAGACATGTTTCAGACAGTTAAGAAGTCAGCATTTGGCCGAGTATCCCTCATTTCCAATCACAACAAATCAAAACATTTGTTATTCAGCCACAAAAGCCCATACAGTACCTAATAAATCCATAGTAGCTGAGAATTTGTGGTCTATCTTTTTAACCATAGCTGTGTGTATATATATATATAGAAAATAAATACCTAAAAGCATTCTGAGGTTATATTAGAGCCTAGTATCGTAACCTTTAATAACAAGACTTTTCTCCTCTGTTAGATCAGTCTCGCCAGGCAGTTGTCGAATCACTGTACATCCTGAGTTGTTACGGCAACCTGGTGGAGCACGTATTGGAGCCTCGACCAATCAGCACGGCCCAAAAGATAAGCGACGACACGCCTTTGGAGCTGAACACCTGTCCGAGAGCCTGTTGGAATCTAGCCAGGTCTTGCCCCGCGGCTCTCAGCACCACACCTATTTACCTGCTTTTACACTTCACCTTCAGTCCGACAGAAGCACCTGACACGACCCGCTGCAGTCATATCATTTACATAAAACAGCTTATATGGCGCCTTAATGAGGGCAAGCAAATGATTAACGTCATGGCTTGTCACCAACCCAGACGCTGAGCGCAACCGTAATGCAATAATGTGAAGAAAATGGAAACAGGCAGGGGTTGCTCTCAGAATGGCTTTCTGATCAGATTGTGCATGTTAAATGAATGTATGTACTGAGCTGTATAGCCTGTTCAGCCCCCCACATGAGATGAGCCAAATGGAAGGTCCGACGGGCTGCAGAGAGTTGGAGTCCATTATAGCTCAGCTGGAGACTGTTATATACATCTGGCCCTTTGAAATGCGCTTCCTAAATTGATTTTTGTGTTTGTTTTGAGTAGGACACCGCAGTGGAATGAGCTACAACCACCTTTCAACAGCAACCACCCCTTGGTGCTGGCCTCGGACTTCGTGCAGTACTATCAATACCTCCTGGCTGGATGTAAGTTTGTGTGTTTGTGTGTGGGATTCTCAGCGGAGATGTTTGTTTTTAACTCTTTGGTGCAGCATAACACATGAAACAAGCACACAAATAAATAACATACTAAAAGACTTCAATTTTAAATAGGCGACAATGTTTTCAAAACGTTCCATGTTCACAAATTAAAAATGAAGTTTTATACAAGCAATGCCAGTAGTTGGCGCAGTCACTGTGTGAATAAATACTGTAGGAATACAGCACTTTTGTTCCCCACTGTCATTAAGTAAACATGCCTTTAGAATTAACATATAATACATTACCATTTTCACAAAATTTGTAGTGTGCACTAAGATAATAACAATATAATTTTTTAAATGATGCACTTCAAAGCATATAAAAGTTTGCAAGTTTAAAAGTCAGGTCCCCCAAAATGTAAATAAACTGCTAATGTCTAAAAAATGATTATAGCTGAAAACTGGTTGTTTAAGCATCCCATAAATCTTTTTTTTTTTAAATCCCCATTGGTGCATCACAACACAAGAAACATGCACTGAACTAAACTAAAAGTACAGTACACGACAAAAGCATAAAAGGATACAAAATAAAAAGGTTACAAAATATTAACATACAACATTGTCCTCTGTCAAACCACCCTATCATAAACCTGGCGCAATAAGGTGCAAGAAGTGGATGGCACGATTCGTTGCTATAGATCACATTTTGTTCCATGCTGTTTAAATAGTAAATCTATTTGCGCTACATTGTGAACTCATGGGTGTGTCGGTCAATAAAGGAGGTGTGTTAAGGCGCATTGTTGGTGCGTTGCTATTTTGAGGAATTGAAATAGACTGCGCCATTGACCAACTAAAAACTATTCGAAAGTCCAGCGAAGAGGTTGTTAGTTTATGCACCTGTGCAGGTCCAAGCACGTACATATTGCTCATTATACACAGGATGTAGAGCAATACACAAATAGTATCCTTACATATGAAAAAAATTAAAAGATTAAAATGTTACAAAATTAAAATTTTCTGCATAAATATAAAATCCACTACCTCCATACCTTCTTCATGTCAGGGGCGCTTTTTTCAGTTTATTTATGACAACTTGCATTTGTATAATGTTATTGTTATTGTTGTCATTTATGATATGCATATTTATATTTGTTTTAATAAAAACAGGTTTAGTTTTGTACACCTCTTAGGCAAAAGAATAGGTCGTGTGTTTGGATGTAACTCAGTTTTTCGACCACACTTCTTTATTATTGTTCTTTTATTAATTTGCTGGAAATTAGAACTAAATTTAGAAATAGTTCTGAAACAAATCTGCGCAAAACAAACTAAATTAAATATGTGGGCTAATGGATGTCTTCACCGGAGTGCGTATAGCACCGTTTCCTTATCCACAAAAGTTAATTACAAAGTCCGTCATGTAAATAGCAAATGTGCCGGGTTACCTTGCTGGAAAACAGCATTTATTTTATTCGTTCATTTATTCATTTAGAAAGGCTCTCAAAGCATGCATCCGTGACTGAAATGCGACCTCCGGTGGACAGTAGCAGACTCTGAAATGAGATGCAGATTCAGAGTTCCAAATCAGGTGGTTAATAATTATCAATTACTATAACCACCATTACCAACACACTGTAAACATTAGGTGTGCAGGTTACATTGTAACTGCATGTCCTAACAACACGCTACATGACGAGATTTGCAGTGATAAGCAATTTGGCTGTTTGCACCAGACGAAACATGGCAGAAATTTAAGTGCAGCCATTCAGAAGCAATGTAATCTAATAATTACATATTATCCCTCTTTAAAATTATTAAATATACATGCTGAATCACCAAGTGTTGGTTTGCATTAGTTCACAGTTCTAAAGTTTCTAAAGTTCTAAAGTTATGGCAATAAATGTCATGTAAAATGGCTTTCAAATTCACATTGTTAACATTTAACACTGAATAAAGCACGAGGTGTACCGGAGGTGATCACACTTTATCCTGTTGTTCAGTTAAAAAAAATAGAAGCCGTTTCTAATATATCAATTCCAGGTGTTTGTTAGAACAAAAACTCCTTTTAATTTGGAATATATTTCCTCTATCGTATGCCGTTGCTTTAATTTAAAACACAACTTAAGTCAGACTCACTCCTCAATCTGGCAACCTGCTCTTGCGTTGGTTTTGATCCAGGAATGTAATACCTAGTTTAACCACTGGGTGTGAAACTTACATACTACACCTCTAATGCAGGTTATGCACAAAATACACCCATGACTCATTAAGAGACTAAGTACAACCCTGTTAGAGCATGCGCCAGGCCGCAAACAGTATTATTCTGTTTTTAATGTGGCAAGAGTGGATTCGGTCACGACCTTAATGCTTTTGCGCCATGCGCTTTAGACTTTGTGCCTAGATCATTAAAATAGAGGCATAAGTGATCCTCACAATGGTGAAATATGTACGCCTTCCAGGTAGTTATTGATTTAACATGGTAAGGAACACTACACACCTGAAAAAATACTCATAGTCATGTGGTCCTGCTTGGTTGCTTTAGTTGTATGCACTTGATATAAACAATTTTATAAAATGGATTTTTTTTTTGTAGTTTACATGGAGACAGTAATGTTATAGCTTTCAAAACTTGGCATTTTAAAACCTAGCTGTATTTTTAGACCCCAAAAATGCATGAATAAACACACAAAAATCATATTAAGTTTAGTTTTTTTCAGTTGAAAATACTGTTGTTTAAATGCCCCCCTAAATCTCTGCTGTCTAGTTATTTTTTGAAAGGTTGCTTGAGCCGGTTTCGTTTGATGTAGCAGTTGGCGAAGTGCTTTTTCTGTCTCCGGTGGTGTTGTGAATCAGGGCTTTGTCACTCGATAGTACAACCGTGCCCTGAAACTCATCACAGCGCCAAATTAACCCAGCATTCAGATTAAACCAATTAGTGTGGTTTTAAACCCATGTAATTTAATAACAAGTGCACAGAGAGCACAAGCACTTTGGGTTGACATATGAAAGGCAGGAGAACGCAACTCGAGGGCAGCAGGCTCACGGATGACCACACATCTAATATATCTTGAATAAGTGAGCATTGTTGCGCTAGCTGGATAATCATAAACATTAATGAGTAATTTGCTGTCTGGGTCCTTCAGGCCAAGCTTCACATTTCTTCTCTGCCACTAAAGCCCGAGCGCTCAAGGCCTAACGGGTAGAATATTCTCCAGAAGTCGGTCTAATCGCCATGCATGTGTCAGAGTGATGAAATAGCCGGGCGTGAGCGGTCATGGCAGCGGATCTGCGTGGATTTGGTCCACCACGGGGCAAAGAAAGGCATAATGAGCTTGCTCAGTGTATTAACGTTAATGTCTAATTAAAATAAGCTGGAGATCTTTTTCTCATGCATTTTTGTTACAGCTGACTCTTACCAACCTGATATTCAGATGTGCATATGCATGTGGCCGTGTTTGACTGGTGCTCCTGGCCCTCAGTGTGCTGCGTAGTTCACAGTGTGCCACCTTGGATTGCTCGCTGATTTGTGTTGTGCCCTGAGCAGCAAATGCTTGTGTTTCTAATGTGTGTGGTTTTATTAGTTTAACACAGTTTGTGGTTAAAGTACATGTATACATACATACAGTACAGTATGTATTCTATCTATTTATCTATCTATCTATCTATCTATCTATCTATCTATCTATCTATCTATCTATCTATCTATCTATCTATCTATCTATCTATCTATCTATCTATCTATCTATCTATCTATATATATATATATATACACACACATGCATCTACATATTAAATTGTTATATCTACTAATTTAACTTGTGCATTTTTTTAGACATTTAATTTAGTAAATTGTACTCTAAATGATAAAATAAATAAATCTCTAAACTAAATAAATTTTTAGTCGATTGAAATATAATTTTAGTTACTGAAATAGTAAAAATAAAATATTTGAAAGATTAATTGAAACAAACAAACTGATTTGATGCTGCTGATATTTATTTATTTGTTTGTTTGTTTATTTATTTATCCTTTTGTTAACTCACTTATTTCATCTCTTCTAAAAATGTTTATCTAATGTACATGTTTTTTGTAAAGACGACAAATATATAATATATAATACATTAATGCAAATAAAAAGACAAGAAAAAAAGATTTTAAAAAATCATATATTAGTGAAAAATATATTATTGTAAAATTATATACATATTATATGTATTAATACACTCACCGGCCACTTTATTAGGTACACCTTAGTAGTACCGGGTTGGACCCACTTTTGCCTCTACCAAAATCCTTTGTGGCATAGATTCAACAAGATACTGGAAAATTCCTCAGAGATTTTGGTCCATATTGACACGCCAAGTTCAAAGTCACTTAAATCACCTTTCTTAATTCTCATGCTTGGTTTGAACTGCAGCAGATCGTCCTGACCATGTCTATATGCCTAAATGCATTGAGCTGCTGCCATGTGATTAGCTGATTACAAATCTGCTTTAACGAGCAGTTGGACAGGTGTACCTAATAAAGTGGCCAGTGAGTGTATAATTACATTCAATATATGTTAATTGAAATTTAACAAGTTAACATGAGGGTGACACGGTGGTTCAGTAGTTAGCACTGTCGCCTAACAGCAAGAAGGCTAGATGCAGTTTCTGTATGGAGTTTGCATGTTCTCCCCGTGTTCATGTGGGTTTCCTCAAGGTGTTCAAGTTTCTCTCCCAGTCCAAAGACATGCACTATAGGTGAATTGAATAAACTAAACTGGCTGAAGTGTATGAGTGTGTATGGGTGTTTCCCAGTACTGGGTTGCAGCTGTGTAAAACATATGCTGGATAAATTAGCGGTTCATTCCACTGTGGCAAACCCTTATGAATAAAGGAACTAAGCCGAAGGAAAATGAATGAATGAAGTTAATATTAACAAGTTAACTTTAATATCAGAATTATCTAAAACACTTCATTAAAGCGTTTTAAATATTATTTTGGCCCTTTTTTATTAAAAAAAAAAAGTTAATTAAAATAATTTTTGTAATGGATATTTTTTTCTCCAATCTCACCCTCATTACAGTTTGACCAAAACAAGTAACCCCTTATTAACAAACATATTCATAGAGAACTCCATTGGTGAGCTATTCACTGGGTAGTACAGCTGCTGCAGACAGGAAGTGATGCGTCTCCTTCAGCGATCAAACACAATGAACCCTTACCTGGGCGTTAATGTTATCAAGCTGTCGTTTGCTTTGTAATTACTTTGTAAAAGCCCTCTCAGAAGAGAGAAGAGCACAAGGAAGATGGCAGAAGAGAGCTGAAGATAGCAGAGGGGGCATCGCTAGCGGACAGTTCCCAGGCTCAACTGTCTCAGAACGGGGCGGGTGCGTGCCTTTACCCTCAAACTGTGAGGACTCGCAGCCAGCAGCGCTCTGTGATTGACAGCTCTGGTCTTGCTTCTAGATTGGATGACCTGGCTGATTAAAAATGCAGCATGTGGACGGTAGGGTCAGAGGAGCTGGAGCCTGCACGACTGGTGATAAAAGCAACCGTGGCGCCACTTCTTGGTCACTATCTCCACCTGTCCATCTGCCCAGCCTTTGGCAGCGCTCGGGAAGGGGAGCATTACCCAGCCGCTGCTGATGATACCCAAACGATGGGGAGATAACGGGGAGAAGCTCCTTGGGTAAGACTGACAGCGCTCAGGGAATCCTCAGCCTGCGACATTGGCTGGCGTTGAGCAGAGAGAGTGGCGGCTGTGTGTCTGGAAGCTCTTTAATGAATGAGGCCAGATTTGTGAAGGAAAGGAAGGTGTGAGGGTCTGGTTCGGCGCTGCAGGAAGGTGCATGGTCAGGGATGATCTTTGTTAGCTTTTAGCAGGACACTTTTATTTAGTATGATACTGCGTTGTGTTTTTGGAACGCAGTGAGCGGAATGTGTTGAAGTATGCAGATTCTATAGATACATAAATGTGTGTTTACCTTTGAGTGAGATTTAGAGAGAAAATAGCTACTGTGTATAAATATAGCAGAAAACATTACTATGTTCATCCTAAGTAGCAGTATATAAGATACATTTTTTACAATGGACTAACCAACAAGTCACGCATTAAGAACAATAATGATTCTAGAATTAATAAATAACATAATTAATAAAAAAATATGCAAAGTATCAATAGGAAATGCGTAAATGTTGACAATTTTCATTCAAATGTAAGGAAATTCAGAAACATAATAAGTATAGTTTTAATATACAAGTTTGAAAAAGAATTAAAATGACAAAATGTATTAATCAATGCTCTTAAAATCATTTTTTCTTATTAGTTTTGAAGGAATGTGGGTAAAAAATATCAACAATAAAATTAATTTCAAAGGCCAATCCTGAAGTATCATTGTTGATATCAAATGATTACGTAGATAAAGATATAGGACTACATTTTATTGTGTACCAACCAATAAATCATACATTCATTCATTCATTTTCTTTTCGGCTTAGTCCCTTTATTAATCTGGGGTCGCTACAACGGAATGAACCACCAACTTATCCAGCATATGTTTTACAAAGCGGATGCCCTTCCAGCCGCAACCAAACACTAGGAAACACCCATACACTCTTGCATTCACACATACACTACGGCCAATTTAGCTTATTCAATTCACCTATACCGCATGTCTTTGGACTGTGGGGGAAACCGGAGCACCTGTATGGACCCAGCCGGGGCTTGATGCAGCGACCTTCTTGCTGTGAGCCGATCATGCTGCGCTACCGTGAAGCCAATAAATCATACAATATAACAAATAATAATGCTGTTAGTTCTCACCCTCGCTGATTTAACCTTTTTATGTACACTTTAAAATAAATATATATTTTTAAATAAGTAAATCAGGTTACATTTTTTTTTGATGGTCTGTTTGTTGAATCTAAGTTACATTGCAACTAATTCTCATTAGATTATTAGTTGACAGTTAGGTTGGGGTTCGGGGTAGGATTAGTGTAAATTGACATGCACTTGCAAAGTTTCTTATAGTCAGTTAAATGTCTGTTGAATGTCAGTATCAACAGATATTAAGTAGACAGTCTACTAATACTCAAATGGACCATCGAAATGAAGTGTTACCATAAATCTTTTTGACATGTTCACAGTAAATGTATGTATATAATAAATACATTAATTAATTGATATGAATATTATGTAAATAATATATTAATATTAATACATGTGTAATTACCTTTATTATAATAATTTATCATTTAAAAACAATGTTTTGTTACATTGACATATTTTCTTAAAGCCACTCATATTCTGCTTTTTAAATGTGGAAATAAATTTTACTTTTTACTTTTTTTGGGAAAATAGTAAATTATGAATGAAAAAAGGAATGGAATCAGTAAATTAAAGATTAAAAATGTTTAAATGGCTCTGTGGTGAAAATTTTTATTTAAAGATTCACATTTGTTTCGTATTTATTTGAACTTTTTTAATAATACATTTGCAACTACTGAATTAGAGTGTTATAACCATAAATAACTGTTTATATTTTAATACATGGCGCCTGGGCAAATCTACAGTTATGTACAGGACAACGTTAACAAAACCTGGTCTGGCTTTTCTTTCCAGGTGTCAATTTGAACACTGTTATGCACCTGAACAAACACCGTTTAATCGAAGTGACGTTTGTTCACAGTTTGCGTGCTGGTGGCCAAAGCACATTTGTAAGCAGGCTGTGACTGTGATACTGCAGGGTTTATGCGGTCAGGGCCTGTTTCCTGTCCTTATTCTGTTGCTCACACTCAGATAAACTGCTTTTAACAGTCCAGGAGCCCTCGACCTCTTAAGCCCGGCCATTATGAAGCCACTGTAACCTGATCTACAGAGCCAGCTACTGTTCTTACGCTTCAATTATTTATTAGTCAACACTTATTGTCCCCTTGGGCTTTGTCAGGGAGGGAGGAAGGCCAGAGCTTGATTGTGTTTAAGAGGTAACATGGTCTGGCTCTGTTCTGACCCATCAGGGTCGGTAAGTCTTCCGACAATTTATGTCCGCATAATGCAGCATGCTGGGATAGCGGAGGCTAGTGTTACTGTGATTGAGTGGGACCAATAGCGAGCAGATTTCTGAGGTGTCAGGCTACGTATATGCTTGGGCATTTTTGTGTTAACATGCCGTTTAATAATGAAAACAATCTTTGTTTAAACTGGAGTTTCTACTACGTTTTAGAAAAGAAGATCTCCATGCACAGCTTATTCAAATACAAAAGTACAAAATGTTGGTCTATGTGCTATTATTACTTAAAAACATATATTACAATGACATTTGTAATAAACAACTAGTATTAAATTGCTTTGAGAGAAAAGAAAAGTAACGTTTGATAATATTTAAAGGGGTAGTTCACCAAAAAATGAAGATTAGTCCACGATTTACTCACGCTCAAGGCATTCCAGGTGTTCTTTTTTCTTTCATTTGAATCTAATCCGACTTATTTAAATGTTATATATTATCCTTTTCAATGGCAACAGGCAGCATTTTCTCTATAACCATCCAGAACAAGTCCAATAAAACATATCCATTCATAATAAAAACTGCTTCACAAAGCTCTGGTAGGTGAATAAAGATCTCCTGTTGTGAAAAATATCTGAATTTAATTTTTTTAACTTTATAGGGAGCTAACCCCTTAAATGCACATATTCAGAACAGAACAAAATACAAATTTGACAATGTAAGTAGGCTAACTATATCATTAAATAAAAAAATATATGTTCAAGGTCATTAAAAAAAGCTAATTATTATTCATTATAAACAACATGTCTAGTATTAAATTGCATTGAGAAAAAAGTCAAATTTAAGTGGCAGCATGCCCTACAATTTGTTCCAGTATTTAAAGTAAACATAAAAATCTGAAAGAAGGTATAAACAGAGAATACATCAAAGTAAAATTAATATGCTGTTCATATGTAATGTCTAGCCAAATATAAATAAAGCTAGCAAACATTTCTCATTCTGAACTAATACAAGTGTTTGCGTAAAACCTGTAGTTATTGAACCAGCTGTTAAATTTCTAATATTTTATGGAAGCTAGGTTTTGTACTTCAACTTTTTTCTGGTGTATATGTGAAACGTCATCATTTGGCAATGCGAAAGTGAAACTGCCTGTTAAAATAAACTTAAAATAAAACACACAGGATGCACTTTATGCTTTTATGTCACTTTGAACATGTGGCATGGTCACAAAAATGAAATCTACTGTACATTCTTAATCAACCAAGTCTGCCATGTTTCCAAAAGTCGAAGTTTTCCAGGAATAATGTGGCATTCAGCAAAAGTTGTGTGTTTTAAAATGAAAATGCACTATAGTGTAAATACAGTCTACGATTTATGACCGTATAATCCAGCATGCTGGGATAGCGGAGGCCACTTTAGCTGTGGTAGTATTACTGTGATTGAGTGGGATGGATAGCGAGCAGATTTGAGAGGTGTCAGTGTATCTGTTACTCAACTGTGCCATGAACACCGCATCAAGTGTGTCCGAACACCTGGTGCGTGAGCGCTTATGTCTGCCAGACAGATAGAGAGAAGAAGAGGGGAGTGCGAGCGACAGGCTCCTTGTGTCCTCCAGATGAGGGCTTGACATCTTTATTATTCGCTGCTGTATTATGTACATTGCTAACAAAGGCATGTGTTTGCCTGGAGGTGGGAAGGGAAACCACTGATTGTGCACATTAGTCTGAATACTTGGCGCCTGCTTAGCGAAGCCTCCAAGTGCTCCATCTGTCTCTGCCCCGTGCTGTCTTTGCTACTGACAGCTCCGCACTCTTTTATCTGGCCCGCCCCGCTCTCTCTCACATACCCACACACACTGGCAGCATTTTTGCTGTCTTTCCACAGCCCAGAAATTTAAATGAACTAATTAGGTTTTTATTGGTGCTTTAATGCAAAGTGATTTGCAGTGCATTTTGACCAGAAACAGTTGTCTTAGATTATTTTTTTTAGCATGGGTTATTATACGTATAATGTTTACTTTTAATTTTAATGCAGTTTCATAGGCTATATCATGACATCACAAAATATATTGAAATTATATGTAGGCTAATGAATTGCTGATATTATGCCAAGCGACTTTTGATGGAACAGTATAATATAATCTTCATTCATTTTCCTTTGGCTTAGTCCCTGTATTCGCCACCGTGGAATGAACTGCCAACTTTTCCAGCATATGTTTTACGCAGTGGATGCCCTTCCAGCTGCAACCCAGTACTAGGAAACACCCATACACACTTATTTACACACATACACTACGGCCAATTTAGTTTATTCAATTTAGTTCGTTAATTCACCTATAGCAAGTGTTTTTGGACTGTGGGGGAAACCGGAGCACCTAGACGAAACCCACGTGAACATGGGGAGAACATGCAAACTCCACACTGAAATGCCAACTGGCCCACTCGAAACTCGAACCAGCGACCTTCTTCCTGTGAGGCGACAGTACTAACCACTGAGCCATCGTGATAACATAACAACATAACATGACATAACATAACATAACGTTTTATGTATTCTAGCACATACCTTTTTTGTCCTTAACTAATCTTTGTCATTTTTTTCTCTGTGCAGTGGTTCCACCTGGCAGTCCTGGTCCCATCACCCGGCATGAGTCTTATGACAGTCTGGCCTCTGATCACAGTGGTCAGGAGGATGAAGAATGGCTCTCACAGGTGAGTTAGAATCTTGATCTCCTCCTCTCACCTATGTCTCTGGATTTTCTGGATTGTCTCTGGATTTTCACTAAAGCTGCACACAACCTAGAGAACGTGTTTCAGTGAACACAGTTATAATTCATTAAGATACTAAAGGTGTTAGTCATGAAAAAATTCTTGGCCCATTACCCATATTAAAAAAAACTGTTAAAGTGTTTTACTTTTTAATCCTTTAATCTGTTTTTGGCCATCCAAACTAAAGCATTGTACCATTATAAATAATTTCCTAAAAAATAGCAACTTCATTCATTCATTCATTCATTCATTCATTCATTCATTTATTAATTCATTCAAATGCAGTGAGATCAAAGTGTCAGTAAAATGTATTATTATTATTACTGTTATTAACATTATTATTATTATTATCATTAACATTATTATAATCATTAATTGTAGCTTTTTATTGCATTTGTTTTAGTGAAGTTGTTGTGTTACATGGCTTTTTAAGTTTTACTAGACCTGTTTATTTATCCAAGTTATTTAGTAATTTCATAGATTCAGTTTATACTTTATTTAGCCTATTGACCAAGGCAACAAAGCAAAGAGATTTTCTAATACTAAATTTCTGTAATATATTTTATTTAATATTTATTTCCATATTATTTATTCGTTTTTAAGTTTAATTATTTTTTAGACATGTACAATGACATTCGAAGATCTAAAAAAGCTTCTTGTTTGCAGTTTAGTATTTTTCTAATAACAAATTATGCTATAACTCTTTTATAGAAAAGTTTAATTGAAAAATGTACATAGTAATCTTCATTGATAACAAGAACACTCGAGGCCAGAAATACTGCACAATCTTACGTCATGCAATTCTTTGTTTTGAATTTTTCTAAATCCTTTTATTCTTTTCCAGTTCTAAAGTGGTTTTTTAATCCCAGACTTACAGTCTGACCTCAGACATCTGAACCCTACCAAACATTTTATGAGCTAATATTCTCAAATACGCAAGCTCAGCGTGTCCAGCATGTGTGTGGCCTGAGTGTGTGGCCCCAGCCAAAGCTCTTAAACCTTAAGGTTGTTAATGCAGCAGCATTAGCGACAGCATCACATCCCGCCTGCCTAATGACACCATTAACACGTGCGGCGACAGCTATTGGCTAAACACTGCCTAAATCCCGTTGATGGCTCTATTTATCTGCTTTATATGTGATCGCAATTAGTCTGCTTGTCTGTTATGCGTTATGGCAACATAGCATAAAAAGCACAGTCCTATAGCAGCAGCCTGTGTGTAATAAGTGCTGTCAGTGTGAGGCGGCTACAATATGGCGGGCTCAAGGCAAAGTGCGGAGGGGGGCAACATCTGGCCACGGAAACCGAAAAAAAAAAAGCCCAATGCTGCATCTGTTTCTCTCAAGGCTGTGTGACACTGTTGGTGTTAACCATTGAGGGAAAAACACACACATAAATAGCACTGGCCTCATTTACACAGATGTGACAGGAAAGGGACGGAGGAGCTGACCTTACGCCATGATCTTTTAGGGAAGATGGAGAAGAGGAATCTTGTTCTTTGCTCCTCCTCATCCTGCTCCTCCTCTCATGTCTTTCTGTGTGATGTTAATGCATTCTGCAGGGAGGGAAGAATGGCATCTGTCTGACACACACATGTAATGCCCCTCTCCCTGCCTTATACAGATTTCACACTGCTGGTCTAAAACACAATTGTCCACACAGGTTGTGTGTGTGTGTATTTTGTGTGTACTAGAACTGTTGGTGTCACAGTATCCTCAGTTTAAAACCCCATTTCAATGGCTCTATATAATATTTGTTAATTTTTTTTGCTAGTTTCATATAAGGCTATTATAATTCCAATGTTTCAGTGCTGTTTCTTATATAGTTTGTATAACATGTATATATAGTTTTATATATTTTAGTTAACAATTTATTAATATGACTCATTTTAATTACTTAAAATCATAATCAACTTTACTTTAGATTTATTTTATTTTTAATGACTTTTAGCAATAAATTGCCATAAAATAAATAAAATAATGTTATTTTTTTTCCATTTTATTTTTCTAAATTTAAAATAAAAATAATTACATAATATGAGTTTTTTGTTTTAGTTATTTATTTATATATAAATAAAAATATAAATTATATATATTTTTCCCATTAAATTAAAACAAAAATGACATTTTCCATTTTGATGACTAATTAATTTGATAACAACACTATAATAATAATAATAATAATAATAATAATAATAATAATAATAATCATAATAATAGTGAGAAAAACAAGAACATAGAAAATATTTAAATAAATGATGGTTTCATAATTTAAATGTTGAATATTTTTCAATGTTTTTAAATGTGTTCTATGTTGTTTTAAATGCTATATTTTATATTTATTACAGTGTCTCTATTATTTTGAAGTGTATTATAAAGTCATTATCATGTATGTGGTTTTGAAGACTATAACATTTGCCAATTATTGATTCAAAACCATAGATTCAAGTCTTAAGAGATTCACCTGAATATTTTTTAATACATCCCTATGTTACTAAAATTAAATGTGTTTTTAAATCCGGTTTAAGTGCTCATCTCTGTGTTACACTTTCCAGGTGGAGATTGTGACCCACACCGGCCCTCACAGGAGACTGTGGATGGGCCCTCAGTTTCAGTTCAAGACCATCCATCCGTCAGGTCAGACCACCGTCATCTCCTCCAGCTCCTCTGTACTGCAGTCACAGGGGCCCAGCGACACCCAGCAGCCTCTTCTTGATTTTGACACAGACGACCTGGACCTGCACAGCCTCAGGTGCCGCCGCTAAACACACATTCACACACAACACTGCTCACATTACCAGCCGCCATCATCAACACCAAGTTCACAATCTGACAGCATAGACTCAGGTTACCAACCACAGAACGCCACTAGATACACAGATTGACCAGCTTTACAGCAGCACTCTGAGAGCAGCACACTGTGAACACTTTATCTGTCTGTCGGTCCTCCAGTTCTTCATTCTAGTCTGTCTGTCTATCTGTCTGTCTGTCTGTCTGTCTGTCTGTCTGTCTGTCTGTCTGTCTGTCTATCTATCTATCTATCTATCTATCTATCGTATCTGTCTGTCTGCCTGTCTGTCTGTCTGTCTGTCTGTCTGTCTGTCTGTCTGTCTATCTATCTATCGTATCTGTCTGTCTGTCTGTCTGTCTACCTACCTACCTACCTACCTACCTACCTACCTACCTACCTACCTACCTACCTACCTACCTACCTACCTACCTACCTACCTACCTACCTACCTACCTACCTACCTAC
>CAIGQQ010004837.1:18215292-18245419 GCA_903798035.1 Danio albolineatus | reverse complement strand
TCATTTCCAGATCATTTTAATGGATTTCTCTCCCCACTCCCTCTCCCCCTTGTTTTAGAGGCCTAGAAAATGTGGGTTTGTGTGAAATTATGAAAAATGCTTTCATTAGTATTCCTCCAGCTTGCCGAAACAGACCTGTTCTCCCTTCTGTGCGCCCCCGTGCGTAACACCATTCGAACTGACTCCAGAAAGTGTCCCTCCTCAGGCCGCAGGGCTGGCTGCCAGGTACGGCCATTATTGCGAACTGTCTCTACACGGGATGTGCTCGCCGGGGTTCGACCGAGCGGCTCTTCCAAAGTGATTGACGTTTGGTGCGGTCAAACAAATGTGCTTCCCTCGTTAGAGCCACCGCTGTGCCAGTATTGACCCCATTCGGTTACATTTAACTCTGCCAGCCGTAACACAGTCACATGGGAGCGGAAATGTATTCAGGAGCACCAAACACGCAAAGCGGTCTTTCCCAGAAACATGTGTTTCCAATGAACTCCCCAAACTGCTCGCATGTAAGCGGTGGTCAGGCGTACGGGATAATTTATTCTGCTCTGGATAGACTTGTCATATTAATTATAGCCCAGGCCAGAAAGGCTGGATGGCAGGTTGGAGTCACCTCAGTTATTTTTGGAAGACTTGAGAAGGTTCTGCACGCTTTCTTTTCACCTGACTTAAGGAAATGACCTTACAGTCAACACTGGGATGCATACGCAACTACTTTCCAAACAATGTATTGAGTGAAGCGTTTCGCTCCAGCCAAGGTCCCTAGTCGCATTAATGCAAACTCTTTAGTGGTCTCGTGCTGTTTCGTACTCGCTCTGGAGAGTCAAAGTGCAGTTTGCGTTAGGTAGACAGACATCCTGGTGCCTGTTTGCAATGAGGTCAAGGAGGCCAAAGAAGCACCTCGGTTGTCATCAGCAATGGGAGGATAAGCCCCTTAAGCCTGAACCCTTTCTTTATGCTTCTGTCGCCCCAAACTAGGCTGAGTGCTAAGCGGAACATAATTCAGTAAATTAGTATGGGTAAACACAACATTGAGCCCCAGAGCCAATCAGAAAGCACAGAATCAGTGAGGGACCACGAGCAAAAGATGCCAGAACTATTGTGAATCAAGCTACAAATATGTGTAAATGATTTGTACCAGCAAAACATCGACTCGAATGTGTTGTCCTGCCTGCAGTGTTTTTGGTGTTAGCTTGGATTGTTTTTGTGCATTGCAGACAGAGAGAGAACAAGCCTTACTTGTCTTGACCCTAAGAAATACTTCCTCCGAGACTTTGTTGTGAATTCTAATAAACACAATGATTTGAATTAACCGGCAAGCATTTTGAGTCATTTTAATAAATTAGCTCCACATGTTCTTCTGCTTTTCCCCTCTCCACTCCATCGTGTTCATGGAATCACTCATGTTTGCACCAAAAACACTTGATTTTCATCTGCTACCACTGCAGGGATGAGCGCTTAACACTCAGGAGAGATATACTTTCTTTGTGTCATTTTTTTGGAGCAGGCTGAACACGTAAAACATGTCAGGGAATGTATCTCAAAGTGTTAAAGTGTTTTTAGTCCAGGAGTGAGGGACGTTGACGTCCAACCTCTGACTCCGCTCAGGCAGCTGGGGCAGGAAAATCAGGATACAATTTGGCACTTAAGGAGACTAAACGATTTCCTCCTCCCTGATGATTTCTACTGGGAAATGTGTCCGTGCACTGAAAATTACATCCGGGAAAATGTTTATGTAGCTCTTTTTTTTTTTTTTTGGCTTCTTTCGAATGAATGAATATTCCCTTAACCTTTAACTCACGACACAATGCAGCCCTCTCTTTCCTCTCATTAACCTCCTTTCTTTGCATTTTTACACAACTGTGTCACCGCTTTCTTGGCAAATGCCTGATTTCAGGAGGTTGGCAGAACTCCTGAGGAAATCTCCTAAAGTATGGCCTTTAAAGAGCACTCCTAACTCAACCTGCCCCCCATGCCCCACCATGCTGAGCTGTGTCACCCAAACCCCTCTGTAGATGTAAACAGTGCACCACTTAATTCTTTTATTTTGGCGTCTTGCACCCTATTGGACCCACTTTTAACCCCCCTGGCATTTTAATGCGGTCTGCTTAGAAACCTGAGACCCTTGCTCAATGAAATGAAGGTATTTGATGTTTCATTTTGTCCTCCCACTACTTAGACATTAAACGTAATGACTTTTTTCCTCTCTCGTACCGCCTCATATTATGTTCGTTTCTCCAATAAGCTTTTCTTTCTTTTTCTTTGCCTTTTCTTCCTCTCCATTCACAATAAAAGCACAGTTGTGCACATCCACCACAACCCACTGTCTGGAAACCAAGAATTTAAGGCCCAAACCCTGGGCTGTTAAAGTTTTTAACAGGGCTGACAGGAAAAATGCAGATAAACCTGGTGTGAAAGAAGAAGTCTTGTGTGAAAGTGTTGTCTTGTGTTCGTCAGACCGATGTTTCCAGTTCTGACTGTTCTCTCTAAACAGTTCTGCCATTAGGTAATGTGATGTGTGTTCGGGGTTAAGCGGTTGGAGATGCTGGTGCATAGTTTCTCAGATTTCTGATTCATTTGCTATAAATAAGCCCAGGGGAGCCAGAGGTGTTGGGTCACTTACTGTAATGGCTGAGGAACTGAGAGGGGAGGAAGTAGAGGGATGCTTGAAGAATGACTGCACTTTTGTCTGATTTGTTTTTTTTATCAGCTCATGCACATAACTCATTTTGTCCAAAACCCAATTTACATTAGCTTACATTGAAGCACTGACCCAAGCAGACCTATACAGTTGAAAGGGCTCTTTTGATTTGGACCACCACTTAAAATATCCTAGTTAAAATCAGGCCTCATATTCTGTTTAATTTGGTTTTGGGACATGCTGTGATTAACAGGCTGTTGAGGTTTGATTTAGTTTTATCGATTAAATTCAGTCAATTTGATTCAGTTGATTTGATTCAGTTGATATGATTTTATTTAGTTGATTCAATTTTACTTGATTTCAGTTCATTCGGGTACATAATAGTTGTAATATACATGTGAATGTAACACTTTATTTGATGGTCCTCCAAAAGGTTGTAAGGTCCAACAATGTTGCAAGTATTTTTTTAGCTTGTTTTGTTAACAAAGGGAATCCAAATAAGGTGTAACCCAAATGAAAGAGCTGTAAATTTGTCAGTAGATTTTAATCTTTTCTAAAACAATCGTAATCTATCCGCTTGTTTAGTGGGACATCACTTGAAGCAGCTTCTCTATCAAACTATACGGGGAGACTTGACAAATGGTAACAATAAACGTTTACAAAGCGATATATTAATTTTTAAAATCACGATTGCAATATATATATATATATATATTGATGCCTAATATCTAATGGCCAGAAAGTGATGCATTTTTTATAAATAGACCCTTTTCACAAGCCTGTTATGACGCACTTAACAGTCATCATAATCTTAAATCCTTAAAAGTTTATATGTAGTTATGTGAGTACTATATAATCTTTGCTTCAAATGACAAAAAACAAATTACCTCTTGTGTTTCTAATGCAGCATATGGGGCTGAGAGTAAATTTGACATTATTCTCTCCTCTGGCTGCTGTCATCAGTCTCACACTATTTTTTTTTTCCTTTTTCTGAAAGTCTTTATAACATCATCGTGGAGTTTTTCTTTAATTATTCGAGCAAATAAGATTATAAGAAAATATTTGTTGTACTCTCCCATTCAATGCGCTCTATGTTTTCCCAACTGTGAAGACTTCCGCTATTGAGAAACCCGGAAATGTGAAAACATTTATGTCTGTGATGCAGCAAGTCTACATCTTGTGTACATCTTGTGTACACCATGATTTTATATAAAGTTCACTTTAATGTGTTATATAACTAAAAAGAATATATACGAATATTTTCTCAATTCAAATGGGTAGCGGCTTGGTTCGGAAGCAATATTCCATACGTCACCGATACGTCATCACTTAACAAGGGGTTTTAAAGAATTTAAATCTATTCTTTAATTTAGTCTAACTAAAACAGTCAAAATTTGCTCTTTTGATACCAATAAAGGTAAACCTTTGATTTGTTGTGTGAAACGACAGTATTATCATAAACCTAATATCATAAACATAAATTAAATAAACTCATGAGCATTTTAGTTCAGTACACTAGAAAAGCTTGCCATGTAAATAAATGTATACACCAACAATCTAACTATTTTAATACAAATTTATACAGACCATTGAAAACATTACATTTCTTTCAAAAATTATGTTTCCATTTATTTACAAAAGCAAAAATAGCATTTCTGCTGTGTAAAGCATGACTTTATATGTGTATACGTGTATGTGTGTGTGTGTGTTTTCATCCTTTTGAGGCTTGAGAAATCCCTGATGGAGCCTCTGGACCATGCTCTGTGTGTTTCCAACATATGGGAATCAGCATGGTTGCAGTCCCTTCACAACAGGCGAGCGCTTTCACTTGATTATATTATCTGTTAAACATTTTTTCCTCTCGTTTTTTTCCTTCAGCACTTGAAGAAAGGGGGAGTGGTATGTGACCCTTTTTCTGTTGAAGGGTCAAGTGGTGATTGCTGATGTTGTCTGCTCTAAACACATGTTTAGCCCAACGCCGCTCACCCAGTCCCCCTAAAGGTTTGGTAACCATTAAGTTACTTCCTAAGTCAGTTCCGGAGTCAGGCCTCAGAGGACTGGGATTTGTGGGTATGTGTGTCATTTAGCACCATTGTGTCCTTTTTTGTGTTCGTTTTGCTTACCTTAGTGTGTGCAAGTACCCATGCAGTGCATTCAGTCACTGCTGCTTCTCACACAGGTGAAGATTTGCTCGAGACGTGGCAAAGCTCACGCAATTCTGTCCCAGACAGGAAGTGCCATGCTAAGCTCTGTTATGATAGTGGATCAGCAGCTAAGAGGAAGAGCTGTGAACTTCACATGGGAGCAGAGCCGCCGAGTCCGACCGTGGCCGCCACCTCAGGGCCCAGCGGCCCGGCAGGAAATGAAAGGATCATTTAGTTTGTGGCAGATGAGCAGGAGGGGAAGGGAGGAGACGGCGCAGACACAGACACACAATTTTAACCCTCCTGAGACGAGCAAAACAAGCTCTGCTCAGATGTGCTCAGGCAGAGGTGTCAGGGTGTACGTGTGTCTGCGGTGACCCGGTCGATGGTACGTGTCAGAAAGTTGTGTGGTGGGACCTAAAGGGAGAACGCGATTATCATGGCAGCAGCACTAACTGTTTTAATGCTGTCGGTGGTGGGAGATTTGTGACAAGCCAATCCAAAGGTGGCGAGCTTTCCTGTCCAAGTGAATATAACGCCTTCATTTCAGACCCAGAGCGCTTGTACTCTCCATTCCGACACCTCGCCCCACAGCCAGGACGCCTCCTTCGGGCCTCACTGCATTTCATTATTAGCTAAGGCAAGCGTCACTGCTGCTGTTGTTCATACTTTTGGTTGAACCCAACCACTAACCTTTAAGTTTACATTTCAGCAAGTGGCTTGATGTATACTGTTTGTGCTGTGAACTTGAAGGATTAGTTCTTTTTGCTTGTGTGCGCTTTCTGTACATTTCCCCTTCGTGGTTGTCTTGGATAAAACTGTCATAGGCTTGCAATGAAGGGGACTTTTTTTTGCAGCACACCAAACAGAACACCTTTGCATTTCTTCAAGAATCGTATCCAACAGTATACTGTATATATCTCTTTACTTTTTTAAAACTTTTTTTTCGTGTTTAACGTTTTATTGTCCTTTAGATTAACAAAATAACAGACATTCAAACAAACAAACATTCCTTTATATAAGCTGTGTCCCAAATGGCACGCTATACACTATGCACTTATGCACTGTGTGCTAATGCATGTACACACTCAACAGCATAGTATATGTATGTATTATCATCCCAAACAGAACACTAATGTTTTTTTTGTTTTTTTTTTACTAAGCGGAAATTCAAACCCCTGATGGTGTTTGACATTTGCCAAATTAGTGAAATAAATACCCAAACTACCAAGTAATAGCTGGCATGAGTATAACCACATTCACCATCGGAAGGCGGTATAATCAGTCTGATAGGAGAATTTTGCTTTCACAATCTAAAATAAATAAAGTAATCCAACATGTGTGCTTGATATCTCTACATGAGCAAAGCCGTTGCAGCTGTTAAGTGCGTGAAGTGTCCATCATTCCACAGTTAATTTTACCTGTTGAATAAGTGCGGCATATGGGTAATTAAAGTGTACTTATTATTTTTTCAGTGTGAATGCACTACTTACACTATTTATACTACAAAATAGCTTAGAATAGAGCATAAGTATGCGATTTGGGACACGCCTAAAGTCTAAAATGTTGAAAGAAAAAAATTACCATACATCAATGGTACTGGCAGGGTTCATACGGTCATGGAAAACCTGGAAAAGTCATGGAATTTTGACATGGCATTTTCCAGGCCTGGAAAAGTTTTGGAAAAACAGAAAAACCCAGAAAGTTTTGATTAGTTGGTTATAGGTTAGTTGTCTTTACTTATTTTCTGTCCTCCGCCAATCACATGCTAAGTGCTGTGTAAACATTTTCTAAATAAATTTTACATAGATATAAATATAAATTTAAACTAAATAAATAGTTGCATGTTGAATCATTGTTTTTCTTTTACCACAGATATGTAGACATTGCATGAAACATTAGGTTATAAAATTTTACTTGAAATTCTTGGAAAAATCATGGAAAAGTCATGGAATTTTAGTAGTAAAAACATGTATGAACCCTGTACTAGGTTTAGCCTTCATAATTTGTGCTATTGTACCTTCACAAGTCACTATTTTAAGGAGGCTATGAATCCAAAATATTTTTGCACATGTGTGGAGTAAACCAGTTTTAGATGAACGCCTTCGTTGCAGCTGTAAAACTAGGAAACAACATTCTCTTTTCTAGAATTTAGACTAGATTCAGAATCTTCATTGAGAAGACATAAACCAGGATTAGACACATAATCAATTTGTAGTAAAAAGGACAAAACAGAATTCACTTGAAACCACAGGTCGACAACAACTGCACATTTTCAAAACATATGGAGAAAAGTACCTAAAGATACAGTGTTACAGATATGACAGTTGTGGTTCGACTGCAGTTTCATTTTAAATCTCTTAAAGTTCTCTCTAAAAGAGTTATCTTTATTTTTCTTGATCCAACTGCTGTTTTTATATACAACTCTTCATAAGACATCCTGCACCCTGCGAGGAGCCAGCCTCAAAGTAAAGGCTGTTTACAAATCACGTCTTCTGTGCACTCAAGGTCATCTTTTCAAATGGAGATGCTTGGCTTGTGCGCGCCAAAGAGGAACGACGTGCACATTGTGACATGCTCGCGTTTTCTATGCGCGCATACAGTGCAGTGAGTTGAAAAAAATAACTAAAATTAATAAAAAAATTTATTAAACTATGAAACTGCAAGGCACATAGGCAGCGGGCAAAGCTATCACTGCTAATAGAAAACATCATTAAAAAGGTGCCTCTCATCTGAAACAATGTGTTTAGTGTGATGGGACCCTAAGCTTCCACAAAAATATCCAACTGCAAGCAGGAGTTTGCCTTCTTATATTATAAATTGTTGCTGCTAAATATTTTACAGAACCGCAATTACAATTTCTCAATTACTGTATATTATAATGTTTTAGTATATTTATTATTGTTGTAGGCCATAATAGTTTTTATTATTACAGTAGAATTGTATTACAGCTCATTTATAGCTCATTTATAAAATGCTAGTATGGTAGGCTACTGTACATGCAGAAGTGTCATTGAAAATCATTTTACCGATATATATTTTTTGGTCACCCTTAAATGTCATCCAGGTACATCTTCACAGATTTTCTTAACTTCATCAATTAAAAGTTTAAAGTATGTTAAACTAGTGCTCTTACAAAGTTAAAAATGTTAAATTACAGGTCTCGAGCTGAAAATGCAAATTAACAATGCTGCTTTATTTATTTATTTATTTATTTTATTTTGATGGGTAGATCTTGCCTTTTAGCAAGGCCAGGGTTAGGGATGCTTTGTGGCTGAGGGTTTGGTGACCACTGGAGTACAACATTCAAGCACCACAGTAGGGAGAGTTTTTTTTTCATAGAATGTCCAATGTAATTTATTTCAGATGGTGTCATCTCTAGTGCTTCATATATTTTCAAATACATGGATTGGCAAAGGCTGTTAAACTCATCTCATGGTTCTTTTGCCTTAATTATTGCAGCCTGGCCACTGATTAGAGTTGGATTTGTGCACATGGTGGGCAGATGAATGCAGTTCCTTCAGTTCGCAGAACTTCCTGCTTGGTCCTGAAGATATTTAGTGGGGTTTAGGGTTTGAGATGATGATACTGGTTTGAATTAAAGAGCTAAGGGTACCCCATAAGGTGAGGGACTAAGAACACCTTAAGGAACAGTTTAGTTATCCTGCATCTCTTGGTATTTTGCGTTATACTTTAGCTTTAAAAGTAACACTTCTCAACATCTAAATTTGTGTCATTCCAAGTATGTGGAGCAGTCTTACTTTTTCAATTGTAAGTTTTTATTAGTTCTAACAATGCTAGAAAAATGTAACCTGCTGTGTAACACTGCAATCTTTTGGCCTGAGAACATTGATTTTGTTGTGTTAAACTGGTTTAGTTTGCAGCAAATGATCTAGTACAATAGAAAACATGGTCCCACTTTATATTACAGTAAGTGGCCTTAACTACTATGTACTTTTATCAAAATAAAAAAACAATGTACTAAACGTGTCCATAATGTATTAAAGAACACTTGTGGTGCTCTTGAGGTGGGATACAGGTAGGTTTAGGGACAGCTTTGGTGGTACAGTATGTGCAGGTTTAAGAGTGGGTTAAAGGGTTAGGTTTGGTCAACAGAGTAGTTATAAAATGTAATTACAAAAGTTAAATACTGATGTAATTACATGCAGGTATTTAATCAAACAGAAGTGCAATCGAAAAATGTGTATTTACACAATAAGTACATTAGAACAAATGATTAATTTCAGTGTAAGTACATATTAGTTAAGGCCACTTACTATAAAGTGGGACTGAAAACATTATTGTTTTAGTTAAACATATTTTTCATTTAACACATTGTGTGCTGTTGACTCACCTAAATGGCTCTTATTTATCATTGCATTTATATTCTTTAAAAAAAGCCTAATTAGAAACCTTATAGCTCGCAAAACAGAAAGTGTCTACTTCCAGTTTTATCAATGACATCAAATCCTTTGGCGACACTATTTGATTTACCTCTTCCATTCATAGCATCTTGCACTCTGCAGATTTGTGGCCGAGATCACATAGAGTTTTGTTTGTCTCTCTCCGATCTGAGAGTGTGAAATGGCATTGCTCGTGCATCATTGGTTTGCTGTGTAAGATGGCTATGGGATGTTTCCATAGTGCTATGGGTGAAAGTCTTAAGTGTTGTCACTTGAGAGAAACACCTTACTTCCCCAGAACTGCATGGCAGCAGGCGGAAGGCACATCGAAGTGATGCACTGTCGTCCACGGCGACACACAGCACAAACAGCATGTAATTTGTCTGAACAAGCTGTCTTTTGAGTGAGCCCTGCACATTTTCAGACGGTCACAGGCGTTTGGGGGGGAAAAGTGCAGAGGGTGCCTCTCTTGAGCCTTCACCTGTCAGATGGAGGTGAAGTCAATATAGCAACATCTCGGTGAGCATCCTGTCTAAATGTTTACAGGAAGCCAATGAAATGAGGCCTGTATACAAACAGCGATTCTTCATAGCAAAGAAAACAAAAGATTTGGTCGAGTAGGGGGAGGTTCTGTGTTGGCTATTGTAGTATTGGCTGGAAGTGGCACATGGCCCGAGGCTCGCAGCTCAGACATAAGAAAGACTCTGTGTACCATTAGAAGAGTGATTAGGATGTCTGCTTTGCCCCCAGGCTCATGATGGCCTCTGGACTAAACAGGCCTTTACGCTGGCTGGTCTTCTACACCCACGTCCCCTGTCCGCCCACAGCGCTCCACTTCAGACTCCTTATGGAACCAGTGAGCAATCACAAGAGAAGGTGCCCAGCCATAAGAGCCCAAAGTGCGTTTGTGTGTGTCCGCATGAGCGCGCTTGTGAGTGCTTCAACAGTGTGAACCGGCGAGGTGCAGCGAGACATTGTTAACACGGCCCAGCTTGCAGGCGTGACCAGTATCCTTCAGAGAGAACGATACCGAGGCCAAAGGAAATATTCCCCACGCTCGTTTATTTCTCATGGCACTGCTGGAATGTCCCAGTGCATCCTGGGTGTTCCACTCGCTCACTCGTTAACAGCTTTCACACAGGGTACCAATTAACCTCTCACATCCTGTTCCACAACAGGTTTTTTATATTGCACAAAACTCACAGCTTCTACTCTTAGTGACCCCATTTTAACAGCAAACGCTTCTCAGTGTGGCTCAAGTCCTCAAACTGCATCTCCATTAGACTCGGCGTCCTCAATTTATCCCTCTTGACCTTTTGCCAGAAGGCCACTGGCAGTTTCAATTCAGTTCACTGCACAATCTTTCCATGTGTTGGCTTTGTGGATTGCTACAAAACATTGCAAAAACATTGGAAGATATCAATGATGATATAATGGTGGCAGGAAAAGGCGCAGGTCGAGCCACCCAGATCCAAATCCAAACATTACTGTTGGTTTACACAGGGACTTAAATGGGATGATAGGGTTGTATGGAAGTCAGATTTCAATCTCTGATACTGATATGCTGGTAATTATTTCATGGCCAATAAACTTTACATTGTATGCTGCAAAAAGCAACAGCATACTAATAAGTCATCAAAATATGCAATAGAGGTTTTAAATTATTCACACTGTTTAATTATTTACTTGGAAAAATATTAGGATTTGTCACGTGGACAGGAATATTAGGCCTATTATCAAATATTATTCCTTATTTCATTCTTTCTTA
Source organism: Danio albolineatus (assembly GCA_903798035.1). Lineage (NCBI taxonomy): Eukaryota > Metazoa > Chordata > Actinopteri > Cypriniformes > Danionidae > Danio > Danio albolineatus. The sequence continues at coordinate 18,234,469 of CAIGQQ010004837.1, read as the reverse complement.
TGCCTAACAAAATCTATTATGATCACCAGGGCGGCATTTGTTTGCTTTAATTACTTTAAACTTAATCAAAATTAACATTTGGATTTGAATATATTTGATCCTCTGATGCCAAAATGTGTTCTTTAAATTTTTGAGCAAAAACCAGACGCAGTAAAATAATATTTAGACGGAAACAGTGCAGCACTTGTTTTTAAATGTACCCACTTTTTTTAGTTATTGAAAAAGTTTTTATTAATTTAAATTGTAATACAATGTACAGTAATGTGATTGCTCATACTAAGAAGTTCACTTCAGAATAATGTGGTTTCATTTTGTCCATAAATATGTCTGTGACGCTAATATATACTTTAAGAACCCATAGTTATGATGAGCATGTGTATGATTCAATGTTAGAAAGATAAGAGGAGGAACAGTTGGTAATCTCCTGGAAAAAGCATGCACTCTTCTTGTGAATCATGCTGCTCTCTGCGGCTATCAATCCTGTCGCATCTCGGCCTATTCAGGAAATGCTTAAATGTACGTCTCAGTATTTGTTCTTTAGAAAGTATAGAAACCAGGTCACAGCAGGCCCTTGGAGTCAACTCTTAATTGGTTCTGTTGCTCCTGGCGTGCATTTTGCCAATGGCAGAAAGCGTAACTTGTGTGCGTCTTTGTCCAATCTTCACTGATTTGGTCTGAGCCATTGTTGAGGCCTAACAAGTCGGACACCCCACACTTCCCTCCTCCCCGGAGCCTCCGATGTAATTATGGAGCTTGTCTCCTGGCAGTTGCAGTCGGAAAAAGTCACCAACAGCCGAAAAGAGAGTGTCCATTAAGGCTTGTCTGACTCGACCCGGTGTTTGGAGGGGGTGAAGCGAGGCGCAAAAACGTGGCGCGGGCAAGTAGCAAACACGTCTGTTTACTGGAGCATGCAGCAGCCTTCCAGCCCCAGCTTCCTGGACTTGAGCGTCTACCGTGGGTGTGTGAGGACTAGTTTAGAAGCTGACGCTGGCCGTGTTAGTCAGCCCGCATCACTATCAGCTGCCCACTAATTGCAGTGAGGTTTTACAGCGGAATTAGGTAAATGTCACTTCACAACAGCAGCTCAAAGAGAGAAATCACCTCTTCAAGGCTATTTTACACACCATGGGTGTCTTTTTCAGCTGGTGGAGCCGTCAACAACACCAACAACAACAGATCCGTAGATTTAAAAAAGTGCTTAAGTTAAGGTTTTTTTTTCTCTCTCGAAGTTCACAATTCGTCTGGTCATTTCAACTTGGGGGTATGCTTCCATTCAAAATACACAGCTCTTACATTAAAGAGAAACATTTGTGTAGTTTTCTCCCCTCCACAGCTTCTGTTGCTGAAACAAATGCCTTGATGGTAATCAATTAGACCACAGAACCATCCGCTGTATATGGGTAATTACAACAGCAACAACAACATAATTGGCTTTTAAATCATTTGCGAATGACTGAACTCAAAGCATATGCCCTTGGAGCACACAACCAAGCATAAGATGCCATTTCTACCCATCTACTCTCAGCAGCGAGGAGGAGAAAGCCTGTGGACCCACAGCTCTTATTTTTCGATTGATATAATAGTAGTATTGCAACATTAGGAATAAGTTACTTATTTAGTCCTTTTAAGATAGATTTCAATCCGTGAGAACACATTCAGTCCTTGTCCAATGTTTTTTGAGATTTATAAAAGAACATTTTTTTGTTGTTTTTTTTGTGCGTGTGTGTGTGTGTTTTCACAGCAATATGTAGGAATTGAAGTAAATACTGTAATATCCTTTCAGGCCACGCAAAATCCTGGAGGAACTGCATATTGACTGGGAAACATATTGCACAAATGGATAGTTAAAGGATAATTCATTGAAAGTTAACTTTTATAACACAAACTATGTATCAATGCTGTTATTATTAATACTTGTTATCTTGAAATAGATTTTTGTACACTCAAATTCAATATTAATTTAAAATGATTTATATTTGGAGAGCACAGCAAGAGCATAGATTTAATATTGGGGATGATGCCCATTAACAAAACAAATTATTGGCTTTTTGTATTTTATTTGTTGACCTTTATAACATCCTATACTTTCGTCAAATGGTGAAGTTTGTTCCTCTCCACTGGCTTGCTTGGTTTGGAACATGTTGAGCTGTGCATCGATGGATTTGCTCTTCAGTGTTTAGACTTTCAGCAGTGAAAATTAAACCACACTGAACTGAAATAAACTGAACCTCAACTCTGAAAACTGGACTGACAGAGTTTCAAATTACTAGAACTTCTATGTTAAGCTGCTTTGACAAACTACATTGTAAAAGTGCTATAGAAATAAAGACGAAGTGAATTGAATTGAATACTCCTTCAGAATTGAATTAGAAAACGTAACAGGCAACTTTGATTTTATAAAATGAATCCCAAAGTGAATAACATGCATTGTAATGTTGCATTTCTTAAAATCATTTGTAAAATTTGAAACAATTAATCATTTTTATGTCATATTTCAATTAACACAGACAAATTTGTTTATATTTTTTATATTATTTATCAGTAGCAGAAAATTAAAGCTAATGCTTTCTTATTTTTCTCACTTTTGGAGGGTATCAAAACAGCTAAAGATCTGGTCTTTTTGGGTGAAAACATACATATGCATATTTCATCCAAAAACGTTGAATACGTACTTTTTTCATGTTTCATTTATTGCCTTAAAGTGAATTATGCTCATGATCTCATCATTCATGCCAGTAATGATCTTATATATAAGTCGTTGGTACATTAAGTGCAGTCGAGGGCATTTCTAGTCAGTTTTTATTCCTGGATGAAATATTCAAATTCTTAGCGAGAACATGATGTTTCTTTTTCATGTGTTAAGAAGCCATCTCTGTGCCACTTTGGGTTATAGCCGCTCCTGTCACTGTGGATAATGGACAGCTGACATGCTGGTGCAGAAACATGGCTCTGGGCCGTCCGGCGGTGACATGGCACTAGCAGACTGCCACCACGCTCGATCACTCGTAAGCCACGCTCATAAACTGGGCATGACAGACATTGATCACCACTGTCACTCGCTAGCCTTGTCGTGGTGAGTTTAAAGTCACACGCTAGACATGCAAATGCCGCGGCGTGACACTAATGGTCATTTCGCGTTTTTTGCATGTGCGTGCTCGCATGTGTCCGCCTGTCTGTCTCATATCTCAATTGAGCACTGAGGGAAAGCAGAGAGTGGAGAAAAAAAAGAGCACAGCTGGACACGCACAGTTTGCCAATTCGCTGTTTGTTCCGGATTTCAGCCAGTTTACACACTCTGCTCATTTTATTCAGGCTCTGGTTGAGTTCCATGTTCCATTGCCTTTTGAAGTCACGATCATTCCTTCTGGCCCTAAATTAGCGATAACATGATATCGCCGTTTTGCTATAAAAAGCCTCACACTCCCCGCATGTGCCTGTCTTGTTGTTTTTGCTTTGAACACACAAACACTAGAGGAACGGCTCATTCGAATGTTTACAGCTGGCCAAATGATGCTTTTGTTTGGCATTCGGAAAAGTCTCGCACAAGCGCAGAGGCTAAATATGTCGATGTTCGGTGGAACCTGAATTTGACATCATTCCTGAACTCTCAGCTCTTTGCCTGAGTTGTTCTTGTTGCTGTGGATCTCTGGTAGGATGTAGTTTGTAATTAGACACAGATGTTTCTAAAGCAGCTTGGCCAGACTGTTATTCTTGCCTATGCTGAGTACTTATTTTACCCTCCTCATTTCAAGCTGCACTCACTTTAAAACTTTCCCAAAATTCCAAGCCCTAATGCAGTTTTATGTGGCATCTAGTCACACGGCGACCATGTGGTGCTACAAAGGGGCTGTGCCTCTCTTTTATTAACAACCAAAAAGTTATTATTGTTATTTTGTATTTATTTATTTACTTATTTACCCAGGAAGATCCCATTGAGATACAATATTTCAATATCACACAATCTTAAAATTGTACAAACCATAATCAGTTATGAAAACATGCACTTTTCAAAATAGACAGACCTTAAAATGTTTTTGAGCATAGCGAGATGGTACAGATTCCATACTGCATAGTGTATCTTGAGGCTCCTTCCATACATATGGAGCATAACTACAAAACACAGGTTGACCTTTTTCTGTATGAAAAATCAGCATTGCACTTAAGTACACATCTGTTGAAGTCTACACTCTAAGAAATGCTGGGTTGTTTAAACCCAAATTAGGTCAAATGTGGACCAACTCAAACATTGGGTTAAATTTGGTCAGTTGAGTTAGTCTGTATTACACCCAGAATTTTGAAATACCAACAGCTACACATCTTTTGTTACACAGATAGACACGCCAACACAGCCATATGCAGGTGATAAGAAAAGTTACATAATGAACCAATGCTCATCACACACAACTTTTCCCACAAGCAGAGAAGTGTATTAGTGTATAAAAGGTGCTCAGTGTCATTCACACAGTTGCTAAACACTAGTATGGTAACACACATAAAATTAAAGGGCACCTTTGATGAAAAATCTACTTTTTAAGCTGTTTGGACAGTCATATGTGTAGTTATAGTGTATAATGATCATTTTGGGCTGATATAAACACACCCAGTCCTTTTTTTTCAATTTGACAGCATAAAAACGGTGGACCAATTGGAGCGGTTTTGAGATTGAGCGCAACTTGACGTAGGAGTGCGGTCCCCCAGCCCACCGAATTGATTGACAGCTGCGTATTAACATGTCTCCGTAGTAACGTGTATAATCAGAACAACAAGACAGGACATGCGCAAAGCAACCGGGAATAAAAGGTCTGTTCAGTTCAGGAAGGTCATCAATCACCATCAAATGTGATCAACAGTGAGTTTCACAAGTTTAACACGTTTTTAAAACAGTGCATGTTTGTAATGAACTACAGCCATTTACTTCAGCTTTACTTCATCACCACAGCCGTGTGTCAGCAAAAAAGACGCTTCAATCTCGGTTTGTTGACATTAAATCACGTTTATTGTGTACATTAACATAACAGAAATCCATACAGCAGTGGATATTAGCCCGTATACTTTTACATTTGCTTGCAAAAGCGCGCGCAGTCTGTGTGTGTGTGCGTGCGTGCGTGAACGAACTCTATAACTGCATTGTGCGTGACTCATCGTTGCAACTCCTTAACAAACACATTAAACAGTCTTTGGTAAAGTTCTTACTGTTGTATTTCTCACAAACGTAGTGAGATCTGCTTCTCTTACATCTGTTCCTGTTATGTCTGTGTTTCTGACGCAGCCGAGGGCGGAGATTGAGGCACGCTGATGGAAACGGTGGGCGGGGAGAACTATTCTTAAAGGGCCAGCGCAAAAAACAGGAAAAATTTGTTTAGAGCTATAATGGAACGACTTTAGGCAGCTATAATTAATAATCTGATGGGTATTTTGAGCTGAAACTTTACAGACAAATTCTGCTGACACAAAAGACTTATATTAAATATAAAAAAAGGGGTCATGTTTGTGCCCTTTAAAGTCATGAAATAAACATTGTTTATCAACATTAGATGTAACATAAATCTCTGATGTAAATAACTGATGGGGAAACAACTAAAAAGATCCATAGTAATGCCAACAAAAAGCATAAACAGTGGTGTGCCATGCAGGGAATTCTGGGAAAGTCAATTTACGGTTATTTGCCGTATATATTAAGGAAACATACCGCTAACCAGGTTACAGATTTTTACTGTAGCATTTTTACAGTTTTTTTTACCGTTGAAATCACTGCAATATTTTACAGTGCATAATTTAATATGGAGTGTATTCTGTAATTAAATTACAGAGACATGCAAGAACTTAAACCAGTAATAAATTTTAAGGCACCGTGACAAATTATATCTATTTTTTAAAAAACATTTAGTGGTGCGTGCATATAAATTCATTCGTTCATTCATTTTCCTTCAGCTTAGTCCCTTTATTCATCAAGGGTTGCCATAGCAGAATGAACAGCCAGCTTATCCAGCATATTTTATGCAGCTTATGCCCTTCCAGCTGCAGCCCAGTACTGGGTAACACCCATACACATTTAGACACACTCATACACAACGGCCAATTTAGTTTATTCAATTCATCTATACAGCATGTTTCTGGACTTGTAGGGGAAACCGCAGCACTTGGAGGAAACCCACGTGAATACAGGGAGAACATGCAAACAGAAATTTCAACTAGCCACTAGGACTCGAACCAGTGACCTTCTTGCTGTGAGGTGGCAGGGCTAACCACTGACCACAGTGTCGCCCTGCAAATAAATTACATCTCCATAATCTAATACTCTTAGAAGACTACTAAACGTTTTGCATCTGTTATCATGTAGTTTGTGTAATGAGTATCACTAGTATGTCTGAGTGTGGTTTTGTTTGTTCATTTATGAAAACAGAATGACAGATTGTGTTTTGTGAGATTTGTAATTTGTGCTGTGTTAAAGAGGCTTAGCATCACTGCATAGTTACATAAACCAAATCATGTCCTATTAGAGTCTATTTTAATTCATTTCTGTCACCTAGAGGAGAGAGGGAGTGAAGTAATTCTGGTGCGGACAGCAGAACTCTGCTGGAAATCCCCGTTCTGATGTAGCCACATTCACTGCTTTGATCTGGTGTGAGCATTTCAGTGATGCTGAATTGGAGAACCAGGGTTTAGTGTTGCTGTTATGAGTGAAGGAACATGGAGAACTGGCCCAGTAGGATAAGGATTAGATTTTTATGACTTTATGACTTCTGACTTTTTGGCACTCTCAATCTGACACCGGTCATGTGACAAAGTGAGCAGAGGCTTAAGCTGTGTTTCAAAAGCTAGCGAGTTGCCTACTGCATCCTACATTGACAGCTGTCTTTTATGGCTAATTCGAACTGAATTAGAACCTCGTAAATGGCTGATTTGGAACTCATAGACACCATGAAGCACATGGAGACTGAACTCACAGTTGATTCATGTATATAGTTTGCATGTATAAATATGAGATACGATAGTCATTTAAACGTTTTTTTTATACATAAATGAAACAATGTTAGAATGAACATACATTTATTTATTTTATTTTTAATTTTTTTGTTTAAGTTTCTTTTTTGGCACTCTGCTGTGTTTGACTGGTTACATGGCAGTCAAATGACAGTCACAGTCTGTGGTGATCGGTACAACTACAGAGCATATCTAAAATCAAACATGCATTATTCTATCTAAATATTAGTTGCAGTGGCCTTTTTAGTCACTTTCTATTGCACATTAATAAAAAAAGTAGAGCTGAGGTGCAAACTAGTTTGAGAATTCAATTGCAACACTATTCTACTAGACTAGGTCTAGGCCAGGGATCACCAAACTTGTTCCTGGAGCTCCCACGTCCTGCAGATTTTTGCAGATTTTTGCTCCAACTCTAATCAAACACACCTGAGCAAGCTAGTCAACCTCTCACTAGGTATACTTGAAACATCCAGGCAGGTGTTTTGAGACAAGTTGGAGCTAAACCCTGCAGAGACACTGGACCTCCAGGACCGAGATTGGTGATCCTGGTCTAGGCTATTTATTAACCATACAGTATAACCAAACAGTACTCAAATGCCCTTAAGAAAGTTCGCTTATGTCTTCAGCAAGTCGTGTAAGTTTAGCTTTATGTCATGAGATTTATGTAAACACAGTTCACTAAACCATTTTTGTTTATTTTAGGTTCAAGTGGTATTTGTAAAGAAGTGGATGCAAGCAGAATATGACTGTCTGTAAAACATACAGTGCCATCTGCTGTTAAAAACCAAGCTCAGAATCGTTCCAAGAGAGAATAGCAAACATTATAAAACATTTTTTCATGTCCCAACACAAATCGATTAAGTTAACTTGAAACAATTAAGAGAATTCATTTTAAAAATAACTATAATCTAACTTAATTAATTTTAAAACAATTAAGTTAAGGGGCGACACAGTGGCGCAGTAGGGAGCACTGTTGCCTCACAGCAAGAAGGTCGCTGTTTCGAGCCTTAACTGGGTCAGTTGTCGTTTCTGTGTGGAGTTTGCATGTTCTCTACATGTTCGTGTGGGTTTCCTGCCGGTGCTCCTGTTCCCCCCCACAAGTCCAAAGACATGTGGTATAGGTGAATTGGGTAGGCTAAATTGTGCTGAGTATATGTGTGTGTGAATGAGTGTGTATGGATGTTTCCCAGTGATGGGTTGCAGCTGGAAGGGGATCCGCTGCGTAAACGTGCTGGATAAGTTGGCAGTTCATTCCGCTGTGGCGACCCCAATTTAATAAAGGGACTAAGCCGAAAAGAGAATGAATGAATGAATAATTAAGTTGACCCACCCAAGCCCAACAAAAACAAACCTCAAGAATTGTGTTGATTCAGCTCATTTTAAATAGGTAGTTTGAATAAGTAGTCTTTAATTTATAACAAACAGCAATACAAACAGTGACATTGGTGTTGGTTTTGCCATATTGTTTGAGCCCAAGTCCTCATCCTTTGGATATGCATAAAAAAAATAGCTTTTGTGGTGCATAAAAAAAAGTCTTCTCAACATGACAACATGAAACAAACTTTTTCAAACCTTGGCTACAGCGCTTGAGGGTCAACGTAGACATTGTTCACAGAAAACCAGTGAAAACCATATACAGGAGGCTGGTTTTATGCAAATTTGCTTTATGCTAACAACCTGTACATGTAAGTTTCTGCAGACATTAAATGAGTATTACACACTGTACCAATGACTTTTCCATGCAATGATTTGTTTTGTTCTAGGACAGCCTCCAAAAAGGTAGACATTTCTCTAAAACACACAAAATACTTTCAAACATTTCCTATGGAGTCATTTCATAGGTTTTGGGTATAGTTGTACAAAAGGCACTCAATAGTGAGCATTTTAATAATCTAGTGATGACGCCAACAGTCGTCTTACTATGAGAGACTGATCCCGCAGCTAAGCATGCTGGTTTCAGTGGTTGGTAGCAGTGTGTTAAACTTCTGAACTGAAAGACACATTGTGAGAGGCAATTCCGTTTTCATCAAAGTTAAATCAGTCCCTCTTTAAAGTGGCTTAAACGGTTCAAATTAGTGGTGGGCTTTTTCGAAGCCAATATATAGGAGTCTCTCAAGGCCATGTGTTTGTGGGCTGTGGCGTGCCTTCCTTTAAGGTCAGATGCTGCGCAGTGAGCTGGATGATGACTCACATGGTAAAATCCACTTTTCAGAAACCATCATGAGCTCATCTGAGCTTCACCTGACCGAGATCCTGAGGAGATGAACAAAGTTAATACCTAAGAAGGAAAGTATGGCACTGTCGCTTAGTCTTTTTCCGAGGCTGTGACTTCCTCCCAAAAGCCGGTCTAACTGTAATTAATCTGTTTCGTCAGGATTTGTATTTTTAGTTCTGCAGTGACTAGAGAAGAGTATGGGAGCAATCTGCGACTGAATACTATCCACATATGGGCTTGATCTGGAAGCGGCTGTTTGATGCAGCTTGCTGGCCTCCATATTGAAAAGATTTCCATTTGCTACAGAGGCCAAAGTGTGCCATGTCACAAAGTATTGTGTTCACCTCAGCATTCAATGAAAAAAGATGGCTAAGCTTATTATTCTTTCCGTTTTGCTTAGTTTTAACACACAGTAATTTTCCAAGCAGACTGATTTGTTAAAAATTGAATACTTTACGGCCCCCAAATACACCAACTGTCTAAAAAATGGAGGTAAAAAATAGATGATGTTTAAAATGTAAGCACAGATGAGTTGGACATTTCATATACTGTAATGTGCATTAGTTAATTGAATTGACACATTTCTATTTAAAGGGACAGTTCACCAAAATGTTTTAATTCTGTCATCATTTAGGGGTTGATCACACCGAACACTCTTTTTGCATCGAGGGACACCTTTTTTGAATGATTTACTAATGGTCGTGAGGGTTTTGCACGCTGCTTATGCACCTTGCGCACCTCATGTATTAACTGCACCTCCCAACGTTGCCGTTTCGCGCTGTAGACTCGCAGTTGAAAAAAAGTCAGCTCTGAGCGGAAAAAGCGTATTACGTCACTTGCGTCTCTTTCATTCTCCAATCAAATGAAAGCAGAGGTGGAGTTTCTGTTAAGGACGACTACAGTGTTTTATGTTGTCAAGACAACTACACAGCATTTTGAAGATAAGAGGAGAGACTACTGGTTACTATTTTGAGTTATTCTGAGCTGTATGAATTCACCAATCTTGAATATCACAATATTATTATATATTAAAATTACACCAATATCAAAAGCAACACTCGCGCACTATAGGCAGCTGATTCAGTCTTGCCTAGCGACATTAAAAAGCACACTTTTTTTCTTGTCAACAAAAAGGCATTTTTGCAACCTACTGTAAAAGCGCATTCAGTGTGATCGGCCCCTTACTCACTATTTACTTCTTTTGTTGAAGACAAACAAAGATATTTTAAAGAAAGTTGAAAACACCATTGAATTCCATAACATTATTTTTCCCCACTATGAATATCAGCGTTTTCAGCTTTCTTCTAAATATCTTGCTTTGTGAAAGAAAAGCAAGGTAAGAAGCAAGAAAGAGGGCGTACTCACACTATGTACAGTTCCCTTTAACCGGGCCAAAGCACGCTTGTCCCCCGTTCCGTCTCCCCTGATGGCCCGCAATCACATTGCATTCGGGCCTGAGCACGATTACGTCATCGATGATGTGCTTTTCAGTGCAAAAGAAGTGCTCTCGGAGATTTCAGTGGAGATTTCTTTATATCATTATATCGTTTTAGTCGTTTGATATGCAGTGACACACAGTCAAATATTCCCCCGAACAGATAGAGCCACTGCTGACGCTCATAAACAATCATAAAGTCCTCGTGCTGCAGGAATTAGAAGGTTTACTAAAGGCGCAGCTGTCATGCAGTGAGGGGTTTGCGTCTTTAATAATTAACGACAGTTTGCGTTCATTAAACAGTAAGAATGATTAATAAATCCATATGAAACAGTTCCCAAAAGTCACGTCTCCTCTTCAGTTTCGGGCTCAGGTGCGCTTTGCACTCACACTACAAGTGTACCGCGCCAAAGCCCAAGTGAACCACGCTCAGGCACGCATCTTCCAACAGGGCAGGGCTGGCCAACTGTACCGTGCCTGAGCCAGGTTCAGTGCACTCACACTTCTAAAACTATCCAGGAAACGGGTCTGAGCATGGTTCGGATAGCATAGTGTGAGTACGCCCTGAATCTCATAAAGGTTTATAACCCCTTGAAGGTGAGTTTTTTGGGTGAACCATCGCTTCAAGACCTGACACATACAATACTGTATATCTGTAAATAAGCTGTTTTAAATAAATAACCTAAAACCTCTGAACCTTATTTAAGCCAATACATTCTTCATCCATTTTTGTATTGCCAAGTGAATAACTGACAAATGAATACTTCTGGTTCTTTTATCATTTTACGCTACTTATGGGCACATTAGTTTTGAGTTCTTTGATTCCTTCACTGGAGAAGGCAACCACACAGAAATCACACCATTATTATCTATGCAGTTATGTAATTACTTAGCAAGCTGAACCTCAGACAACATTTCCGCTCATATACCACCAGAATATCAGTGTCATCCTCGTATTGATAAATAAGATGTGGTATTACCATATAATCACAACCAAGCTGTAATAATGGCTTTTGCATGACCGAACGTGCTGCAATTTGACTGTGGCTTGAAAGTGAGGAGGTGCAAACAGCTATTTCTTTTATTCTCAATTTCCTCCACTTTAGAGGATTCTGTGGTCGGGCGGAGTGAAGTATTAAAACTTTATTTCACCAAATGTAATGCTCCACCAATTTTTAAATTAAGTTTTAACATATGGGACACCCGACCACAAACAAAACGACTGCATATTGTGAACTGTTTTGAGGACATCTGAGCTCACAAATCTGGAGGTTTTGCCAGAAAGCAACTTTCTTTCTCTTTAACGCGCACACACACACACACACACACACACACACACACGGAGACACACCCACTTTGGATCCCATTCACTAATAATTCCATGTTTGCGTACTGAGTATAGAAACATTTATCTTGTTGTAAAGTTGCTAAAACTGTATTATTTAAGTGAGTCAGTGTTTCTTTGTTTTATTTTTTTCTGTCTGTTTTCGGTTTGTTTGCAGTGTTTTTTTCGTTTTGAATTTAGTTTTTTTGTTCCGTGCAGTTTGTTTTTATTGTTCTTTGTGTTATGTTTTACTCTTTCTTTTGGTGTTTTGTATCATATTTTGTTAATTCTTTTGCTGTAGGTTTTTTTTTTCTTTTGTTTTATTTAGTTTCTGTGTTATTTTGTTGTTGTTTTTTTTGCATTTTATGTTTTGTTCTAGTTGTTATGTGTTTTGTTTGTGTGTTTTTACATAGCGTTTATGGTTTTTGCATTTCTTTTTGGTTTGTTTGCTGTGTTTTGCATTTAGAATTTAGTTTTTTGTTTTTGTGCAGTTTGTTGTTGGTGTTTTTTGTTCTTTGTGTTACGTGTTAATGTTTCTTTTTGTGTTTTGTATTTAATTTTTTCATTTTGTTTTGCTATTTTTTATGTTTTATTTTGTTTTTGTGTTTTATGTGTTTATTCTGGTTATTCTTTAAATTTATCTATTTTGTTTTTTTTTTTTGTGTTTTATTTACGGAGCTTTTCATTTTTTGCATTTCTGTGTGTTTTTGGTTTGTTTGCTGTGTTTTGCATTTAGAATTTAGTTTTTGTTTTGTGTAGTTTGTTTTTATTGTTCTTTGTGTTATGTTGTAGTCTTTCTTTTTGTGTTTTGTAAACATTTTGTTAAATGTTTTGTTATACAGTGTAAAAAATGCAGGGTTCCACACATTTCCAGCAATTCATTCATGCTGTCACAAATCGATTAGGTTATCTCAACACTTTTAACAAATTGGACATAAAAGAATGAAGTTATCCCAATAAAGTCTCAAGAATTATGTTGTTTCAGCTCATTTTAAATAAGTAGTTTGAACAAGTAAAAATATATATATTTTTGAGTGTATGTTTTTATGTTTTTATTTCTTTTTATTTTGTTATGTTTAGTCTGTGTTTTAGGTTTTTGTTCTGGTTGTTTTGAAGTTATGCGTTTTGTGTTTTTCTTACGTAGGTTTTAATTTTTTGCAATTTTGATTTTGTTTCATGTTTTTGTTTTTGGTATTTTGTTTGTTTTGCGTTGCGGTTTGGTTTGACATTTTGATTTATTTATTTTTTGGTGGTTTGCTTTACTTTTGCCTCCTTTTATTTTATTTATTTATTATTATTATTATTATTATTTTTTTTTTTTTTATTTTTTTTACATGGCTCTAACTGTTCCCCTAAATTGCAAAGTGCAGTCTTAGCCACAAGTCATTCCCAATGTTTCAAGGTTTTTGCACACACATACATGCACAGGTACATTAGTACCTGCAGATGCACAGACAGTGACACCCACTGTCCTTTTTTGCCTTTCTAGCTGATGCTGTGACATCCTGCCTGCCTTTAACAGTAATATCTCTTTCTGTCGCATCGCCCACTCTCTCTTTGACAACTGAGCGTTTTTCCCAGTGAAATCCTCTCCACCAGTCCATCAGTCAGTCAGTCTCCCTCGTTTTCTCTCTCCTATTCTGGGCCGTCTTCACCTTTCCTGACAGCTCTGTGCCTCATCACCAGCTATCTGAAGTGACAGCTCACATCCTGGGGCTGCAACGGAGTCTGGCTCACTGAAAAAGAGCAGCACAAACACACACATACATACACACACACACACACACACACACACACACACACACACACACACACACGCACACACACACACACACCCTAAACCCTCCTTGCAACCCCGTGCTCTCATTCTCTCTCGCTCTCACTGTCACACACACACATTTACACCCACACAGACCCCTCTGCCCCAGTATTAGTTCATAAACGCGTTTGCTCTAGTTCACTCTTGGTGCTGCGGGGGCATCTGTAGGGCTATGGTGATACGCTGGGAGGGGGCGCCCGAACACGCTTCACACGCTACTGCCTGCGCTCTCAGCCTGCTGCCTGATGAAAAACAGACGGCTGCAGACACATATAGTGAGTGTTGTTCTGAACCAAGATTCATTGGAGTGTGTTTCTGAACAGCAGCACAGAGCCGCAGTTGGACATTTGTGCTGTCAGAGGCCTACAGCTGTAGCACAAGCCTGAGGCTCCTTCACCACAATGTGAAGCTTTAAAACTCTTTTAGCTACTATTCAGTGGTGGCAGAATACATGGGATAATTATCATTATTTTTATTTGATACTGATGCTACAAGTGATGATATACAGTACAGGTTAGCGCATGTGCTCACACGCAGCTTGTTGGGATTCTCTAACTGACTGTGCATACAGGTTTGATTCTTGATTTAGATGGATTTTGATGATGTCTTTCCTTAGTATAATCACATTATTTTAATTTTATTTTAAATTTCAGTATCAAGAAAGTTGAAAAATGTCTGATAATATAGAAAGGTAAATGTGTTACCTATGATGAAGTTTTGACTCTTTTCTGTGTTTGATAGGGCTGTGCAATTGATCGAAATCAGTCCGATTTTGGCCTTCAACAATTATGAAAAGGCAATAATCATTACAACAATCTGCCTTTGACAGAACAACTTTTGTTTAATAAGACATTTTTCTAAATAAGAAAATCGATTCATTCATTTTCCTTCGGGTCAGTCCATTTAATCATCAGGGGTCGCCACAGCGGAATGAACCGCCAACTTATCCAGCATATGTTTTACACAGCGGATCTTTGGACGTGTGGTGTCTCGAACCAGTGACCTGCTTGCTGTGAGGCAACAGTGCTAACCACGGAGCCACCGTGTCGTCCTTTAATAAGAAAATATAGAAAATAATAAAGAAAATGTATTAAATTAAATAAAAATTTGTTTAATAATAAAGGATTTTTTCTTCTCTTTCATTAGAAAATGATCAAGTTTAATTTTTCCCCATCAGTAAATATGGTTGCCTTTACACCTTTACATTTTAGAAATCGTAAAATTTCACATACCTGTATATCAATGCCATCGCAGATTGGGTAACCTAAAACAAAGTAAAGACAAACAAACACTGTCCTAAAATTATTAAACCTTAATTAAAAAACTTGAATTAATGAACAATAAATAATAATAATAATAATTCAACATCAATTTTTTTGTTATTTAGTTGCAAGTGTGGGTATTTTCTTAATATTTTCTTCTTATTTATTTATATCAAAATGTTTTGCCATTAATCACGTTGCTTATTTGTGATTAAAGTATTGATCAAAATAATTGATTGAAGTGATTATTATTCTTTCCATAATCAAGCATCCCTACATTCTGATAAATCGGAGTGATTTCTGATTGGATGAACGATGTAATGCTCCAAACTGTTTTAGTGTTTGCCAACTACAAATAGCCTGTGGCTATGACACTAATGAACAATAATCATAGACAATCATTAATTTCAAATCTACCTTATACAGTATTTTGTTTTATGAACTGGGTTGGGAGAACTGTAATATGTGTATCACCTACTGTATCATAAAGGAAAAATAAACCCAGTTAAACCCAATTTTAAAGCACCACAGATGATTTTCATATCAAACAGCACAAGAAATTGTTGTTGAAGTTGACTGTTCTCCAACTAAATATAATGATTTCTGAATTCCAAATTCATCAACACAGATAATTCTCTTTCTTTCTCTTTTAGCTCAAAGCTTGAGATTTGTAACGTATAACCAAGTCTGGCAGCGAGCTTGGCTCTAGACGCTGCGGTAAGAGCGAGAGAACAAAGTTGAAAGCGTCTTGGGATCTCATGAAAATCAAAAACAAATCTTCAGGAGCAGCGAGGTTAAACCTACAGGCCCAGTGGTCCTTTGAAGTAAAGAGCTGTGTTGTTAATTGTCGGAGCTGGCTTAGCGAAAGGTGGTAACAATTTAACAAGAGTGTAGGGCAGCGGGGCGCTGGACGCGTATCAGGTGTTTGCAGATGTTGTGTGCGCAACAGAGCAGGGGAGGAGAGGCTAACCTAACAACCAATAAGTCTTTGTTTGCTTAGCCAATCGTGCTGTAATTGGCCAGGGAGTAAAAGAAGCCCCGGGATTGGACAACTCCACTGGTTACTGCTGCTATTTTTACTGTATGCTACCAGACAGACGTTAGCAATTATACCTACGACATCTATCTGCTCCATGGTACACACACAGGCGATTAGAGGAGAGCTCTTTCTCTCCGTCTCTCACCCAGCAACAGGTTTCAAATGTAGCGTGGAGGATGAATGAGGCTCATTGGCGGCACTCATGTACTGGGAAACTTTCTCCTAGCTCTTTGTCAGATTGCCGTTATAGACGCACATATAGAACGCTGGTGATATTCGTGGTCACTCACCTCTCATTTGAAACTCTGCGTCTGTTGTTATATGTTCCATTTGCCAAGTTTGTGTCTGGTTTATGCTGTTTTTCACATGTTAAAAATTAACGGCTCCTGCGTCTTGCTGGTAAAGGACTGTTTGCTTGTGAGTTTGTTGACGCTGACCTCATCATAAAGTCTGTCTGGCATGTACAGTGCCATTTTTAACCCACTGATGGGGTCAAGGTTTGGCTGCTCAGCATATTCTAGTTAGATCCTGTTCACAATAGAAGGCCAATCAAAATGATTGTGTATTTAAAAAAAATGAAAGCTAAATTTATTTTAAGATTTAATTACAGTTTTTTTATTGTATCTATTTTTAATGATTAATACATTGATATGTTTTACTTGAATTGATAATTAAATGGAAAAAAAATATTCTGTTTTTAAGCTGTTTGTTTTAAGCTATCTATTTTCTAATACAGTTGAAGACAGAATTATCAGCCCTCCTGTATAGTTTTCCCCCAATTACTGTTTAACAGAAAGAAGATTTTTTTAACACATTTCTTACCATAATAGTTTCAGAAACTAGTTTAAAGGGTTAAATCGTTTATTTAGGCAAGTTTGGTTAATTAAGCAAATCATTGTATAACAATGATTGTTTTAAAAAAAAGTGGTTTAAAAAATATTAAACTGCCTTTATTCTAGTCAAAATAAAACAAATAAGACTTTCTCCTGAAGAAAAAAAAAATATTATAGGAAATACTGTGAAAAATTCCTTGATCTGTTAAACATCATTTGGGAAATATTTGAAAAAGAAAAAAAATCACATAATTTTGACTTCAGCTTTATATTTCAAATAAAAATGTAATTATGCAGTGACTTTTCTTGTAATGACAATTGGTGAGAATTACTAATTATTTAATTGGTTTTGATTGGTAAACAGGGCTATTTCACCAAAAACGTCAAAAATATTTTTTTCCAAACATGAAAACAGAAAGTAAACAGTCTAAAAAAAGGACCATTGTCACATTTTTATGCATTAAAAAAAACCTAAATAATATTTTTATTTTACAGAAGAAAAAAAAAAAACGTTTGACTAAAACACATAACATACTGAGAATTGTATCGGTTTTCTATACTGTATGTGTATTAATATTATAAATACTGCAGTTTGCTGTGATTTGTTTCTCTCTGTGTTAGCTGTAATGTTGAAATAGCATGTCACACTAATTGCAACTGGAACCTCTACAAAGCTCTTAGCTCGTAGCTGCTGCTGTTTGCCGGAATGACAGAAGTCCTAGTTACAGACCCAGGCTCGGTAGTTAAAGGCTCCTGCAACACCCTCATGCAGCACCACTGTGGCTATAGAGGGGTGTTTGAGGAAGCTAATTACAGGTCACTTATGTACAGACTTTAATGCATCTGTAATTAAAATTTGCTTGACTTTGAGCCCACTTTCAATCACAGCACACACTACTTTAAAAGGATACTTCACAAAAAATAAAATAACTCATTTACTCACCCTTCACTTGTTCCAAAGGTGTTTGAGTTTCTTTTTTCTGTTAAACACAAAAGAAGATATTTTGAAGAATGTTGATAGCTGGTAGCTATTGATGTCCATAGTGTTTTTATTTTACTAAAGCAAAAAAGAGTTACTCGTAAAGGTTTGGAACCTGAGTTAAGTTAGAGTAAATGTTCTTTTGTTGGTGTACTATCCTTCAACCTAAAATCTTGAAATCTTGAAACGTTCCATGTTTCATATAAACCTTGGTGATTGAATGAAGTGAGAACTCAGTGGTACTTAAGGATTTGTCCTGTGCACAACCAGGGGAGTTATTCAGAAACAAAAAGAGCTTGCTTTTGTTGAATTGGTCAGTGTTTTAGCATGTGCCGGATTTCACTGTGTGGGTGTTGTGGCTTTCAGACTCTGGACTGGACTAAAGACAGAAGTGGCGGCAGTGAGACGTAGAACTCCCAGTGTGCAACATGGACACTGTGTTGATCATCAAATACAGCTTAGTCAACTGCAGTTTCTTAGTTTTATATTCTCACTTGTTCAGTTCACCTGAAAGGAACTGAGAATTGAATTGTTAAAACATGATTTGGACATTTGCTTTATTTTTTTTATTTTATTTTATTTTATTTTATTTTATTTTATTTTATTTTATTTTATTTTATTTTATTTTATTTTATTTTATTTTATTTTATTTTATTTTATTTTATTTTGTTTTATTTTATTTTATTTTATTTTATTTTATTTTATTTTATTTTATTTTATTATTTTAACAATTTATTTTAAAAAATTATTAAAATTTTATTTTATTTAGTTTGATGTATTTTTATGTATTATTTTTATTTATTTAAAATTTTTATTTATTTTAAAAATACAAATTTTAATTTAATTTAATTTAATTTAATTTTTTAATTTAATTAAATTTGAATTTAATTTAGTTTTTTTAGTTTTTTATTTATTTTTTAGACAGGAATAATCACCCATCATTTCTAATCTAAATCAAATATTTATTGATGTGCAGTACAGTACATCATGGTAGTTAATAATTGTTTTTGTTTTCACAGTTACCATATATTTATTTATTAGAATTAAACAAATACAACATCAACAATACACATCTTCAAAACAAAAGAACACTGCAAAATATAGAGTGCACCGTATCTATAGATGTGTGTATATGTAAGTGTGTATGTATGAAACAGATCACTTCCTCTTCCATTATCCTCATCCTTTTCTCCTCCTGTTTAATGTTTTCCTCTCTCTCTCTCTTTCTCTCCCTCCCTCCCTCTCTCTCTCTCTCTCTCTCTCTCTCTCTCTCTCTCTCTCTCTCTC
>CAIGQQ010004837.1:18200727-18214892 GCA_903798035.1 Danio albolineatus | reverse complement strand
CCCAACACAACCCCCCTCCCCACTAAGAGTGCGCTAAGAGTGATGATATGTAAAGTCTCAATCGTTAACGGTTGTGTGTGTTTGTGCTTTGTACATGTATCCTGGTTTCAGTAGGAGGATAATAGACTTGATGTGTTAATGCAGCATCAGCAGTTTTCTGACACTGTATTATCATGCATGCAGTTTTTATGATGGAAATTGTTATAATAATTGTGCTTTTTAAGATGATACACCAAGTTTTAATAGCTAAAGGTGATTAAAAAGGCAAAGTTTGAACTTTTAAGGATCTAAACTTCCCACCTTTAAGCTTCGACGACAACACATTTAATATGCAAATGCACTTCATTAAACGTACACATGGACATCACCTATAGGCTGTATGACTGCAGGTTAATTATGTTTATATATGATAGCTTTTAGAGTTAAAAGCTATTAGTTACTAGTTAAATAGTTAAAAGTTATTATTAGTAGTAATTAATAAAGCATTTGTTAACTAATAATCTTAGCTTTTCAGAATGTGATTGTAATGCAATAATGTGCATCTTTTGAAGGTGCTTTGAAACAGTAATTATTGTGAAAAGCACTTTTACAAGTAAACTTAAATTCAATTGAATTGAATTAAATCTAAAATATATTTTTTCTTTATGCAAGCTGTATATAGTAAGGTCCAAGTATATGGCGTATTCTGAACATTCAGAATATTTAAAATAATTATAATAGTAATAAAAGTCCAAGTACATGGGAGTACTCTGAGCATCAAACGAAATGAGTGTAGCTAACTCAAAGTTTACTGAAAGATAATTCTACTCATTTGAAAAGAGTTTTGAACTCTGTGTTGAAGGTAATAAGTTAATTAAATATCTCATTACTTCGACTTAAATGGAGTAAGTTCACAGTAATCATTAGGATTAGTTTTTTAACTTAAATGGTTTGAGTTACCATAACTTTTTGGGTTTTATAGTGTAATATTAATAATAATAAAATAATAATAATAGTTTTGTAAAAAAAAATTATAAAAACAAATATAAAAATTAGGGAATGTACTGTATACGCTTCATATACACTGGACCTTTGTTTAAAAAAATTGAAATCCATTAGAATTTTTGTTCAGTAATAAAAAAGTAATATTTCTATTATTCTAAATACTATTTAATTAAAAAATAGATTAAATATGCAGTTTTTTATTGTTGTTTCTTTGAAAAGTACATTCTGTTGTGCAATAGTGATACGTTTCTGTCACACTTTACTTTGTTTGCAAAACTTTATTTTGACAGGTTGTCATGAAGATGGTTGTGTGCTTTAGTGTACATATGAGCTGATATGTGTACATGAGACTGTAGAATTTATTTTCTTCATAAAATGGTAAACATGCCTGTGAAGTGACTCTCAAAGCAGCTCTTAAGACATGAAGTTCATGTAAATTCATATTGTAGCCAGCTAACTCCATGATTGTCACGCATACAAAACCGTTACATTCACACAGAACATGCAGGGTTCATATTCAAATAATAGTTTCTCAGGTTTACTTTTCAAACAAACTAATCCAAACTGTGATTTAATGAGCTGTGCATTACTGCTATAAATTTAATTGTCCAAAATTTGACAGATTTTAATATGTTTTTATGGCTTTTCTGTTCTGTATAATTTATAATGGAGCAAAAACTTTTAAAGAAGAATTCAAAGAATTCAATTACAAGCACGTTCACTATTGCTTTCAGACTATTTGGATCACGCTCTGTGTTTTAATGTAGTAAATTTGTCACTTATGGTGCGTTATGAGCCATAAACGTCCCATTTTGATATTAAAGTCACCCTTGACACTGTTACATGCGACTACTTTCTGACTGCCTCTTTATTTCTGTACTCTGTCTTCTCTGGTCTTTGCTTTCTGCACTCAGCAGGTCTCGATTATACTGATCATATTTTAAATGGAGCGCAGCAGCCAACTCTCTCTCCCTCTTTTCGGCATAATTAATACCTTGCATTTACACTGACTTAGATGAACTCCACTGTTTTTTTTTCTGTCTCCTCAAACCCAAGCCATGATTGCAAAAGGGTTTAAAAAGCTTTATGGAGTTCGAAGAATAACACACTGGTTTGAAAAAAAAAGGAAAGAGAGGGAGCGAGAGCGAACGGGTTGACATCAAAAGCCACAATTAGCTCATTACTTTTACTTGAAGTTCGGAGACCACATAAAATGAAAGGAAAAAGTCATTTCTTTCCTCGCACTCTGTGTTTTCTCGAAAGACGCAAGCAGAGCGGGTTCATAGGAAGGGCTTGTCTTGTAAAAAACCTACAGTATGATCGTTTTTATTATCAAATATGTCCCAATAATCCTTATGGGTGTTGCCTGTTTTTCTCATCGTCCAGCAGTGGTGGCATTTTGTTTCTGACCTACTCATGATTTCTCATGATGTGCTTTACATCAGCCATTGTTTCTCTTAAAACAATTAAACATTTAAAAGGTGATGCACTGTTTGGGAAAAATCTTTTGCATTGACTTTGGATCTGCTCATTTGCATTAATTTCCGGTTTGCAGAAAACGCTAATTAATTAACTAACAAACAAAGCTGATGGTTGGCCATTGGTCTTTTGTCGGTCTGTCCAATTGGTTTGGTTTGTTCCACACTTTACTTCTTGCTGGGTTAATGTTGGAGCTTGTTGGCCTGATTCAGCATGTAGAATTGGTGTAGGCTGAAGAGATCGCTCTTACTGGTTACTCAGCAAGGGATCAGAGTGCGAGTGTGACTTGGTGAAGATACGTGGCAAGTAAACAATTAAGTCAAGAAGGAAAACACAGAGGCCGGATTTAATTTAGCGTTTCTCAAATATTTGCAAACGATATGGTTTATGAGATTATCAGACATATTTGTAGTAGTGAATCCCTCCGTGGTGAGTGATAATTACTTTCATAATAGTGCTACTGTAAATGCTGCTTTGTTTACACTTCGTAAGCGCACACTGAAAGTTACGATTTCCCCTTGTGAACAAGAAAACAACCAAAAAAACAACTAGAAAAACAGGGGCAGAATGCGCGCTCTCGTTTCAGTTGTTTTTTTGTCTGTTTGGTGTCAGCTTTTTAGTCCAGACGGAATCAGATGTGAGTCTACGCAAAGCGACAAAACTGTTGGGTTTCATTGGCGCTAGTTGACTTGGTGTGTACCGGCCTGAAGGGTTCATTTTGGGGCTGAGCAATGAATCAGAGATGATGTTCCTGCACATTTTGTCAGTAAAGTCAGTTATGGTATAACTCCACACTTGCTTTCACATGGAGCAGTATTTCTTACACAGAGCTGTAGCTCGCTGACAAGCTGCACAATATCACATTTAAAATCGAAATCAATATAACTGTCCAATAATGAAATTAACATAATTGTTCTGTGATAATAACGGCGGTTTGCTCACTTCTCAGTTTACTATGGCTGCGTGTAGTAAATGCTGCATTTGTAAAAACCACATTTAATAACATGCTTTTACTCCCAACTCACTGCATAACTGTGTATATACTGGACCAAAGACTATAGAATACACAAGATGTGTCACTCCTATAGTTTGAATGGGGAAAAGTGTAACAGTCAATATGGCGAATGAAGCCCTGCCTTCTAGTACAGGAGCCATTCAGTAATCGCTATAGAATTACAATTCTCCGGGGGAGGGGCTTGGACTAGACACAAGTTTCTGCAGATTTTGTGTGATACAGACGTTTAGAAAATGAAACTAAATAGATAGATGTTGTTTAATTTTATTGGTTATTCATGCTATGTAATTTAATCGTAATTTTGGCAAGTAGTTCTGGAGAATTTGATGTTTCCCCATTCAAACAGAATGCCCTAGCATACTGCCTGAGAGGCATTTCAAAGATGGCTGCTGAGTGAAATGACTTGCCTTTAAGGGACTTCGACTGGACCTGGTGGCTAGTTTCTATAACGGTGTTCCTTTAAAAACTTTTATGCAATTGTGCAATGCAATATGTCATATTCAGTGGTTCATTGATTTCTACAGTAGTTCTTTCCCTCGTCAAAGTTCTTAGGTACAAAGTCTTGTGCCTTTTTGGCTTACTTGGTTCATGGCTTAGAACACTTCAACACTTTTTCAAATCCCTACTGGAAAAATAATTTCAAAACCTGAAAATGGGGGTAGGCATGGGACGATAACCATTTTCAAGGTATACCGTGGTTTGGAAAAGTCAAGGTTTTCATACTGCCAATATTTTCTGCTATACCGTTCCTAAGGTATGTTTTTTTTAGGTGTAAATTGTAAAGACATCTGTGTTTTTGAAAAAAATGAAGACAGCAGAAGTCAGTGATTCACTTGAATTATTTAGCCTGACATGTTTACTCTCCAAAAATATTTTAAATGTTTCTCAAAATAAAATATATTGTGTTCAAAGGGGGGAAAAAGTTTTTTTTTTTTAGCCAGACATTTAAAAAGAATATATTTTGGAGCAGAAATCACAACACCGTCATACCGTGAAACCATGATATTTTTATCC
The DNA here is from genome assembly GCA_903798035.1 of Danio albolineatus. Lineage (NCBI taxonomy): Eukaryota > Metazoa > Chordata > Actinopteri > Cypriniformes > Danionidae > Danio > Danio albolineatus. The sequence continues at coordinate 18,210,400 of CAIGQQ010004837.1, read as the reverse complement.
AAGGTTATCATACCGTCAGAATCTTATACCGGCCCATTTCCTTACATGTAAACATTGGCAACTGCTGGTGTGTATCTAAAAATTATCAAAAATATTTTAGCTTTAGAATATATCAAATAACAATTTAATCAGTAAGTAATAATCAAGAAATCAACAAACTTTTTTTCCTCTCAAGTAGTTTTCTTAATTTAAGACCAGTCCACTGCAGTTATTGCAAGAAACCTTGGAAGAAGAAGCAGACCTGTCTTAATTGCAGCCACCCCTCCCTGCTATATCAGGACTGAAGAGCGTCCAGCCTTAATCAAAAGTTAACGAATCAGTATAGGATGTGCCTTGGGCAACGTTAGGACGCTTCATTATTGCTAGTGTACGTGGGTAATTTGCAGAACGGCCCGAGTCAATGGGAGTTTGCTTTGCTGGCGCTGGTCGGGGGGAACACATGTGATGTGCCTGAAAGATCAAAACACACACTTGATGAATGTGAGGGCAGAGCCTGGCAGAGGAGGGAATGCCCTCTAATCCTGGCTTTGAATCACTGATCAAGGTCGTTCTCAGTTCATTAAATTCTGCTGAGAAGCTCGGCCTGAGTAAGCAGTGTACACACACGCACACACAGACACGCACTCACACACACACTCATTCTTTTCACCACTCTAAGGCAGACTTTGTGCTGTTTTGGTATGATTTGTGTGTGCTCTGTGGTGGTTTATTCATTAATTTGCTGCAAAATTTCCCAAGCACTGGGTGATTAAAAAAGGAGTAAAAGAATATCCGGGGTTCATGAAGTTAAGATTAATTAAATTTTGTGGCGGTCATTGTGTTATCTTCCCTAAAAAGTCAATAAAACACTAAGGTAGCAGTGAGTCGGTTGTAATTCAAGCAAGTAGGGCAGTTTAAGGGATTTACAGTAAAAGTGTATGTGGACAGTATTTAGAAGATTTAAAAGCAGAAATGTAAACAGGACTGCTGATTGCTGTTTGAGAGCAGTTATATCGCTAAGTTCTACAGTTCTACAGACTGTGGCAACTCGTATAAAGTATTGATAAGATTTGAAGTTTTGTCTTAGAAATGGACATTTGCTTGAGTTGATCCGAGGAGCAATATCTTGAGTTTGAGTTTAATACCATGATAAAAAAAATAGTGTAAAGATATGTAAATCAGTGTCTTTAGAGTTAACTAAAATGAAAACCATTTTTAAAGCTAAAAACATTTTTATTCTACTTGAAAACATTTGCCTACTGAAAAAAACATGAACATATTATTCTTGCTAGCTTTAAGAAGAAATTCATCATTTAAATTTAATTTTATTTAATTTAATTTCATTTCATTTAAAACTTGATTAACTATATCTCATAAAATAAATGTGTGTATATAAAAATTTAATAATAAATTAGATTATATATTATTATAGATTGTTTATTATTATTAGAATAATTTAATTTAATTTAATTAATTTTAATTTAATTTAATTTAATTTAATTTATTTTAATTTAATTTAATTTAATTTAATTTAGGTGGCCACGGTGGCGTAGTGAGTAGCACGTTCGCCTCACAGCAAGAAGGTCGCTTGTTTGAGCCTCGGCTGGGTCAGTTGGCATTTCTGTGTGGAGTTTGCATGTTCTCCTCATGGTTGCGTGGGTTTCCTCCGGGTGCTCCGGTTTCCCCCACAAGTCCAAAGACATGCGGTATATGTGAATTGGGTAGGCTAAATTGTCTGTAGTGTGTGAGTGTGAATGAGTGTGTATGGATGTTTCCCAGAGATGGGTTACAGCTGGAAGGGCATCCGCTGCGTAAAACAAATGCTAGATAAGTTGACGGTTCATTCCGCTGTGGCAACCCCAGATTAATAAAGGGACTAAGCCGAGAAGAAAATGAATGAATGAATAATTTAATTTAATTTAATTTAATTTAATTTAATTTAATTTAATTTAATTTAATTTAATTTAATTTAATTTAATTTAATTTAATTTAATTTAATTTAATTTAATTTAATTTAATTTAATTTAAAACTTGATTAACTCTATATCTCATAAAATAAATGTGTGTATATAAAAAATTAATTAACAAAATCACATTTTTTATTTAAATTACAACAGAAAAAAATCAACTAATAACATATTCAATGATATAAATACAAATGCACAAAACTGATTTGACTCAAACAAACATACTGTAATTATATTTTGTTACTCATTTAATACATGTGAATAATAATAATATAATTGCAAAAATTAATTAATTGCATTAAGAACTAAAATAGGTATAATAATGAATTTAAATAAAAACAAAAAGTCGCATTTATTATTATTTTTAAATCATGTAAAAAAGCTACTGTTTGCTGTAAACAAAGCTAATTGTTTGCTAACAAATAAGAATGTGTCCCTCTCCACATGATGTGAATGCACCGAAAGTCATCCGTCTACTTTCCGCTTGACGTGCTCCACCTTTCCTCCCATCTGTCTGTGGCTGGAGCTATGGAGGTGTGGGGGCGGATGGGGTGGAGATACTGGCTGTCACACAGTTGGGCAAGTGCAGGGCATCTGGCCATGGCCTGAGGACTCCGGCACATCTTGAGTGTAAAGATCTTGTCATCTCCCGAATGGGTAAGCGAGCTATGAATGTATGGGGGAAGCCCTGTTTGTGTCAAGTTTAATGCGTTCTGCTTGTGCAAACGCGCTGAACGTGTAAAAATAATCTAACGTACTTGTGAAAACCAGGCATAAATGAATACGTAATTGAATAATTGCATTAAAGCTTCGAACGCGGCATATATTTATGATAGGAAGGGGTTTTATCAGCACAAACCCATCTTTAAAGCACATTTGGAGCGAATATGAGTTTACATCGAATCTCTGATCTTCCTGCAGGCGTATGGCAAAGGGGGAAGTTGTTTTAAGTGCGGAAATGGCTTAACTTGATTTAACTAACAGCTTCCACATAGTCCGCTGCTTAAGATGCGAGACCGGCTTAATGCACTGGACTCAAATCAAACCCAGAGTCGTATACTGTACAGAAAAGAGTGCTGTGTTCACTTGCCATCTCAAGCCCTGCCACTCAACGTCAGTATCCCAGAATGCCTGCCGCACTTCATTTCATTTTCATGTAGTGACAGATGCACTGCGTGTTGATCCACTGGTACTTTTTGTATTTGGTTCTCATCTGATTTGATTTAAATTTTACAGCGTGCGTTCACCTTTATTATGTTTTCTGGGAGATTATGGCATCCAGAAGGCTGCAGCTACACAAGACTGGGGCTTTACATGGGAATACCAAGCACATGCAAATGTATTTTAGAAATTAACAAAGATCAAGTATTGTTATGCAGCTCTGGAAAGAAAAGACTACCAAATTCTCACTTTCTCACATACTGTAGCTCTGTACGTACATGTTTGAGTAAGGCAGAATAATGAGATTTCTTCTAAATTTAAAATAGATATGTTGGTCTAAGAAGTATAAAATATCAAAATAAAATGCCTTATCTATAGACATGTTTATCATCATTTTTTGACAGCAAAGTACCAATTTTTCAACTTGACTCTTGAAAGCAGTATTTGCTGGAATGACCTTGATTTTAATCATAATAAATAGCATTTGCTATTTTGACCAATTGTCATTTTTTGCCACAAACAAAATTTAAAAAATCTCTAAATCACAATTTAATGTTTAACCTCATGGGACATTACTTACGTACTCCCAGGGCCGTTTAAATCGAAGTTGTCATTAGGCCAACGCTTAACCCACAATCTGTAGGACCTGGATGTAAACACATACACCACGGACAATTTAGATTACCTAATTCACCTATAGCAGTGATTCTCAAACTTTTTACCCAGCGACCCCCAATGTAAGATCGTCAAGAACTTGTGACCCCCCCACTATCAAAGCACGTACGAACAATAAAAATTTCTTAATTTAAGCTTTTCGCAGTATTTTAACTATATTTACTATACATTACAATCATTTTGGCTTATCTTTAAATGGAATGGCTGTACTGTTGACAGTAGAGTCCATACTTTATGAATTCGTCCTGATATTTCTGGCGTTTTCTACTTTGGTCTGATGGGGTCTTGCTCTTGTGCTTAAACGAAGTAGACCCCTAGTTAAAGAACCACTGACTTAAGTCACGTCTTTGAACTTGTGGGGGAAACCAGAGGAAACCCACGCAAACACAAAGGGAATATACAAACTCCACACAGAAATGCCTACTGACCCAGCCGGGGCTCGAACCAGCAACTTTCTTGCTGTGAGGTGACAGTGCTACCCACTGCGCCACAGTGCCACCTCAAGGGACGTTACAAAATGTAATTAAATTTATACGTTTTATTTACTAATTTGAAGAGTTAGTTTACCAAATAATGACAATTCTGAAATCCCACTCGGTAAAAATCCATTTGCTGACCTCAGTTAAAAAAGTGAGTAAACATGTTGTCTTGCATTTATTAAGTAAATGAACTGTGTGCGTATTTATAAAAAAATAAGTCAACTTAACAGGCTCACTTATTTTTAAAAGTAAAGTTATTAATCGCTTTTTACAGTGCATGAAATGTTTCTTTGAGACTTCAGTTTGTCCATTGAAAATCTATTTACCCAAAACACTGAATGCTTCAATCCAGTAATAAAAATATCATAAAATAAATGTGAATCAAACACTTTTATCCTAGTCTTCTGATGAAACGCAGCTTTTTTCTTCTGATGAAACACAGTTTTTTTTTTTCAAGCTAAACAAATGTTTTAATATTGTAGACATGGGATGATTTGAGTACATGATGACATATTTAACGTTCTTTGTAAACTATCTCATTAACATGAACAATAAAAGTGCACAATCATAGCATGCCCTCTAACATTCAGACTTCACTCAAGTTCAAGTTTCACTTGTGCACTTCATTCAAGTTTCACTTGTGCATTCACATCATTTAGCAAAGCGTTTCAGTTTAGTGCTGTTCATTCACTGCTTCGGCTCACGCAGCTCAAGCGTTTATGATAGGATTACAAGTAACAACCACATAACTTTCTAGATTTTGCTTCATCAAAAAACATTGCAATTTAATTAAAATCATTCAATTATCATCACAATTTCAATCTTTTGGCTTTGTTGACATGTTTTGCTTGTCAGATTGTGTCTAACAGCAGCAGTTCCCAAGCGAGGTCTTTGACCCGTAGTCCATGAATCTGGCAAGAGAGTCTGGTTAAAAAAAAAGAAAGAAAGAAAGAAAAGAAAGCCAGTGCGATGGAAGAGGAAATTTGTTTCCCTCAGGAGCGGAAGCAGAGAAAGCCGAGACAGTTCTTTTGCCCCCAGAGCCACATCTGTACGGTGTCTTGGCAAGAGTCTCCATCACATTACCTCTACCTGGCTCTCCATGATCTTACATCTCACAGCCAGCGCTTTTATTCAGAGAGAGAGAGAGAGTGAGTGAAGTAATGTTACTGGCCTGTCGTCTTGTTTTACGTTTTGGCAGACTGCACCATGACGCATGGGCTTGCATCTCATTACAGCAGGAGTCTGGGGCTTGTCTCTCTAATCAGCGGTCCTGCTTATGTCTTTGGTGTCGGACCTAGGGAGAGCAGCGCTGTCCATGTTTTCAATAAAATCCTTTGGATGGAAGCTTTTCCTCGGCTCTATCAAAGGATCAGGAAGCCACAGGGTATCAACTGGAGCTTTAAGAGATAGTTCGCCCAAAAATGAACATTCTGTCGTTGTTTGCGAGCTCTCATGTTTTCTCAGACTTGTCTGACTTGCTTTTTTTTTTTCATAAAGCACAAAAGGGGATGGTTAGCAGAGTGTTCGAGCTGCACATTTAGATGCAGTATGTGAATGGGGATCAAGGAACATGAAGCATTGTAAAAGACAGTATAAATGGGGTTCATTTAACTTGTACACTGTATTCCAGGGGCAAGATTTACTGTGCTTAAAGTCATCATTGTGAGTGGAATGTTCTGTTGTTTTCTTGCATTTTCCCACGTTCACCAATTATTATAATTTTTTTCAAACTCTGTGCCCTCTTTTGGACACCAGTCGTTTAAAGTAACAAATTATAAATAATGAAATTACTTTAATTGAGTTCATACCGAGCGAAAAGAAAAAAAAATGCATCAGACAGACCGTCCTCAAGACTTAGTTGCTTTATAAATGCAGCAAACATGTACAGTTTGGAAACATTAAAAGTGACCAAAATCATTACACATAAGGACAGAAAGACTTATAGAAGATGAAGAATGTCTACTGTATGAAGACAGAAATCATGAAATGGCCTTAAACTATAACTAAACGCACAACAGAATGTTATGTTTTCAAATGCATGCAGACTTTGCTTGTATTCTATCAGTTCTGAACCAGCTGGGCTTAACGTGTCAACGACTGGACACTTAACTAAATTGCTAGTTAAGGTTCAAAGTGTGTAATTATCATTTACATATAATCTCAGCTAGATTATTTTCCTTTTTTTTTATATTTTAGGTTATTAGGAGATGTAAACACATCATCCTGCTTTATGTCGGCTTATTAGGTGCATATGGATACATTGGTGGTTCATTCCGCTGTGGCGACAATGAATGAATGTTAATGTAATTTGTTCTTACATTAAATTAATCACACTTGTTAAATTTATGGCAAATAATTTAACTTTACACTTAGAAATGTCCTTAAAACTGCACGATTGTAAGCTACATTTTTAATTGCAGGGTATAATGTATATATTTATTATTTTTATATACTTTTTACTCCCATTTTGAGTAATATTTATAACAGATACACTATATTTGTTGGCAAATAGTGGTACTTTTATTTGAGTATGATTTTTCTGTACTCTTTCCAGCACTGGTTGACACATTTGGACATTTTGTGCGTCTGCCAGCTCATCTAGGATGATTGAATAATTCATTCTTTTATTCCATTTGTGATGGATCAAGGCACTGAAAATAACACAGAACGCACACAACACAGGCTGATGATTATGTGAGTTAGCATTAGTGTATTTGCATAAACATGAGCGCAGAAAGCTCATTTATAGTCAGTCAGTTTTCATAGGGCTGTTATTTGTAGTACCCTGCGTAGATATCATCTTCATTTTCAAGTCCAATAATCCCTCCATGGAGTGGCCATGAATGCATCGTGATGCCAATAACGGCCACATGGCTCGTTACTACAAACAAGCACGCCGTTTGTTAAATCTATTTCAGCAAATTAGCTGTAAACGGACGACTGTAAACAGCTGTTGCGTCTGTGTGTTTGCGTGAATGTGAGTGTGAAGGAGAGAAAAGAAGGGGGGAGAGGAGACTCATTGTGTTGAACTGACCCGGTTTTGTCCCGCAGGCTTAACCCCTGCTCCTCTCTAGATTAATTTTGCATGTGTTTGTGCTTTATGGTGAGGCGTGGGCTGAGGGGATTTACCCTGTTTGACACCTCCTCAAATACAGTGTGGGATTGTCAGGATTGTCTGTCGCCTTTCTCATTATGATGGTACAGGAAGGGGGTGATGGTGGTCCAGGTGGCTGTGGCAGGGTCAGGCTATCCGCGGGGTCTCTCTCACCGCCTTGCCATCCATCTCTCTGGATGGATGTGGGTTTTACAGATATTGATTCAAACACCCGACATCTGTGATATGATCTCTTACAGGAAACCGTTCCTTCTGACAACAAACATGGTCAGAACAGTTATTCATAGTATTAAAGAATTATATTCAAATAAAAGGAGTTAAGTAAGAAGGGTTACTTTTTTATTAGACACAATACAATACTTGATTTTTTTAAAATATAATACACAATTTAATATAGATGTTTTATATTATATTTATTTAATATAATATAGATATTTATTATTATTATTATTATTATTATTATTATTGTTATTGTTATTGTTATTATTATTATTATTATTATTATTATGTATTTTTAAATAATTAATGAATAAAAAATTAATACAATTCTAAAATATTTATATCAGACAATATTATACTTGTTCATAACAATTGTAATAATAAGTTTTTATCAGTTAGCATTGTTACATTTTAAAAATTAATAACAGAACGTGTATTTCTATATTTATATGTAATGTTTTTGTATTTAGCTTTGCAATACTTGTAAATACTTGTTGCACTTTAAAGTCAACTAAATGAGTTAGTTTCTATTTGTAAAAAGGTTTTGCATATTTAATAATTTAACAAAACATTGCACATTTAAATATACTTGTTAATACTTATTATAATACTTAATACTTATTATTAGTATTTTTATTCTCATTTATAACTTATATTATTGTTAATATGAAATGTGTGTTCAACAAAAACAAATTAATTAATGAATAGTTTTAATTAATGAATAGTTTTAAAAGCATTTACTTTCAAGAGAACAGTTATTTGACCATTTCGATTCTTTTGGTAATATTCAATAAATTATGTTATTGAAATTATATTAATAATATAATTTAAATGCTATTATGCAATAAATCATATTAATAAATGAATAAAGATTATATTTTTTACTTAATATAAACTGTAAACTGAAATGTATTGTTATTGAACGACTGTAATTCAGCAGATAAACAGAAAAAAATGAAATACTTACATACATACTGTACATATACGTTATTTTTTGTTCACATCGCCACTCAAATTCTCTATTTGTTTTATCTCCCAGCTGTAGTAACTCTTAATCTGTGAGCTTGATTAACCCATCAGCTCTGCTCTGCTCTGCCTGCAGTCGCTCCACTGGGGCTCAGACTGATTTAGCCACACTGATGGCACCATGCCCAGCTTCAGCTTTTAGAAAGACCCCCTCAACTCGTCCTACTGCTCAGAGTTTGCTTAAACACATACAGTATGAATGGAGCGGCACGGTCTGCGTTTGCTAGCACGTGCAGCACAGGAAGACTGACTCATGCACGCTTCAAGACATAACCACCAACCTTTCAAAAATTTCACCAATGTTTACTTGCCTCTGTGGGTGAGAGATGAGAGCACGACTGGTCCCGACCCACGAGACCCCAGCGGAACAAGTATTGAAAGAAAACTTCCCCCTTGTTCATTTACCGCCCCATCCACTGCTTGATGGTTTGAGCAGGGTGTTTCTTCTCTAGGATTTTTACACGCTCAAGATTTATGCAGCGCTTAGTGTTTCCTGCCCTGAGCTCAGCCACACTCCTCCGTGAAGCTGCATATCAAACAGCCTGAGATATTTATATCGTGGTCTCTGAGCCTGAGGTGGAGGCCCCTCTCCATGACTTTTGGAGGAGCCGCGCTTTCAGTACACATTGGAATTGGCTATTTGTTTATGTATATATATATATATATATATATATATTAAAAATTATACTACAAAAACTGGGTGGATGGGCTGGAGTTGTTGAGAGTGTTTATAATGGACTTGTGCAGGAATGATGGCAAAACCCAGAAAAGTTATTTGCTGTGGGTTTCCTTGAGATTTTCCTGTGGGGTTTCTGTGGTAATGTGCAATGTAAATTTGACACACCCATATAGAAAAACTGATGCTGTATATGTAAAAATAATAATAATAAAAATAATAATGATGATGATGATGATAATGTTAATAATGTATAGTTAATGATGTAATAATAATAATGTAAAGTTGATGCGAACAGAATCCATTGACAAATATGTCATCACCATCACATTTATTTATTTATTTATTTATTTATTTATTTATTTATTTATTTATT
>CAIGQQ010004837.1:18174133-18200717 GCA_903798035.1 Danio albolineatus | reverse complement strand
ATTTATTTATTTATTTATTTATTTATTTATTTATTTATTTATTTATTTATTTATTTATTTATTTATTTATTTATTTATTTATTTATTTATTTGTTTAGTTAGTTATTTATAAATTTGCGTATTTATGTATTTGTTAAATTATTTATTTATTGTGCTTGTTTGTGTTATTCAAATAAATTTTTAAAGACATTTGTTTAGTTTTTTAATAGATTTTAGACAAATAATAATAATAATAATGATGATGATGACGATGATGATGATATTAATAATGTATAGTTAATGATGTAATAATAATAATGTAAAGTTGATGCAAACAAAATCTATTGACAAATATGTCATCACCATCACATTTATTTATTTATTTATTTAGTTAGTTAATTTATAAATTTGTGTATTTATGTATTTGTTAATTTATTTATTTATTGTGCTTGTTTGTGTCATTCAAATTAATTTTTAAAGACATTTGTTTAGTTTTTAAATATATTTTGGACAAGTAATAGTAATGATAATGATAATAATAATAATAATAATAATAATAATAATAATAATAATAATAATAATAATAATAATAATAGTAATAATAATAACTATAATAATAGTAATAATAATAATAATGACAATGATGATGATGTTTAAATTGGTTGCTAAAAAAATTGGCAAATACATTATTATCAATAACACCAACTCCACCATTGTTTATTCATTTAATAATGTACTTATCTATTTTATTTGTTTGTTTGTATTATTTAAATAGAAATGTATACGTAATTAGAAATGTATACGTAGTTAGTTTATGTATTTTTAACTATACATGGCATCATGTATGACAAACAATAATAATAATATTAATAAAAAAAAATAAAAAGTAAAAAAATAATAACGATATGATTGACTATATTTTTGACTATATTTATATTTTTAGGTAACTTTTGCAAGAATATATACAGTGTAATTCCCTCATACCCTCATTTGTATTTTGCTTCAAATATGTCGTTGTGTTGACATTTCTATAAAATTACTTTATGTAACATTACCATTGTAGGCTCAAGCTGATATGTACACTACACACACTAAAAACCACAAGCACATTGTCTAAACATTTCTCTAAGAAGATACAATAGGTGTGTAAAGCCCTTAACCGTCAGCATCATTCAGACATCAATTCTGGCCCCATGTGGAGCAGCACCTAAGCTGAGAGAACAGTTCATCCGAAGGTCATGATGCATTATTATCTTTTAATTGAGTTAAGATGGCCAAATAAATGGTCTGCAGGCAAACGCAGTCATTAGCCTCACTCAGCGTCTGCTCAAACGCCACTTACTCGCTTTCACTCTTCTGAAGATCCAGCGAGCAACAGTCAAACCCACGTTTCGTATATACTTACAGCTTCTTCTTTTTATTATTATTGCCGTGCTTTTCTTTGATGTTCGGTGAATCTTTGTGGCTTTTACCAGGATTCTGTCTTGCTGGTGTTAATGTACAGTCTGTGTTCGCCACTAATGTCTTTAACGGACAGAGAGATCCAGCAGCGGTATGACTCTAATAAGCTAATAGCACAGTCTCTTGACAAGTCCATGAGAGTTCATACATTAGACGGATAAACGCTGCCTTTTTCTACCCAGTGTGCATTTCTTTCCCTCACCACATAGACTCACTCAGGAACAGTGTTGGGGAATGTACTTTAACCCTCTGCTGCTTAAAACCATACTTTTTTTATTTAGTTCATTCACTTTATAAAAAGTTATTAGTTGTTTCACTTAAAAAAGTGAATAAATCTGTTGCCTTAAAAGCAACTTAAAGTGACTTGACTTTACTTAAAGTGAGTGAACTCAATATCGCTTAGAACTGTTCAGTTGACTTAATTTTCCTAATCATGCACATAGTTAATTTACTTTACTTAATAATAAGCTACTGGGTTTACTCACTTTTGTTGGTAAGTTCAATTCATTCAATTCAAGTTTATTTGTATAACTTTTTTCAGAATAATTATTGTTTCAAAGAAGCTTTACAAAAGGTGCATGTTATTGTATTACAAAAAAAATCAGAAAAGTTAATGTCATTAGTTATTTTACTTAATTAGTTACTAACAACATTAATTATCTAAAAACTAGTTTACTAGGCCCACACGGTATCTGCACGCACAGAAGTTTGCAGATTTCCGCAGATTTTAGCCCATCATTGAGTCTATTTATTTACTTGTGTTAATATGTGTAAGTTTATTCAGTTTTTAACTTTGATTCCAGTATGAAAATGTTCATACGATTTATTAACGATATAGTTTGTAAAATTAGTTGTTAAGTAATATTTTCTGTTCTTTAGTAGATATATTATATGAGCGGTAATAAGTGGATCTGATTGGATTTGCATTGTAAACATTAAATAAGAGTTAAAAATGTATTATTTTTTATTTCATATGTTAAGTTTTTAGTTATGAGACTCCCAAAATCATTCCACATAATTCCACATTTTATTTTTAATGTCAGCAGATTCTGGCCCCACTAATTACTTATACATTTATCTGTTATGATTATTATATATAAACATAGATAACCTGCAGTTAACTATAGTTAACTGTAGTTAACAGTTATGTAGTTTAGAGGTAATGCCTATGTGTAGATGTTCAGTGAAATCAATTGCTTTATAGCAATGGGTTTACTCGTTTTCTTGAAGTCAAGTAATTGATTTTACAGGGTTGTAATTTTACAAAATAGAGTGACAGTTTTGATCAGACAAAACCCAAACATAAAAGCATAGAAATACTTGTGAATCAGAAAATTGCTGTCACGTTATTTTAATTTTAATTAAAACATACAATGGAATAAAACAGTATAATAGAAACATCTAAAAAGAAAAGAATATGAAAAAAAAACTGACAAATAACAACTTTGGTAACAAAAGCGAAGCAAATTTGATGTAGCTGAATCGTTTGGTACTGTGACTAAACGCAAATCATACTAAAAGCTTTTTTTTTGGTTATTTATTTTGTATTTCATTTTAAGCATGGTAATAATTTTAAGCATAGTTTAGTTCCATAGTATAATTATGTAAAATTTGTATACACCTTTTTACAAATAGTATTTTGTTTATGGAATTGAATGTATACAGTTAAAGTTGGAGTTAAAGTTCTCATTTCTGTTCTCAGGAGGTGATTACAAATAATTATAACTTCAGCATAAATATGCATAAAATATACAATTAAATATAGTCTTTTAATTGCATTCAGAACATATTTGTATTTGTTCACCGCAGCACCGTGGGGGTTAAATAAGTCACAGTAGACACAACACTATAATGGAGGCATCATGACAAAAATTATGTCAACACATTACCCCAATACTGCTCCATGACTGATACAGTAACTTACATGCCTAAAAAAGGTGTCCACCCGACATTAAACACACACTTGTTTTTTTTCTTTCCTTTCTTTGTTTTTGTTTCTCTGCAGGTATATCCTAAAGGAAGCTCTGTGTGCCGTTTAATCATTTTCACCTTTTTCTTTTTTGTTATCAATTGATATGTAACTATTATTTCTGCCCTCATTTTAAAGCATGCACATCCACTCCATCACTCCTCCCCTTTCATCCTCCTTTCCTCCCTTCATTTCCTTCATTGATTTACCATCAATTTGTGTGAGAGTGAAGAAGAAAGGAGAGGAGGAGAGGAGTGGAGAGAGGAGAGGACGAGGAAAGAAGAACGCAACACACCCTGCCACCGGTGCGCATAGTGCAAAATGAGGATCTAAAAGCAACTAATGACTGCCGTGTAACAAACACTTATATAAAGCACCAATTGGATTCTTTCTTTCTTGATTTTTTTTGCAGCTCTTTGGACTTTTTGACTGAGTTACGTTGAAATCAGTCTCCAAAAAGCAAGATTTGCACAATATCGAATTTTGCTGTTTAAACATTGCCCGCACATAGCACCAACTGATCACTTTACTTTTCTAAATGAGTTGATCTGATCAAATGAAAAGCACAAAATGCCAAATATGTGTGTTAGTTTACTGGCATTTAGTAGAGATTCGGCTAGTGCGATAATACAGCAATATCATAAAACAACTTGAATATAAGTAAAAAAAAAATAAAACTTGATATAAGTAAATATGTTGTGAACAGTGTTGGTCCATCAGTTTCGTTAGTTCAGTATTTTTTTAACATACATGTTGTCCTGTGTCTGAATCTTACATATAACACAGTGTCCTAAGTGAAGTATTGAGGAAATTGCGTATAAATTGTAGTCCATATTGATTATAAATGACAAAATCTTACTTATTTTTTTTAATAAAATGTTTTCGGACTACTTTTATATAATTCCTTTTGACCTATATTGCATCTTGATAGCATCTTTTTAAATTATTATATCAAATTATTTTGTTATTGTTTTTTTTTATCTGTCCCGCAATCGCGCATGCTCATTTGCATGATTTTCCATATTGTTAATGTTCAAACATAACAAAACGTTTTAGAAGTGAAATTTAAAACATAAAAAGCACAAGAGATAATCAATAAATTCTGAATGATTTACTGCTATTTTGATGTAATCTGATTATAGAGCATTTTAAAGTGTAATATAACCTAATTACAACCAAATATTTGGTATTTAATTACATTATCCATATTACATATCGTATGCTAACCTGCATTGACTAAACAATGCATCTCTTCTTTTTAAATACAGATACAGTACATTTAAATGAATACAGTACAATAAACAATCTGCTGCTCAAGGAACATTTATCGTTGTTTTGAATGTTTAAATATTGACCCCTAGCACCTGAAAAATGCATACGAATTTCCATTGCAATTTTTCTTCCTTTACAGTCAGATTCCACATTTGCAATTGTTGTGCTTGTGTGGAAATTTGTATTTGATCACAAGTTAGGACACTGTTTCTCCTAGTGTTTTCATTTCATCCCCATACAGTACCAAAAAAGACACCATCTACTGTATCTACTGCTAGTTATCTATTAGAATTTGGAGATTGTAACACAGACTTCCAGAATTGCTGCTCGGTATGGTGTGAAACTATGTATTGAAATGATAGCAAAAAATAACCCATGGCCATGTTTGCTCTTTGCTGTGATGTTGTTACGACTGGTGGAGTTGTGTCTATTTTCGGCGTGCATCTCGAACAGACAAATAAAAAAAAATGAAATATTTATGCCTAGAATGTTTCATCTCTCTGCTTTTGAGCCCTGACTGTCCATTTATCTTTGCGTGTCTGGATTGTGTAGGTTGTTTTGTAGATATCTGCTTGTTGGAGAGCCTCCTGCGATGTTGGAATAGGTTTTGGATGAAACCTGTGTTTTACTGACCTCACCGGCTTCATTTGTGCACCCGCGTGTAAGATACACACAACAGTAGGATGTGTTTGTGTGTGAGTCTTGTATTTTTAATGAATGGAGTCTTGCCACGTCTGAACTCAACAATCGTGTGCAGGATATTGGCAGGTTGCTGCAATTGTGTGATGTATTTTAATTGTTTTTAGGTCTTTTGCTTGAGTTCTTTCAGGGGGAACATAATCAACTCATGCTCCTAGACATTCTATGCAGTTTAGAATCACTGTTTATGCTGTATTACACACCTAATGTATAGTGCTCAGCATAAATGAGTACACACCTTTTGAAAATTAACATTTCTATCAATTTTTCAGTAAATATAGCCATTGTTTTTTAGTGAATTTAAACAAAATGGTTTTATAAAACGTTTTATAAAAAAAAAATTATGAACTGCAAAATTTCTACTAATTTCTAATTTTTAAACTTTTTTTATGTTTCTCTTGATTTTTTTTCTTGTTTATTAAAAATGCATGTAATATTTTTCCCTAATGGATTGATTTGGCTGAACTCATTTTTGGACTGTGGTTTTAAGTTTTGTTTGTTAGAAAAGTTCCAGTTTTGGCTTTGGTATTGACTATTTTAATGTACAGTATATACAACTATGATCTTGTAAAGCATCCTATGGAAAATACTCAGTTAAAAGAGAGATTTGTGAGGTGTGTACTCATTTATGCTGAGCATTGTATATTAAGACCTCCTTTTCACCCTACATTAAAGGAATGGTTCATAAAAATCCGGATATTTGGCATCATTTTTCACCCTAAGTTTGTTCCAAAATCTTTTTTGGTATTTACATAAAACAATTGGCAATAAATGTAAATTTTATTTGTAACAATTCAAAGTTTATTTACACAAAGCATAATTTCTCAATATATTTCTTCACAAAGGTTATATGAAACATTAAAGTAGATACTTTGACTGATACAGTGACATCATTATTTAGACATAATGTACTGAACGTTTTAACATGCCAACTTGCAGTAACATTTAAAGAATAATAATGCTGCTTTTTGTGTGTGTTGGGGGGTGGAGGGGGGTTATAGTTGAAAATGCATCTTAATATGTTTGTGGTAACCTGTTACATTTTTTTTCAGGGGGGGATACATTTTAAATTGTAAATATTAAATATGTATTTAAAGTTATTTTATTGCAATGAACTGATTTTTTTTTTTTCAATTCATTGCTCTTCAATATCCTTATACTATTACTGTGTCACCCCCAAAACAGCTTGTAAAACATGCATTAAAAAGCATTTATGGACCTTTTTTTAGATGAACAAACCAGACTTTGTCCAGACGTTTACAAACTAAAACCCAAGCATGAGTGTGAACTTTTGTTCTCCGCATCATACACCAGCAGGAAGCAGAAATGAGCTTGTGATTATGGATTGTGAGGATGGATCTCTTCCAGCTGCTCTGTACCTCCGGTCAGCCTTCGTCTCACCACCCTGTGCCCCGGCCAGCTCCATCCACAAGCGTGTCATTCAGAAGCTGCCATTTGTTTAGATAAGCCTTTGATACTGAATTTTATACTGCTTGGCTTCACATGACGGCAAAATCCACTTTTTAACTCTTTCACACCGCACCGCTGTGCTTTGTAATCAGCTGCGACGATTATACGATTGAAAATACGCTCTGATCGCTCCTCGTGTTTATTTTGGAGCGCGATACTTGGCCAAAAACAATACCAGTCAAAACAAAGCAGGGGTTATGTGGACTCGCAGTAATTTGCGCTGTCTGTGAAGAGGTTTTGAATCTCTTTGAAGTGTCCAGTGCCCAAATTACAGTGCTGCCATAATGAAGTATTACCATGCAATTACCCAGTGGTACGCTACACACAGCAGCCGAGCAGAGAAAGTGCTGAGAATAGTGTGTGTGTGTGTTACAGTGCCACGCTGTGAACAGAACCGCTTGGCTCTACAGTGGGCGACCCTCACCTGAGGTGGCCGAGCCTGATGAATTATGGAGCGCCAGAAGGCTCATCAATACTGCAACAACAACTGCACAAAATACGCTGCCTATTGGCACCAACCGACGCGTTAACGGCCAATGTATTTTTAATTAACGCCGAGCCTTCCTGCTTCATTTGACAGCTGCCGTTAACATGACAGAGGTTGATGACAGCTATTTCTGGTGTGCAGGTAGCACAAAGGCTTTAAAATTTTCACAAACCGAGACGCTCGCCTTGAGACCCTTGGGCTGCTTTCTGCTCATCTTAAGGCGCGCAACCAGGTCAGCACAGCAGTTATGTGCCAGGCATTCAGACTTGGTTTTTAATTTGTTGCCGCTCGCTGCAAGTTTGGGGAGTTGTATTATTCAAGCCTCCATAGAAACCGAAGTTACACATCATTGGCAGTTGAACCCGTGAAGAAAGAGGAGGTCGGCTCCTCCCTGTTACAGACGCCTTGATTAAAACCAACGAGAGAGAGAGAGAGAGTGATGAGACAAACCACATGCTTAGTGACTCATACACACCAGGCCCGCAGCAGATGCACGCTCCGAGATCTCTAATCAAATCTGGTTTTAGTGCATCGTGGAGACACAAACTCACTCTTTATGTCAATAACGGAAGTCATTGTGGATTTTCCAAAGCGGAATCTCTTCGCTCGCTCTTACCAAAGCAGTCGGAGACTCCTGCTCACGGACACTTGGGGTCAGTCGTGGCTGAAATGAGAACCAGGGACGGGTCCGAGGTCAGCAGCTGGTGGAGGATATGGCAATCATTTACAAAAATATGCTTTCCCAAGCCCACAAAAACAAAAGCCCCAAACTCAACAGCTGGGAAGGGTTGGGAGTAGCCCCAAGGCTGGCAAGTTCCCTTCCAGATGGAGAGGTTAGGCCGAGGCTAGCCAGGCAGCTTCACTTAAACTTCCGATTCCCATTAGGCACAGAGAAGATTGCAGGGGAAGGGAAGAGGAAGAAAAGCAATGAGCATGACTGCTCTGTTTTTTCACCCCGCTTAATCAAATAAAGCAGGAAGCTTCCGAGACGGAAGAATTGTGTTTATTGATACTTATGCATACTCGGAGCTTGTTTGTTTTCAAAATCCTCTCTCTCTCTCGCTCTCTGTGTCTAGCTGTGTGATATTAGTGTGCAAATCTTTTTCTGGGAGAATTACGTTATCACTTTTTTTTTAATCCCCTTTTATTATTAATAGTATGTTTTTAAAAAAGTGAACCACTGGGAAATTTAGCGAACCCATTTGGTTTCAAGTTAATAGCCAGGGCATGTCAAATAACGAATGAAACAGGTCTTAAATAAGAATTGATGACCTTTTCCCAGTCTTTTGTTGATCTGACGCCCCGCACAGCACAGAAGTAACATGGTCCTGGTGTGGATATTATGTTACCACCAGTTTTAAAATGTGCAATTGCCGTCTTAAAGGAGCTCCAGGACCCGATGAATAAGAGTAATGTACACATCATAGACTTGATCCTTGCACGTAATGCGTATCTTGTGTGAGCGGGTGTCAGGAGCTGGTGGCTACAGAAAGACACAAGGGGAAGTTGACACGGGGTCCACACAACCTGGCAACCTTTTGAAAGAGTACATGTGATATTCATTGAGGAAGACTATGAACGTTTACCGCTAGAAGGCCGGGCTGCTGATGTATTAAGCTCTATGAGGTCTGATGGGAATTAATCAATGAAACGGCAGAGGCCTGAGCCAAGTATGTACCGCTCTTTCAAGCCCCCCAGCAAATGTCATATTGGGTTTTTTTAAATGGAAAATATGGAAAAACTCCATTTACAGACTGCCTGAAAAAGTAATAGTGTGTTTTGTTTAGAAATGAAACAGCTCTTAAGGTTGTTTTTTAAGTGCACACTTTCTGCATGAAGGCAGTGGCTTAGTTATTGCTATGAAATGTGGATTTGATTTTAATGCACATGTGTAAAAGCAATCGCAATCGCACCGAAGACATTACCTTCACCTCAAACGGCCATTTCTGGATATGATCCCGTATATATTAATGATCTGAAGCCTCGCAAGTGAGTGATGACTGCCTGCTTTGCCATTACACGTTATAGAAGGACATTTTGAGATTTATTTTGTGAAGCTTTTTGTCTCATTTTCTTCTTTCATAAGCATGTAAGGTAATCCAGCACACCCTTAAGTCGACAAGCATCGACCCCTTTGGGCTCTAAACACAGCAGCAGGGCTGAGGGTCGTGACCTCGGGGCCTGGTGAGGTCAGGGTGGCGGACAGCAGGGGCAGCCATCACAGGCCCATTACTGCAGGAAATTGGAAACACTGACCCTGCTCAGACACGGGCAGCATGCGCTCTGACGCCATTTGTAGCGCCTAATTGTGCCATAATTAAGATGAACTGAGAGGGGGAGGGGGGGGGGGAGTGGTCCTGGAAAGAGAAGCAGACAGGAAAGAGGAAAGCTATCATCACATTTCACATGCACGCATTTGTACACTCGTAGTGAGACTGAGTGGACGTGACCGCAGTGGTGTGCCTTTTTTTGTTATGCATTCATGAGATTAACAGAATTTTGTGTGTGTACACATAATAATTTTGCATAATATAATATGTATACACGTGTATGTGTGTGTACTCATAATAATTTTACAGAAAATATTTTTTCCTCATAAAATATACCTGTATGTATGTACAGTATACACACGTGAGTTCAGTTTTTACATTTATTTTTGAAGTTAGATTATGGATGATAATGCTGAAGAATGTGTTTTAGTTAAAAAACAACAACAACTGCGTTTTAGTAAACATTGACTAAATTCAGACTTTTGAAAACAGAGGTTACTCTCTGTCTTGTCTACTGCATTATTTCTGCGAATTATTCCTTGATTCATCAATCCACTCAAATGACCATTATGCCGCTGGTAGACAGCAGGTATGGATGCCAGTAAGATGAGTGAGCATGGTCACATAGCATTCAATTTACAGTGTCCAGAGTGGATGGAGATTATTTTTTCTAAGACACAGTAAACACGCCACTTTGGATGTTGCTGTTGTTGACTTTATTGATACCCGTAGGTACATTCTTTTTGCAGCAAGGTTTGGCGTTTTTTTGGCAAAGTTTGATACAAACAATTCATTACCTATATACCCACTTAAACACAAACAAAAGTACCTTAAAATATCACAATTTATTCAAAGCAACAACCGATGATGGGACAAAGCTACTCCTGTAACGTTTTGTCCGACTGAAAAGCATCTGAAAACATACTAGTGTTAATATAGCCTGAGTGGATCAATAATAAAGTGTTCCAAACCCCTCCTTTTGCTTGATGACCCAGTTTATTGGGATTGGTCTTCTGCAAAAAGAACTCCCATCACCATCATTATAGTTTATCAAGTGTAGCACATTTTATACAATGTCTAAATAGAAAACGTAGCTTTATTTTTAAATTAGCAAGTCTTATGAGGAAGCATCCTATACAAAAATCGTTACTATGAAAATAAAAATGGTTAAAATGGAACTTTAAATCCTTTATTTTCACTCTGTGAATCCCACGTCGTATGCATTTAGTTTGCTGTTCTAGCAATCATCAGTAAAATGATGTGGACACATCACAGGGTTAGGGCTTCACAGCGTCACGCTACTGTGCCTTTAATTATTGAATCTTAACAGCCTTAATAGGTTAAAATAGATTCACCCCTGTTTAAATAACCCTCTTATTTTGAGAGACTATAACTGTATACACAATATATTTTCTAAAACTAATCTAAAACTTTGTGGGATGTTTTCTTTCACTTAGTGCTGTGTTACACACCATGTGAAGGTAATTTTCAACAATTCATAATAGGGGCATAGTAAGGCAATATAAGACAATGTGTGCTTTTTTTATTATTGGATTTGAAGATGCATTACATCATGCAGTAAATTTGGCTACGTTCCATGAACCCACAGATGATTTTGCTCAAAAATATTATTGAATTGAATTGAATGCACTGCCTTGATGAATATATCAAATGTGTTTTCTTCCATTTTACGCATTTATTGGCATTGATAATGATTATTTATTCATCTTTGTCTTTTGATCAGTTGAGAACCGCTGATTTAAAGGTCAATTTTAGACATGTATTACATGAATGAAAGAGGGGAAAAATTGCAGAGTTTAGCTATGTGGTTTGCAATTTTGCCATCAACTTATATTACATAAAACAGGCCTGCGACCGCAGCGTAGAGATCCCGTGTAACACAAGACCATGAGTTTTGGGGCCACCGATCTTTCCCCATTTGCATGTTTGAAACGACAAGGCCTCACCTTTTAATGAAAGAAAGCAGCAGCCCTCCATGTTCATTTCAGCCATGTTGAATTAGAATAAAGAGCTCTGCGCTTTCTCAGTCAAACTCCCATTCTCACAAATCTCACCACTTAAAACCTGCCTTCTCACGCTCGACTCAAACCAAACCTCTGATCAGAGTCAGATGAAATGGGATGTTGGTTTAAGCTTTGATTGGAGCAGTCAGATGCAATGCCTTCCACAAATATTGACACCCTTAGTAGTTTGACAAAAGAGGACTGTTTAGTGTTTTGATCTTATGCTAAATCATTAATAAACATGCTTGCTGTCAGTGAGTATGTTTACATAAACACCAGTAATCGGATTTTAATACTCGATTAAGAGTCTACCATGTAAACAGTGATTTTTGATTACCTTAATTCCACTAAAGTCATAATCGAACTAAACAGAAATTGGAGTAAGACATGTGGAGTATGGCGATTTTAGTCGCATTATTGAAGTGCAGTACAGCCATGTAAACACCTTAATCAAACTCTTACCAGCATGTAGAACTTCTCACCCAGTTTTGCGACAGGATATTCCATACACACATGGCTGTTTGACACTATTCTCTGCACTTACCGAGTCAGTAAAGGAGCACTGACAGACAAAATCACATTCTATTGAAACACCAGTCCTTACTTCATGCTCTCATTCAATACCTTAGTTTGTCCCGGGGGCATGAATGAAATGTCCCTGAATGAAAGTGAAACTGCTGAACTTCAGTTAAAGTCCAAAAATTGAAATCGAAGCACCCAACGTTACATGAAACTCCAAATGAAATGTGGCTAGCATTGTGACGCAATGGCGTTAATCAATCTATGCCCATAACATGTTACATGTACTGTAAATTGGATCATGAACAGCACATTCAAAAACCAGCACATGTAAACACCTTAATCATATTATTGACTAATTCAGATAAGGGCAACTAATTCAGTTAATGATGTCAAATGTAGTCATTGAGAACAAACACAGCAATGACTGCACAGTTGCAATAACAGTTGCAGTTTTATCAAAAAAAATTGTTATTGTTAAATACATGTGTGCTACAATTATTTGAGCGGCATGTTTTCAAGCATATTCCCGTTTATATTGTACAATTAAGTGCACCTGGATAAAAAAAGATCAGGAAACTGTTTAAGCAAATTGTTAAAGGAAATTGTGATTTGCAGAAAATGTTCCACAAAATTGCAAGTGGCTTTTAAAAAACAGCCAAAAACTCAGAAAAACGTCCATTTCTACAATTTGAGCCATCATTAAGAAATTGCAGTCAACAGCAATTGTTAAGAATGAACCTGGAAGAGGATGTGTGTCTGTTCAAACGGCCCACAAATCTCCAAGAATCACAGCTTGAATAGCTTGCTGGGTCTCGGGGTCAGGAAGCCTCCAAAACTACAATCCAGCATCACCACCACAAATTGTCTAAAGGGTTTCAGGAAAAAAGCCTCTGCTCTCATCCAAATACAAGCTTTTTTGTTGTATTGTTAATATTTTGGACAAAAGATCAAAAGTTTAAACAAAGACTTTTTCCCCCATTCTTCACCAAGGGTGTCAATATTGGTGGAGTAGACTGTATGTTTAGTTTATGTTTGTTTGTATGTCAGACAGAAAGGAAGGGCAGCCATTGGCCTCCTCAGACTGGGTTGTCCTGTAAACAGACACCTACCGGCAGCTGGGCACTTGGCAGCCAGACAGGCCTGTGTGTAGAGAAGGACACTGACCCACCGTCTCACTGTCTCCACACACACACACACACATTCGCAAAGGTCTGTGTTACCCCTTCCTGTGGCACGGCCATGACTTTTCCCGACTCCCACAGTGACACACAGCGCTGTGTTTACTGGCTTTCCGGAAAACTAGGCAGGAAGAGCCTATCTCTCCACGTCCAAATTTTTATTTTTAAATCAACACTTTGTGCCGTTTATTTGTACCCAACAACAAGCAGCATGATTTATTTCACTGTAATCTAAAGCAAGCGTCTCCGTTTCCTAAAACCGAGCACTGGAAATGCTTGGAAGAATGTAAACCAAATGCAGGAAAAATTATACAAATACAGATAGCGACGAGCTCTTAGTCGAAATGTTTTCTCTGAAGTGCGCTGGGGAGCCTCTCGAGGCTTGCCAGGAAAACACTCAAACTTATCTTTCTTCCTCTAAGCTCTTGTTGGAGACCTCCTTCTGGAGTGAGAGATCAAGCACTCCATATAGCAGCTAAGCATACTTTTAGCTGACGCATCAGCTTTTATTACAGGGATGACACGTGTAGGATAACTATTATCAAGCATAATTTTATTTAGGATTTAAGTGTTTCATTTTTTAATTGAAACAAAATCATTGTGGAATATATATAAGGAATAAGTTATGACAGAGATGGTGATGCAGCTACAATTTGAAGCCAATCCTGCCTGGATCTCCTTTACTAAATGCAATTGTACTTTACAAACTTTTGAATTTTCATCAGCTCAATTATTAATTAAGCGTTAATATTAGTAACAGTCTCTTAGTAAAAATGTAATATTTTCCCAGTTTAAATTGATTTGTTTTTTATGCTTTTTTAAATCAATAACGTTTTAATTATTTATAAGCTATTCGCATATTATTTACTATTTATAGCGTTTTTATACCAAGTAACTTAATTATTCATGATTAATTCATGAGTTATTTTATTATTTTGTTGTTGTTGTTTTTGTATTATTGCTTCATGCCATAATTTTTCTTTACTATTTAACAATTCTTTGAAGTTTTTTTATGTATTTATTAACAATATTTGTTGTATTTTTTCCCTACTTGTTTTATAATTGTTTAATAGTGAATTATTTTATTGTTTTGAATCCTTATAGAATCTTGTCTTCATTTTAAGTTTTTCAGTTCAATTCATTCATTCATTCATTCATTTTCTTGTCGGCTTAGTCCCTTTATTAAAAAGGGGTCGCCACAGCGAAATGATCCGCCAACTTATCTAGCATTTGTTTTACGCAGCAGATGCCCTTCCAGCCACAACCCATCTCTGGGAAACATCCACACATTCTCATTCACAGGCATACACTACGGACAATTTAGCTAACCCAATTCACCTGTACCGCATATCTTTGGACTTGTGGGGGAAACCGGAGCACCCGGAGGAAACCCACGCAACATCGGGGAGAACATGCAAACTCCACACAGAAATGCCAACTGACCCAGCCGAGGCTCGAACCAGCGACCTTCTTGCTGTGAGGTGAACGTGCTACTCACTACGCCACCGTGGCGCCCAGTTCAATTCAATTCATGGTATTACAATGTAGTTTGTTTCAAAGCAGCTTAACAGAAGATTTAGTCAATTGAAACTGTCGTTATAAATAGTTTTTAGCTGTACTTTTGTTTTGTATTTGTTTTATTTTTGTTCAGAAATGAGTAGTTATGTTTAGTATAGTAGTTTAGCATTTACAGTATTTTATTATATATTTTATATGCATTTCATTTTCTTTACATTTTTTACTTTATAGTGTTTTGTTTATTATTTTTAGCATTGTTGGATTATTTTCATTTATTAACATTATTTTATTTTATTACTGTTAGTAATTTTTATGTTCTTAAAAATTATTTATTTATACATTTATATGTTAGTTTGCATTTATGTAGTTGTTTTTGTATTCATTTTTAGACATGATTATTTTCGTTATAATTGCTTTTATTTTTGATTGATTTAATTTCTTATTTTAAGATACTGTTTATCATACATAGTATTTTCTTGTATGTTTTTTTTTAAACCAGAGTCACGGTTTTGTTTACTCATAGTCGGGATGCACATGCTTGGGGAAGCTCAGCAGCTGCATGTTTGTGGCATAAATCAGCATCGCTCTGTCTCGTCTCTTCTCTAATTATTCATCGAGAGAACTGTTAATATCCTCCATGTGGTTTTTCCCTTCTCCGCTCTCGCTGTCCTACTCTCTGATCATCACTCCTAAACAAGCTTCGCTTTATCATCACTGCCAACACTTCTCTAATAAAGGCCTGCATGCAATCACCAAAACACACCAGAGGCTCGCAAATTACAGCCCGTTTGTTCCCGCAACCTAACGCAGGCCGTCCCCCCAACCCCAGCCTTTCCAATCCGGCTAAAATTAGGGCCCCTGGCCTACCAGCAGCCCATGATTACCATGTTGTTTCTCTTCCATGATGGATTTTGCTGTAGGTTTAGTGTTAAAGGGGACATATGAAAATCTGACTTTTCCTGTGTTTAAGTGCTACAATTGGTGCGTTTTCTTGCACAGATAATGTGAAAAAGACAACTCATTTAATTTTGTTTTGTTAAGCATTTCTCTTTGAGCTTGTGGAAAACTGTGTCATTGACATTTCGCCCACTTAGTGGCATAGGAAGGGGAACTTATTATATATTATCACCCTTTAATCTACACGTTTCCACCCACAGCACCACTGCAGCAGCCATTTCTGTTTACTCAATGTAGCACCAGGAAAAAAACATTGCAAGTCTTCTGTTGTTGGATGTACCAACAAACATATTAGTTTCCTTAGACTCTCAACATCCAAGCAACTGAGGACATTGTGGTGGAATTTCAGTTTTGATGGAAATGAGCAGAAGAATGTTGGTGAAGTGTTGTAGATTTGTGGAATATAAATTTCTTCTTACACTACACCAACAAAGGTCACTTCAACGCAATTTTCAGGGTGGGTCAAAACACACAGCATACCTACAGTATTTTGTGCTGTAACTTCATGTCCAAAACAGGAATGCAACTGCATATTTTGAGTATGTTTCAAAATGTCCCTTCTGAATGTGCTTGATAACATGCTATGCAGCTATTGTGGCTGAAGTTTCCATTGTCTCTGTCTGGATTTATTAAAGCCATAACTATAGTAAGTAAATTCTGCTAACTGCAATGCACATATTTATTATTTACTGTATAGTTAGGTAAAAGACATTTTACATTTTCTAATTACTGATTTTAACCTAATAGTAGGGATGCCCTGAAATGAAATGATCTCATCCACCAACAGTATGCAGCATCCACCTGGATGACACAACGGCAGCCATTTTGCGCCAGACCACACACACCACACATGATGAGACAAAGTGATGAAGCCAATTATGATATGGGGATAGTTAGGAGGCCATGATGGACAGAGGTCAATGGGCAGATCCGGCCAGGATGCCGGGGTTAAACACCTACTCTTTTCGAAGAACAACTTGCCATTTTTAACGACCACAGACCACAGTCAGGACCTCGATTTGACGTCTCATCCAAAAGATGGCGCTCACTGAGCAGTATAGAGCCCCCTTTGCTATAATGGGGCATGAGGACCCACACAGACCGTAGGTTAAGAGCCCCCCGTTGTCCTCACTAACACCACTTCCAGTAGCAACCTAGCTTTCCCATGTGGTCTCCCATCCAGGTACTGACCAGGAGCAGCCCTGCTTATTGTAATATTTTTCAAAGATTATTTTATTAAATATTATAATTTTGTGAGACTTTTAAAATTGAGCTCAATAACAGAAATTACATTAAAAATATATAAAATATTTTTATAATATTAATATAATTACTGATTTAAAAAAAACTGAATAAAATAAAATAATCCCATTTTATTGACAGTACATTTCTGTTGACAGTGTACGAAAGTCGAAAAGTGTCATTTTATTAGTGTTGCCATGACAGCCCAGTAGCGCTATTGCAGGCGACAAAGACAAGTGTAGTAAATAGAAATGTCCGGTCAGCGCAATACGTGGATAGATTTTTTGGTAAGCCATTGCGAATTTTAACTGTTCAGCACAGCAGCAAACTTCCCTTGTACAGCACAAGCCATTGAAATGAATGGGTTTCATAATGAAGCAAAACACTTTCCACATCTGGCAGAGTCAAACCAGCCTACTGAACACTGCTGGACCGTGTGGCACAGCATAGACCAGAGGTGCCCAATCCTGTTCCTGGAGATCTACCTTCCTGCAGAGTTTAGCTGCAACCTTGATCAAACACACCTGTCTTTAATTACAAAGTGCTCCTTCAGATGCTATTTAGTTGGTTTAGTTGTTTTTGATCAGGGTTAAAGCTAAACTCTGCACCGTGAGATTTGCTTGTTTTATTGCTTCTGAAGTGTCACACTATCATGTAAAGGCTCCACCCTCTTCTGGAAAGCAGCAGCTCAATTGCATTGAAAGGGCCGCACACAAAAATCTTGTGTTTTTAGTTACACTCAACTAGGGCAAATATAATAAGTGATATGTGGAGTATTTTGAGTTGAAATCACATTCACCAGACAGTTATTTTAAACCTTGCACAAAGAGGGCCAAAATGCCACCTTTAAAATGAGTGTTTGATTTTCGGCAGAACATCAGGATCTCAATGTGGTTTTTGAAGGAGCAGAGGACAATTATTAAATCCGCGTAGTCAGATTTCTTACCAAAGTTCTGTTCTTTCATACTGCAACCCTCTCTAATATCCCGACATCCACTTAACCTAAAACGCCTCGCTGTCTCCTCCAACTGTCCACCCTGTCTGACCAGAAGGAGACACATGTTTACTTCAGCTACTTGTGTTAAATGTCACGCACATTGAGGCCATTTCTCTCTGCCTGTCTGTGTCTCTTTCTCACAAACACACACACACACACATACACACGCACAAGGGCATAAGTGGCTGTCTCTTATCACCAAGTATGTGAAAAATGTGTAATGCGGGCAGAGCTGAATTTGATTAAAGTGAGGAAGTTTACAGAGGAGGTGAAGTTTGATGAGCAGGCTGGGCAAAGTGGCACAACGACTAAATTGGTTGTTTCACTGTTGACACGCAAGGATGAAGTGGATGGTCTTTTTTTCACCTTCTGTTTTACTTTTAATATGCACTCTCAGAAATAAAGGTACGCGTGTTGTCACTGGGGTGGTACCTTTTCAAAAGGTGCAAAGTTGAACCTAAAGGGTACATATTAGTACCTCAAGGGTACATATTAGTACCTAAAAAGTACAAAAGTGTTCCTCTTAAAAAATTTAGGTACTAATATATACTTTTGAGGTACCAATTTGGACCCTTTAAGTACAAATGTGTACCTTTTGAAAAGGTACTACCCCAGTGACAACTTGTGTACCTTTATTTCTGAGAGTGTGAGAAGAGTTTAGCATTGATGATAATTCCATCTTAATGGAGTTCTGTTTAATTGCATTATTTTATATATTTTTTTAAATTGTTTTATTGATTTAATTGTTATCTTGATGATTATATATTATTTTATTGATTTACTGAAATTAAAGGTATGCCTGTGTGCGATATACAGTATGTGCAAATGAAGAACACAGTGCTAAATGTAACAATGCATGTTGTTTTTATTCATTCATTTCCTTTCGGTTTAGTTCCTTTATTAATCTAAGCTCGCTATAGTGGAATGAACCACCAACTTATATATGTTTTACGCAGTGGATGCCCTTCCGGCTGCAACCCATCACTGGGAAACATCCATATACACTCATTCACACACATACACTACAGACAATTTAGCTAACCCAATTCACCTATAGCACACCTATACCCACGCAAACATGGGGAGCACATGCAAACTCTAGACAGAAATGACTAGTGTATGTAGAAATGACAACTGACCCAGCCGAGGCTCGAACCAGCGACCTTCTTGCTGTGAGGCGATTGTTCTACTCTCTGCGCCACTGTGACGCTGTGGTTGTTTTTATTTATGTTTAAAATTATTATACAGTAATTTTATTTTAGTTTTTAGTGTTTTGAATGATTTGTTGCTTCTTAAAATAAAAGCATTTTAAAAAGCAAAAATATTAAAAAGCCTTTATTAATATGGCTATTCCTACAACTGCGTCTACGTGTTCGGCAAACACTTGCCTTCATCAAGGTAACAGAGATCAGATCAGGTGCGTCTGGAGTTTCTTTTGAACACTATGTTCTTATGACTCATTAGAATATCTAAACAGTATTAAAATAATATATTGAACACAAGGTCAACTCAACAATCATTATTAATTCAGCATTGAGAGAGAAAAAAATGGTAATGAAAATAAAATAAAAAAAGATGAGTGTTATACAACATATTTCTCAAATAATACTATGTGAATGTAGAAGGAAAGCTCACAAATATGTATTTATAAACAAATAAACTAGTATAGCAAATAAATGCACATAAACATACACATACATATACGTACACGCATATAAGTACATACACATATACATACATGAATACATATTCAACAATTCCCCAAAGAGCACCGACACATTAATTAAGCTACCCCTGAGCACTTTTTGTTTGACTTTGAACATGTTACATGAATGTTTGTAGGCACATTATATGAAATTAGATTTTACTAGTGCTGGGTAAAGATTAATTTTCATACAAAATAAAAGTTTGTTTTGATATAAGCTGTCATGATATGTTTTTGTGTGTGTGAAATATATGTTTATTATGTATATGTAATACACACACATGCATGAAAACAAAACAGTACAAACCTTTTTTGCTTAGACATTTAAATCATGTACAATTTGAATCATGTACATTTGTTCACAAATATATAAACGCTTGTGTGTATTTATAAATATGAATAATAAATACAGACTGTATGCACTCGTTATGTCAAAAACAAACAAATTTTGGATGCGATTAATCGAGATTAGTCTTTATGATGGAGATTGGCCTTATTGGCTTATTCCTATTTTTACAGTATATGCAAAGGGAATAAGCTGAAAAGAAAATGAATGAATGAATGTATAAAACAATGAATGTGCAATACAAGTACATGATTGCAAGGCTGCAGAAGAATGATGTTGAGCGTCTGGCCTCAGTGTACATTCTCTACGTCCATTATACATTACGAAACCTCAGCGCCCTGTAAAACGATATGTATAACAGGCCTCTCAGACCGAGGCTCCGTCGAGTGTAAATATTTGGAGTGTTGAGAGTCAGAGCAGTCACTGTTACAGTCAGAAGGCCCTTGAACTATTCGTCTGTCATGCCTGGTGGTGAGAAGGATGGACCAGTCCGTCTCTGACCTCCGCAGGCAGACATTCGGGGTCTTCAGTCACTCCTCAGCCTAGCGACTGGACAAAGTCAGTGTTGTATTGGGGAGTACTGGTGATTGTGAATGAGAATGAAGAGGCAGGGAGGAGTGGAGTTATTGTTTTGCTTCAGGGCAGTGCTGAACTTCCTGTTGGAGGTGTAAAGGATAAAAAATCACTAGGAACGGGGTGAGCTTGAGGCGATGGATGGAGATGAGTGTCTGAGCCTGGGTTTAGTTGTCATTTCACTACCATAACCCAGCGCCCAGTTTCATCTAGTACATTGTGTACTCACTGTTTGCTTGCATAAACAGTTTATTTAGTTTTAGCATGTTTGTTGTGTCAGTTTTTGTTCTATCCACTAAAATAAATGGCTTTTTTTTAAGGAAAAGTTAGGTGTTCTTCCAAAAAAGAATAAATGGCTATATAATTATTATGATTGTACTGTATCTGTGTGTGAATACAGTCTACAATTAATACATCAATAGTGTGCTCACTGTACGCTATTTGTTTCCACGTTGTTCTAACAGACACATCCATGCTTTTTGTACAACTCTTGTACATCTCTGTGCTCATCTTTACCTTCATCATATTTCACATAATTTGATGTTTTTCTTTTGTATATACAGTATGTTTATTAGGCAGTTATTGAAATGCTGATTTTTCATTACATTAAAAAGAAATTACTGAACCTAAACATAGGAGCTGGACAAAAATGCTAGTTTAAAAGAAAAAAAAAGGTTGTCAATTATATAAAATAATAGTAGGATATTTTTAGAGCAGCAAATTATTATTAAATTTGATTTATTACTTTTTTCGATAGTATTTTAGTAACACATTCTGCTGTTAAGTGTGATTACTGTTTTTCTGGAGTATAATTAACCTTTTTATAAGCATATCCGTTTTAACTATTTACAGTGCTCAGCTTCGATAAGTGCACCATCTTTTAAAAAGGAATATTTTTATCCAATTCACATTAAATAGAGTGTCACGATCAGAGGAAGGAGAGGGAGACAGATGTAGCAAAACAGTATGTTTATTACTGCAACATCGTTGATATGGGAAATAGGTAAGGCAAAGGCAGTCTTAGGTAATGGGCATCCAGAAAGGCTAGTAAACAGAGTCACTTCCCTGAATGGAGGCGGATGACGATGAGTAGATGCAGAGCTGATGCGGAGCAGTAGCAGAGCACAGGAGGGTGTTCAGGAGAGGTATCAGGAAGGCTTGGTTGATTGTGTCCATGTGTGATACTCGACGGTGTGTGCACGGATGAGGGGAGCTTAAATGCGTGAGTCCAGAGTGGTAACAGGTGGTGATTAATAATCAGGGGATGGTGCACGGCTGGAGGACGGTCTAGGTGAAATGGAAGGAGAGTGATGGACTGGGGACGTGACATAGAGACAATACATTTGGTGCATTTAAAGGAAAGAGTTTTATTAAACATTTATAATGATAAAAAATAAGAGTTTGGTCACCGAACATCTTTAGTATTAGAAAAATAATACATTTAAATTCAAATGAAGTATCGTAAAAATAATAATAATAATAATAAAATTAAAAAACAATAATAAAAAATAAAATAATCATAATCATAGTAATAGTTATAATAATAATACAACATTTCAATTTCATATTTTTTATTCAAATGATATTTACTATTTTTCTTAACATTTTCATTCATTCATTCATTTTCTTTTCGGCTTAGTCCCTTTATTAATCCGGGGTCGCCACAGCGGAATGAACCGCCAACTTATCCAGCATTTGTTTTACGCAGCGGATGCCCTTCCAGCCACAACCCATCTCTGGGAAACACACATACACTACGGACAATTTAGCTTACCCAATTCACCTGTACCGCATGTCTTTGGACTGTGGGGGAAACCGGAGCACCCGGAGGAAACCCACGCAACCACGGGGAGAACATGCAAACTCCACACAGAAATGCCAACTGGCCCAGCCGGGGATCGAACCAGCGACCTTCTTGCTGTGAGGCGAACGTGCTAACCACTCGGCCTTCTTAACATTTTAATTTGGAGTATTATTTTTTGCTCTAGTTTTGGCATTGGTATTGACTAATCTAATAATGTATATACACAAATATATTTTTATAAAGCATCTTATAAAACAATATGAATTCAAAAGAGAGATATGTGAGGTATGTACCCATATATGCTGAGCACTGTTTGTTTTTTGTTTATTTATTTTAAAATTTACAATTTTAATTTTAATTTTCTTTTCAGCAAGAATGCTGTAAGTTGACCAAATGTGACAATTTAGTTCATACATTAACTTTTTATTTTTAATGTATGCTTGCTTCTTTTCACAATTTGAATCTAGATCCATTGCAACTTATAACCAAGTATGATTTATGTTCTGAAAAATTATATTATATTCAACGATATATATATTTAGGAAATTGGATGACTTCAAAAAGTGTATCATCTTTTAACTCACCATGAGCAATGTTATAATTTATTATCGAAATCTGTTTTTCAGGGGGGAAAATAAATGGAGATTTATTTTCAAAACCCAGCTGCTGCACTCCATTATTCTGTACCCATGTGGGGCATTTCTCAAACCTGCGAGAGCATAGTGAATGTTGCATTACTGTGGCCCAGAAGTGAACAACCATCTCACCTGCTGCAAAAACCATGACTGCCCCCTTTTTCCTCTCTCATTATTTTAATAAAGTGTCATTTACCACAATTATTGAGCCGATTAGCTTGTTAGAAGCCCATCCATCAGAGAACAACAAAAAACAAGCGAGGTCACGGTCTGCAGTTGTAAATGTCAGGTCATGGTGTGGGCAAATCAGGCGTTGTCTGAAAACACTCTGTGTGTGTCTTATGTGTTGTATCACGGGGGGCTGCCTCCTACTTTGAATTTCATTATGGCTCTAAAAGAGGGGCTTAAACTTCTGGTGTTAAGTGTTTGTTTTCTGTTTTCAATCTCATGGTTTTTGAGTCTTTGCGGGGGTGAGTTTAAGCAGCCTTTGTGCAATGTGACAAAAAGAATACTTGGTGAACTGGGCCAGCTTTGTTCCTGTGCGCCATTGCAAAATATGATTTGAGACGAGAACCCCGGGCCCAACCTTTCAATGGGGAGTTTTTATTTTCTGCCAGCATTCTAATCAGCGCCGAGCCCTTGAGTCAAAGCATTACCATAAAGACACACTGTTCACCCGGAGTCGCTTCTGTCCTGTAGGCGCAGGGAAGGAATTTAGGGATCTGTCATCTGCCAGACATTAGACTCCCCACATTTTTTTGATGATTGACCTTTTTGTGCGCATGACTTACCTCTGTGGCATATTGCTCATTCAACTTTGGCAATCAGATTTAAACACTGAATATCCATCCCTTTACTGGCAGCAATTTAAACACAGTTCTTTCTTTTTTTTCTTCTCTGAAGTGAACCTACTAGTGGTCAACCAATATGTAGTCCAGGCTTGTAATTCGACTAATATTTGACATTAAGGTTTCTTATTGACCATTTCCAGGGTCCCGTATAATCAGTTTTGCTTGGTATTTATTTGAGCTAAATGTGGTTCCCAGTGTTCAGTGACCACAGTGTATATTTTTTTTGAAAAGTGTGTTCATGGTTACAAAAATACTGGAGTTGGTTTGCTGGACTGAAGATGTTGCTGTCTTGAGTTCAATTATATTTTTATGGATTTATTTTGTATTTATTTAACTTTAAAAAAGTTGTTTTAATAACAATTGTTTAAAATAAAAAAAATGTTGTTTTATTTTATTTTATCATGTGGTTTGCGAATCTTTGCTGGGATGAGTTTAAGCAGCTTTTGTGCAATGTGACAAAAAATAATACTTAGTCTACTGGTCTGGCTTTGTCCCTGTGCACCATTGTAAAATATGATTTGACATGAGAACTCCAGGCCCAACCAATCTTTATTTTTTTTGTTTTGTTTTGTTTTGTTTTGTTTTGTTCGTTTCATTTCGTTTCATTTTATTTCAATTAATTTCATTTCATTTCATTTTATACTATCAATACTAAAACAGTACTAATGTTTTTATTCTTTGAAAGTGTCCTTCAGACCACCTTACGCATTTATTAGCAACAAGTTTTTAATATAGAATTTTTGTCATTACATTTTTTTTTTCAATGTAAAAGCCATAAATGTATGAATGCATGTTTGTCTGTATTTATTTAGTGCATGATCAGATGGTCTTTTGTATATATTTTTTAACAAGTACAATGAGTTTGTTGGTTCCACCGAATGATAATGCAATGTTTTTTCATCCATATATTTACAAAAGTTGCATTAAACAATAAAGTTACATTAAAAGTTACAATAAACGTTAAAGTTACATTAAAAGTTACATTAAACATTAAAGTTAACATTAAAGCAGACAATTGTATGAATTATGTTTTCTATGTAAATAAAATCTGAAAAAAAATCAACAAATAAATTAATGTAGCCATCAAAATGGGAAATTATATATATTATATACTATGTATATATACAATTTACTGTTGACAATTAATTTCAATAAATTAATGAACAAATATATTTAAATTCTAATCATATTTCATAATTGTGTGATTTTTTTCTATATGTCTCCTGAAATAAATGTAGCCGTGCTTGTTGTGTATTCACAAGTAAATAACATATGTAAATGGAAACATTTTAACTATATTCATGGCTCTCATATCAGCTATATGTTTACCCCATAGTATTGTAGTTTTCTAAAAGTAAAACTGGCCGACAGGAAGAAACTGCTTCCTCTCCCAGACAACAGCAACACGAGTATGTCCTTGT
This sequence comes from Danio albolineatus, assembly GCA_903798035.1. Taxonomy (NCBI): domain Eukaryota; kingdom Metazoa; phylum Chordata; class Actinopteri; order Cypriniformes; family Danionidae; genus Danio; species Danio albolineatus. The sequence continues at coordinate 18,175,337 of CAIGQQ010004837.1, read as the reverse complement.
CCGTATCCTTATTTAACATGAAAACTTAATGGAGTGGGCCGAGAAGCCTGCTGATGAGTTCACCAGATCTGTGCGCTCGTAGTGCATCCAGAGAGGAGGTCTCATCTTCCTGGCCAAAGATATGGAGATTGAACAGGACAAGTCATTAAGTTTTCACCAGCCTGCTCGCCCAGGGCTCCTTAACCTCCCCATGCACTACAGAAAAAGAGTAACATTCAGGGTATCACAGCAGAGAGCTGCAGGCAGTTTACCACACTTCCTACTACCTTCCTTTCTCACTTTTTTCTGGAGCAATAGCTGTTTATAGGTCGCGTCAAGGTGAGCTGCTTTACGAAGAAATGACAGGGTTTGGGGAGCAGCGTTTACCCTGATATCTTTTTTTGGCAGTAATGAGAAGGAAGTGTTAGCGACATGACCGTGCCAGCTTTCTTTGTTGACTTTAGCGCAACATTAGCTTCAGCCAGTGTATTACAGATCTCACACGAGGAGTAGCATTTGTGGCCGGACTGGGAGATTTGTTCAAATTAGACCTCTAGAGATCATATAACCTAAGTGGAAACAAATGTTGCCACTTTTCCAAGTCGCCGTCGTCGTGGTCCGTAGCGGGGGCAGTGTGAGAGCCAGAGCCACGAGTAGGAGGCCGAGTTATGCCATGGCCCTGGCTTCATTCAGCAGCCGCCACGTTTAAGATGGTAATGAATGGCCGTCAATGAAACGGGCTCCTGTGCTGATGTGCGCAACAAGCTTGCCTTTCTCACGGCTCTGCAGCGGGCAAAGAGAGGCGCCCCTTTGTCACGCCGGCACATGTGCTTCGGCGGCTTTTTGCATCTAGTAAAATACGCTCCATTGTCTTGAATGTCAACTCTGGAGATCTCCAGACCGACAGCATTCTTACAAGCTTTGTGACTTTGTGGACTCACATTCTGCTCACCCCTCCTTCCTCAGATGAACCATAGCCTTTCTGCAGTCCTTGGGTCATTTTGAGGGAATTTAAGCATCATAAGAGTTTAATGCACAGTATGAAAAATGCATATTCATTTTAATATCGCATTTGATTATTTAGTTTACATAACCATTTAGTAGTTTGGGGTCAGTTTTACATTTTTTACGTTTATTTTCTCATTTAGAATTATTGATTAATCAAGCAATGATACTGAAAGTTAATAATGCCAAAATGAATAATGATATATATATATATATATAT
>CAIGQQ010004837.1:18154566-18166722 GCA_903798035.1 Danio albolineatus | reverse complement strand
TTCTTTCTTTCTTTCTTTCTTTCTTTCTTTCTTTCTTTCTTTCTTTCATCCTTTTTTGTCCTTTCTTTCTTTCTTTCTTTCTTTTCGTCATTTCTTTTATCCTTTCTTTCGTTCTTTCTTTCTTTCGTCCTTTCTTTCTTTCTTGCTTTCTTTCTTTCGTCCTTTCTTTCATCTTTTTTGTCCTTTTTTGCTCCTTGTTTTTCTTTTTTCCTTTCTATCGTTCTTTTTGTTCTTTCATCCTTCTGTTCGTTATCTTTTTTCTTTCTTTCATCCTTTCATCCTTTCCTTTGTTCTCTTTCATCTTGTATTTCTTTCTTTTTCCATTCTTTTGCTGTTTTTTTACCTTTCTTTCTCTTTCTTTCTTTTCTTTCTTTCATCCTTTCTTTCATTCTTTCTTTCTTTCTTTCTTTAATCCTTTAATCCTTTCTTTCGTTTGTTCTTTCTTTCCTTCTTTCTTTCGTTTTTTGTCTTTTATTGCGTCCTTTTTTCCTTTTTGTTCCTTTCTTTCTTTCTTTCTTTTTTTCATCCTTTCTTTTGTACTTTCTTCCATTTTCTTGGTTGGTGTTACAAATGGTTGGCATTGGAAAATATATTAAATTATGGAACCCAGAGATGTTGATCTGCTTTGCTCCTTTGGTTGTATTTCACATAAGGAGAATTTATTTCTTTATTTACATTTTCATTTAGGTTTTTAAGTTTTGATCAGTAATAGATACTTTTAACATATCTATATATACACATTCATATAGTCAGTAATTACAATATGGTCAATTAATTGAATTGCTTGCTTTTAGCACAAACACATTTATGCAGTTTTTGTGTGACATTAAGGGAGATGTTTCACTCTCTTTAAGAGAGATAATTCATTCTCAATCCATGCTAGATGTAGGTGGCATCAGGGGAAATGTGGTCCTTGGAGATTCATAAGCTGTCAGTGGATACTGTAACTGGTAAATTAATTAACTACAAACCTTGACAACATACCAACAGTGGTATTAAAAAAAATAACATCTTTGGATCAGCGTTTGCAACAGCTCTGCTTGAGCAGTCAGTAGACTAGTGTGAGTTCTGCTTTTGCATGCAGATCCCAGATCTGTTTTAACTGAGTGCTACCCGAAAGCCTAGACCTCATATTGATTCCATGCAGATTAAGCATCCAGCCCTTCCAGGGCATAGCAGGAGACATAAGCAGGTCCATGCATTCAATGTAATAAAAACCACCTCGCTTGAACCTGCGCATCCACAGAGATCGAAAGTCTTCCAGAAAGTTCATCCACCTCCCTCAGAGATCTCAGCAAAGAGCTCTCAGACATCTCCTCGGGCTCTTCCCTCCTGAGGTGTTTCGTCCCTTGTCGTAAAAAGTGTTAAAAACGGGTGGAAGAAGCAAAGTGAAGTTTGCCCAAATGTTTTCTAGAGTTGCATTTATGGTTTGCGAAGCGGCAGATGTAGTGAATAAATAAAAAGCTTCAGAAAGGTTAGACCAAGCGTGCGGAGAGAAGTCACTATTATCCACGTAAATGCTGCAAATGTAATTCAGCCCCAGGTTGAAACTGTAAAAGTGAGACCGACATGTTTTTTCTCCCCTTTTACCTTCATCCTTTTAATACTTCTGGCCATTTTAAAAGGTTTTAAAAGGTTCAGGACTGAAGGTCATATGATGGTGCCGAGGCACAAGCCACCCTCCCCGCGCTCTCTCGCCTGGAGAAAGCACTATAAAAGTTTGATGCCCAAATTAGGTTGTTACTCATCTTGCACCTTCCTGCTCACAGTATTGACAGCGGCGGTGAGCTGCTGCATCTCAGCGTTTGGACTGGCTTCTCCGCCTCGCGGCCACTGACAACAGCAGAAGTGTTTTAACAGGGTTTTAATGGCCGGCCACTCCTGCTCCTGGGAGCATTGAAAATAGCTGCTGTGAAAAGAGAGAGAGAAAAAAAACGCTCTTTGGTTGATGGGAGCTGACATGGCCTGCTTTTTCAGTCGCCCTGCTCATGTGACTTTGCATCAGAGCTGCTGGGAACATCTAGAGGTCTTTTTTCCCACTTTTTTTTTTTTTTCATTTTCTTCTGTCAAGATCTGTGGGAGGAAGACATGAGAAGAGTCAGTAGACCCCTCCTCCACTTTAAGCTAAACTCAGGCATTTATTTAATATCTGTTTATAGTAATATTATGTAATATAGTTTCATGTCATTTAATTAATGTACAGTAGACTGCTCTTAAAATGAGTGTTGCGTTTGGCTAAGGCTGCATTTATTTGATCATCAATACAGAATTAAAACCCAAATTTAGTTTTTATATGTACTGTATATACACGTATTAAAGTGTACTGTAATTTATTCTTATGATTGCGGAATATAATTTTTTAGCATGGATTATTCAGGTCACTATCAGGTCATTTAGGTCGTTATTGTTTTGAAATCATAGTACTACATATTACTGTATATACAGTATATACTGATTGCTGATTTCTTAAAAAATTTATTTATTTATTTATTTATGGGGGTTATGGCTGCACGATGTTGGAAAAATCAGACATTGCGCTATATAATGTGTAAATATAATCTCATCAGATGAATTGAAAAGCTCTGTTTGAAAAAAAAATCATCCATTTATATTGATTGGGATAATCAAGTCTTTTTTTTGTGTAGTGCATCTGCATAAATTGTAATAAATGACAAGCATATTTAAATACAACAGAGCGAAGATATAGTTAAATAAACTGCTTTATGGTTTTCTGGAGAGTCCGACAGCATTCGGGTATAGAAATTGAACAGTCAAACATAAAATAACACGGTCAACATACAATATATATACTATATATTTAATAATAATATATATATATAATGTATAAATAATAATAATAATAATAATAATAATAATAATTAATAAAACAAATAAATAAATAAATAAATAAATAAATAAATAAATAAATAAATAAATAAATAAATAAATAAATAAATAAATAAATAAATAAAAAATACATATTGAATAATTTTTTTATCCTTTAATCTTTTATAAATGATGTAATCCTGCAATGTGACTATTGTGGATACACACAATTGCAATATCGAGGCTCTAATGATATATTGTGCTGCCCTAATGGGGGCCATGGTGTATTTTCATTAAAAACAGCATATCATTGTTGTAGATATTTTTATTATATTTAAATTATAAATTTAATTCATAATTGCTAATTGAAAAAAAAAGATTGTTTTTATTGTTTTCTGTAATACAAGCTTGTAACTAGTAGTACGATTTTCAATTTCATATTATTTGTTATTTGTAAATTCTGTTATTTAATTTGTATAGACATTTTCTAACTTCAATTAATGAAACAAATGTAGAGTAGACAGATTAGAGCTGGCGGGGGGAATGGAGGATGTTTTCATGGCTTCTGTCCATTTCCCCCTTTCTGCCCACACGTTCCCTCCTTTTCAGTGTCTTTGTTTGATTGGCTAGTCATTAAAGTGTGTGCTGACAGAGATTGGGCTTTGCCCTTTTGATAGGGGCTGAGTGCCCTGGCCGCCCCTGCCAGCCCCCCACTCCAACTGCCCACTGTGGAAACCTGGCCCCTGCATTGTGCTCCTGAATGGGGGCCCTGTGTTGCGCTGTGGCCCTGCTGGCTATGCTCATTAGCAGAGTTTGGCGACACACAGTCCCCCTGAATGAGTCTGCTTGTTGCCGCACAATAGATAAGCCCTGAATGTAGGCTCAGAGTCTGGCTCCATGCTGACACCTCTTATAAGCCACACTGCTCAGCTCCCGGCCTGCGTCGTACAACTCCGCTGGGCCGTTTAGTGCTGAAAAGAACAGTGATGTTTACCATGTGGTGCCATCACATGAGAAAAAGTTGTTTAGTTGATGAAGCTGGGCATTTCCTATGATGTCGTGTAGCTGCTTCCTTTTCATCGCCCCCTTTGATCCCATAATGCATACACACGCTAAAGCATTTGTGGCATAATGCTGATTACCACATAGGAAAAAATATATATACTTAATCTAAGGCAGTAAGCCATTTACAATGGGTGCTGAGTAGTCGCTAAATATATTGTTTGGCATTGAAAAAGTACATCTTTTCAAATTGGGCGTAAAAATCAAACTCTTTTAGTTTACTTTGTGGCAATGCAAGCAAACATGTTTTTCTAATCAATTACAAGGGAGAACCAATTAAATATTTAAGCGATTGTATTTTAATGAGTTGCCAGTGTGTTATTTATTTTAATGCATTTTTTGGATAGTAAATTAAACACAATAAACAGTTTATCTTTCCTATTTTTTATTATGATTCAAATGTAAGTACCTCAGAACCTCCCAGCTAGTTTCATTGCTTAAATGAAATCATACTCATGATGAAAATAGCATATAATAAATAATTTAAAAAAACATACGATAGGGCTACATGATTCATTAATTCGTTCATTTTCTTTTCGTCTTAGTCCCTTTATTAATCCGGGGTCGCCACAGCGGAATGAACCGCCAACTTATCCAGCATTTGTTTTTTACGCAGCGGATGCCCTTCCAGCTGCAACCCATCTCTGGGAAACATCCATACACACTCACAAACACACATATGGACAATTTAGCTTACCCAATTCACCTATACCACATGTCTTTGGACTGTGGGGGAAACCGGAGCACCCGGAGGAAACCCACGCAACCACGGGGACAACATGCAAACTCCACACAGAAATGTCAACTGACCCAGCCGAGGCTCGAACTAGCGACCTTCTTGCTGTGAGGCGATCATGCTACCCACTAGGCCACTGTGGCGCCCCGGGCTACATGATTATTTGACAAAAATTTTCACGCGAAATGATTCCGTAGTGTTTATTAGTCACGTTAAAGCAATAAAAGATGTTAAATCCTCTGCTCTGTTTGATTTCCTGTTTTTATGGCATAACCGTAGCAAAACGTATGCGTTTTAAAACAAAAACTTATTAGTGTAAACGGGGCCTTTATGTATGTGGCAGATACTTTTAGATTACTCCTTAGAGCCTTAGATTGCTCTGAAGGTACACATTTTCTTGCTTTCCTTGGAAATCAAACCCACAACCTTAGTTGCTAGTGTTGCTCTATTATTTGAAATAAAGGAAGGCTTTCAGAGGCTTGATCAAAAAAACAGATCATTTAAGATAATAATTTTTCAGTGTATGTTCAGCATTTTCTCTCTCTGGGTGTATGCTTGTTTATGTGGTTTACGAGGACACAATTAGGTCATAACCATGTATAATATGGATATGACTTAAATGTACTATTAAAGTGGTTTACAAGGACATGCGTTGTGTCTATATAATTAAAAATGCTTAAAAATTTGACTTGTCATTATGTACTTCTTATTATTATTAATTAGCTTTATAGCTAACGCTGGCACAACATGTCATGTTGTACGTTGTCCCTGGATAAATAAATAAATAAATAAATAAATAAATTTCCATGTTTCTTTTTAGGATTGGGTTTAGGGGACAGGAAAGGCCATATAATAAGCATTTTTACCGTATAAAATACATTATGCCTATGAAAAGTCCTCGTAAATTATACATACAAGTGTGTGTATGTGTGTGTGTGAGTGAACCTCAAGGGAAGATGATAAAATAATAATAAAAAAGTCTAAGGGCATAATTGTGAATAAAAATTCCATATAGTATAGCATAGTGAATTTAATAAAACTAAATTGTCCATAGTGTGTGTGTGAATGAGTGTGTATGGGTGTTTTTTAGTGCTGGGTTTTGGCTGGAAGGGCATCTGCTGCTTAAAACATATGCTGGAATAGCTGGCGGTTCATTCCATTGTGGCGAACGAATATTGTGCTACGAGTGCAATTAACTGAGTTTGACTTGAATCTGGAATATTCCTTCCAAAGCGTTATCCGTATCCCCAACTGGTTCAAATGCGCCGGATGAAACGCATCAGATCCCATTTTCCTCTCCCCATCTCCAAAATTCATAATCAGGAAAGAAAGCAATCAGCAGGAAAAGTTCATGCTTCCATTTGCGTCTATCATCTGTTTGGGTGGTCAGCTCGAGGTGTACCACGTTTCAGCCGCCGTCTCGTCCCCTCCGAAGTGACACAGCTGCGAAAGTTTGTTTTCACCCCATCGTCTTCCATTATCTGCCTTAATCAAATTCCTGCTTTTGATCACGGTGAAGGGTATATGCGGTCAGGCCCGAGAGAGACCTGGCTGGGGGGAGTGTGGGACATCAACAGGGGGCTTTCATGTTTCCCATCTCCTCTTAACTGAGCTTCATTGTACGAGTGTGGGTCAGTTTAAAAGCAATTGCTTCAAATCGTGTAACCGAAGCCGTTGGCTGAGCGCTGGGCTATGTTGATAAGACCCGAACAGAGAGGAGAATAGGTGATAGCTGGGTCAGATACAGGGACGTGTCTGTCCTCCTGAACACTCGGGGAGCTGGATTGAAATGATTGCTAACTGTGAGTGGCGGGTCGAGACTGTGTGTACGTGGTGGGTTGAGAGTGTGTGTACGTGCTGTGCCTCATTTATCTGTTTTCATGTGTACATTTTTTCTCTTTGTGTGTGTGTGTGTGTTCTCTTTTCAGCATATAGGCTGTACTCATTCCCCCACCAATTAAGCTGATTGAGATAATTATGCATTCTTCACTGTGCCCTTATGTCCCTAGTGCTGATTGGGTGACCCTTGTGTGGCTGCCTGTCCTTAAAGTGAAAGGGTCAAAGCTGAACATTACCAGTGCATTCTTCTGTGTATCTGACCATGCGTTTTTGATATGACCAATATCACACAGCTAATTGTTCAGTGGCTGTATCATAGCTGTGTTTATATACAAGCCATATTGGCTGCACTGATAAATGTGATCAGATTACCTATGGTTCACACCATAAGTGAATTATTCATGCAAGTACATTACAATTAAGTATTCGCTCAAGTACATTAGAAACAAAGTCAATGAAAATGTATGAATGTGGGCAAATTTCAGCCATGTGAGGTGAATGCAGATTAATGTGCGATGTGTTCGCCACAAACGTGTGGAATTCGCCTTAATCACATCCTCCGCAAAAGTTAAAATAATTCAACTTGAGCAGAAAATGTGGGTAAAAAACATTTTGTGAGTAAACTAGAGTAAGTGAGGCATTGCTCTGCTTTTTCGTAGTGTTAAGTACCACAGTATAAATAATTATAAACTGCTGAACCTGAAAAAAAAACAAAACAAAACAAAAAACAAAACAAAAACTGTAAGCCTATCAGAAATAGAATGAGCATATTATATCAGTCTTATTATATTGTTTAGAGTAGTGCAATAAATCATCATAAATGATAATGATGTACATATTAATCAAAATATTTTGTTATATTGGTTTATAATTGTTTAGGTTATGATGCTTTTATCTTTATGTTGAGGCTGTTTCAGTAAGTTATTCTATTATCAAACTGATTTCAACAGTCTTTTCCTGATTCATTACATGAGTCATTTGTTGGTGAATTAGATGCGTTCAGAAATGTTCTTTCCAAAATCCTGTCAAACAAGCTAAAATCGAATGCTGAATGCTGTTAGATTCCTACTGATGTGTCAATCGCTAATTGTTGATTTATGCATGGACACAAATACAGTATTCACTTTAACATGAATGCAACTCTCGTTTCCTGTCACTTTCGCCTTTCATTCTCTCTCTCTTTTTATTCAACATCCCTCCACCCCCTTCTCCTTTTGTACCTTGCTCTTGGTCTGCTGGTCAGATGGGCTGGGAGAAAGCCAACAATCCTCCAACCTCTCACATGCTTTTCATTCACAATATCACGCGTTGTAATGCCCTGACCCCTTCATTCATGTTTTACAAGCTGTTCATTAACTCTCCGAGCCCTGCTGCTCAAATTTATAGGGCTGCAGCAAGTTTGTACATGTTTTCAGTAAATTAAGCAATTGACATTTAAAGGCCCATCAATGGGCTACTAGACATCCAAGATAGACGTTTGTGTGTGTTATAAACTGTTGATCAAAAATAATGGATCATTACATTTTTTTATTATTATTATTATTTGTGTAAAGCCCTCGCTTCTCAGCAAGGCTGCATTTGTTTGATATAGTATTTGTTTAATATAGTGAAAACATTGTGAAATTAATGCACTTTAAAATAGCTGTTTTATTATTGAACATGATCATTAGTTATGCTCTACTATTATTTGTATATATACGAATAAATGCATTTAATATGTATGTAATAATATATCATATAAATGCCCTTTTCTAATATTATATATTATGTGTATATATTATTATTATTATACTTGATCATCAGTAATAATTCTGTGATAAAAGAAAGCTTAAAATAACAATATCGAATCGAGTGAATTCACTTACATTTCTGTCAAAAAAGAAAAGAAAGAACATAATAAATGTCTTATTTTCACTTTATGAAATCAAATAATGTGTCCTTGATGTATAAAAGTAAAAAAAATAAATAATGAGATTATTCTTTTTTTTTTTAGATTATATCACAGTTCCCACAACAAAACAGCCCATATGTTTTTAACATGGATAATAAAGAAATAAATGTTTCTTCTGCAGAAAATAATCATATTAGAGTGATTTCTGAATGATCACGTGGCCCTAAAGACTGGTGTAATGATGCTGAAATTTCAACTTTTAATCACAGGAATAAATATAATTTTAAATTACATACAGTAAGAAAACAATTATTTTAAATTGTTTTAATATTTTACAATTTATAAATGTATTTTTCATCAAATAAAAATAGTGAATGCATACTTTTAAAAAAATACATAAGAATAACTCACGATCCCAAACTATACAGCTACACTTGCACATACAGTATCAAATATGAATCCATACTCTCAAACACACCACCCAGACTGACACATCCAGAAACAAAACAACACACTTTCAGCCCTGGTCAGATCAACACAGTGTAATCATGTCATTTAGTGGCATTACTGCATTAGCTAAGTATGGCTAATGGCCACAGCTGTTTTACAACATCTTGTGATGCTCTTATGATATCCAGGCTGATAATTGCCGTTCGCTCATCAAGAGCCCCTTTCATTTACAGCAGGCCGTGTTTTAATGTTGTGTGTGTAAGTGAAGAGCCGCATGGAGTCGTGCACCTCCTCGCGGAGACGCAGATGCACACATGCACATTAGACAGGTGCTGTTGTCCTCGGGCAGCGAGCAAACACCTGAGAACTTAGATCCATAACAGGCCCTCCTGTGCAGCTCGGCAAGGTGTCGCTGGCTTTCTCTGCAGCTCGTCAAAAGCGCTTCGGGATGAATCACACTCTATGTGTGTCTCTGTGTGTTTGTGTGTGTGTATGTCTGTGTGTGTGTTTGTGTCACAAGCTATAGCAGATTTTCTCTCATGTTCTCCACATCTAAGGTTATATGACGGCATCCACATATTGGTGCTCAGCCACAGTTAAATCTGTAATTGAAAATCTGGATTTATTTTTATGACTGTATTTTTGGTACCATGAAATAAATATAAAACATTCATATAATAATCATACATACATAAATATAATAAAATAGAAAATTAAATTTGTAAAAACTTATTTTTTTTTTGTGTCTAGTTAAAAAGTAATTGTTTCATAACTGGAATGACTTTTTAGTTAAAATTATGATTGTCTAATTATTGATAATATGATATTTAAATAGTATTAATACGGACATAAATTCAAACTTTGACAATTAAGTCATTGTTTCATAATAGTGAGTAAAGTCATTTCAATATTTTGAGAAAGGTGAATTTATTCTCAAAGTCAAAGTTTAAAAAAAACTACTCTCTGCACCATTTATTTTATTTTATTTTATTTTATTTTATTTTCGGCTTAGTCCCTTTATTAATCTGGGGTCGCTACAGCGGAATGAACCGCCAACTTATCCAGCATATTTTTTACGCAGCGGATGCTCTTTTTTGTTTTGTTTTGTTTTGTTTTGTTTTGTTTTGTTTCAAAAATAAGATAATGAACTTGAACATTATGAAAATAAAGTCAAAACCTGACAATAAAGTAATATGTGTGATCTTAGTGTGTAACCTAGTACAATCATCTTATTGTTTAATGGCTGTATTCTCATATTTTTGACTCATGATGTTGCTGTTTTAAACTCATATTTATCGTAATTTTAACCATTCCATAATACTATTACATTTATTTTCAGATTATTGTGACTTAGGCCACATAATTCGGTATTTCTCCTAATTTTCTGAATTTGTGACGCTGTTTTAATATTGTAATTAACACATTTAATTAAGTAATATATTTATTTTAAAACCACATACAAGACATGCAGGATAAATATATAGAACATCTTTCTAGAAATATGTGGTATTTCTTTCTTATTTATATATATATATATATAATTTCGTCTAGAATAAAATCAGTTGAAAATTTTTTTTTTAAGGTCAAAATTATTACTTTTTTTTTTTCAATAGTCGACAGAACAAACCATCGTTATACAATAACTTGCCTAATTACCCTAATCTGCATAGTTAACCTGGTTAACCTAGTTAAGCCTTTAAATGTCACTTTAAGTTGTATAGAAGTGTCTTGAAAAATATCTAGTCAAATATTAATTACTGTCATCATGGCAAAGATAAAATAAATCAGTTATTAGAGATGAGATTTTAAAACTGTTATGATTAGTAATGTGTTGAAAAAATCTTCCCTCCGTTAAACAGAAATTGGGGAAAAAATAAACAGGGGGGCTAATAGTTCAGGTGGGCTAATAATTCTGACTTCAACATATATAGAAGTCGATATGAGCAACTACTTCTCACTACTTAAAAATTAGTGGCCACATTTATGCAAGAACAGAGCCACTGATATCACATCTTTTCAGCATTTTTAAAAGCAATTTCTAATTGGCCCCATGTTGTTGTTGTTGTCAGTATTTCCGTCACAAGTCTAACGAATCGCTCTCGCCATGTGGCCATTGTCATCCTCAACAGCCGAAACTGTCCACCATCCCGTGTTTTGCTTTCATCCCCGTCAGGTCATTGTAAAAAAAAAAGAAAATAAAAAAAGTGTATCTATAGAGCAGTGTTTGGGGATCAAAGGCTCTCTGAACTATCTCACTCACACGTTCTGCTCTACTTCTTTATCTTGCCCTCTTCCCCACTGAGCTCTGTGAGAGCTGTGGGTTCAAACGTTCAAGTTCGGTGTCAGAGATGTGCGCCGCTCACACCTCCTCTCTCCCCCATGAGAAACACGAGCCTCCTTCGGCCCTGCCGAGAAAGAGAAGGGGGGAACAGCGGCTGGAAATGGCTGTCAGGGGCCTGCCGTCTAATGGCTTTCGCAGAGCTATCGCCCTCACCTAGCATGTCTTCTCCATTAGCGAATTTTGTTCCGATGTGCTAAAGCCTTGTTGTTTTCTCCTCTCTTTTACTCCGGTGTCACTTTCACTCCGGCAGGTCTTTCCGAGTGGCTTTTAAACGATTCGTCCCGTGACTCAGCGTCCGATGTCCCGTCTGACCCACGTGTATGTTCAGTCCCTGCACTGTGAATGACTCCGAAGTCAAATAAACCCAGGGGCCAGTCGTTGGCTTTGATCAGGGCTTTGTCATCTTTATGGGAGTGTTGAGAGGAATAAGCCAGGGCCAGCAGTGCAGGACCCCCAGATTAAAGAAGACCAGAGACGAAGCCCTCCCTCTGGTGCTTAACACCACATGTAACTCTGTGGCTTGATTTTTCTATTTTGTCTATTATTTCCACTAGGGTTTACAGACATCATCAACTGCAATCGGCGTTTGGAATATGGAAAAATGAAGCATCAATCTGCAACTTTATAGTTGTTTCTTCCTCCGGAGAAAGAATGTAAACCGTAGGATGTTGTTTTAAATACTACATGATTAGTGGGGTTTAAAAAAATAGAAATCTGGATTTGTTCGGTCACACTGTTATGAGGGTGAGGAAAAAGTGTGAAAAGATGTATGTGTGTGTTTGTGGTTTTGTGTGTGTGGTTTTAAGACTGTGGAACTTGTTTCCACCATTGAACAAGGAAATAATAATAGATAGATTTTGAATATTTATCCCACAATTCAGATTTTTTTCCTTTCTCTGTGGTTCTATTTTGAATCACTCAATTCAGGCTTTTCTTCTCAGAACTGCAAGGTAATATCTCAAAGTTGGAAGTTATTTAGTTGTAGTTGTGAGTTGTAGTTGTGACTTTTTT